>JAQHUG010000150.1:3359717-3389479 GCA_028555095.1 Dicrostonyx torquatus
AGACCAGCCTGGTCTACAAGAGCTAGTTCCAGGACAGGCTCCAAAGCTACAGAGAAACCCTGTCTCGAAAAACCAAAAAAAAAAAAAAAAAAGAAAGAAAATAGAGGAGAAAGAGATTCCATTTTGAAGTACCTGCATGAGACAACAGTTGCTCAGGGCAGAAGCATCCCACAGAGGGCCTCAGGAGAGGGCTACTACATTGAAGACAGGAAACCCCAGAAGACACATGAACTCACCCTGGGTTACCTTTTATCAGCGGCAGCTTGAATTTCAACAACTCATTTCTGCTTGAATTGGGGAAAGTAGTTACCCTCTGAAGGTTGGCTTCTAGGAAAGACTTTCAGGAGCACAGAAATAAGTTGAGGGACGTTTATTAAATTTCTGAGGAAACCATGTTTCTTGAGAGCCTTTAATCATCTCAGTGTGTGCTGTATCCAATTTCAACCACGTTTGTGCCTCTTGCAGAAAACAGGAATGTGTTTGAATATAACCTATACACACCTCACTGTGTGTTTCCACCATGTCTAGGTTGCTTGCAACATCTAACACAAGGTAACTTCTGTGTAAGTAGTTGTCTAGGGAATAAGGGCAGGTACCAGTCTGTACACAATCAACAACAGTTAGCTTAGAGTACATAATCTGCACTTGATTGAACCTACCAAGGCAGAACCTGCAGATACAGAGGGCTCACTGTAGAATCGGCTACAAAAACTTCTGTCCGTGGGAGTTTTAGATTGATATTGGCCTTCCAAACTTCCATTAGTTGGGCAGTCTTCAATATAGCCTCAAAGGGATGCTGCATAAACTCATTTTAGAATTTGAAAAGAAGAAAAATGGACAAGGAGGCTTGTCCCTGAAGGACCTTTAGGTTGATGGACAATGGCCTTCCTACAGAGAGCAAAATCAGCCCATGCTAGAGGCTACTTCCCTGCCTGCAATGGAATGCTCCCAGCAGCTGCCCAGAGTCACCTTGGATGTGATAGATGGTGGTGCCATACCTTCAAAATGTGATGAAACCCGTGGTTCTCTCTTTTTTTTTTTTAAATCTTTTTCTTGCTTCAACAATGTGCATTTGGTAAGATAAAGGCAGCTGGCCATTTTAGCTCATAGTTTGTCAGAACGAGAGGAATAATGTCCAGCTCTGCAGAAAAAAAAATGGACATTGCTATCCATCCCAAGCTTCGCCTGAATGCAAGATCTTGATGAAACCATTGGTCAGGGATTGTGTGTCTTTCCTGTATCAAGACTAAGAGCAATACAAGGTGTCAATTCAGCCCTAGGCATCCCTGCTGGCTTCCTTTGAAAGTAGGCTGGGCATATGAAACAAAAGGAACATTTTAGCTGCAAGGAAGTGAGTTAGAAGTGTGCCTTCCCAATACTTTCCTACATCTTTCCCTCAAAACTAGGTGTGGTTCAGAGAGATTCACAATTGGGGACCACAAAATAGGTGCACTTGAAGTCACAAGTCATTATGTGACAAAGCATTACCTGATCCTCATTTGGCTGTGAATGAGACAGACTTTCCTGTGTGCTGGGCCTTTGATGTTTTGAGATCGTAACAGAGCTAGCATTAACTGGTTGAAGGCTTTCAGAAAACGATTGTTTACTTCATCCATGTGGATTGCTGACTCATTTTTCCATTTTGCTTTATTGTTCAAAATAATACAGTGTGGGCAAAAGATGACAGGTTGGGGGTAAGGAAATACTCCATAAGCGCATAACAGTCGGGTCCTACCAATTCAGGGTATTTACTAAGCCGGGGTTCCTCTGTTGAGTCCGGAAGCTCAGTGTAACTATTTCCCCAACGCTTCTCAGAAGAAAATGGTCTCCGACTAGCCAGAAGTTAGTATGCTGTTTCTGGCCTACAAAGTAAGTGGTCACCATTGTCTGGAGAGAAAATGCTTTGTCCTGTGGGGGAGGGGATGCCCTCCTCTCTGAACTATAGTCTGTAATAAACTGTGGGCTGTGTTGGGCAGCTACTGTTTACATAAGATGTGTGGCAAGAAGCACGAAAGAGATATGGCTGCTAAGGACAGTTCATGTTTGTTCTTTGCAGAGGGACTAGAATTCTGACTACAACAGAAGGGGCTGTGTCCTCCTTCCCTTCCCAGGATTTCCTCTTACCCCTGGTTACTGACAGCAACCCCTAGGTCAAAGCCCACATCCAGCCACCGGTCCTGGACTTCAGGTTCCATGATGTCAGAAGTGTGAAAATATTATTTCTAACCTGCAACACACAAACACACACACGACAGATGAAGCAGCATGATGTGGAGGAAATCAGGGTTTTGACATGAGTCCCACTTGTTCTAAATATTGGCTCCATGCCTTCTAACGGAAATGTCTCTCAACTCTGATCTTCGGCTATAAAAGGAGATCTAGAAAATGGAAACTATAAAACCCACTCCTCAGGGTGGGATGAAAATTTTGTGAGCTATCTGGCAGTGTCATACAGTCGGGGATTAATGAGCGTGTTGACTTCGTTTTCCTCTCCTCCTACACTGTGTGCTCTGTGTAGAACATATTGTTCTTTCTGGAGCTGTTTGCCTCAGAAGAGTCATGGATGGGTAGATCAGGACTTCCCTGACCGTGACTACGCGTCTTCATGTAGCCAGTTCCTCTGGCTGTATTAGCATCATCCCTGTGAATGATATTCATTTCTCATGTGCTCAAGATTCCCATCCGTTAAGAAAGAAGGCAACAGACTAGAATGTGCCCTCCTGTGGCCTGATAAAACCCAGGTATGCACCTACATTTTGGTGAGGTACTTGTCAGGAGGAATCTCTGAACTTTCCTAGTATGGGAAAGGTAAGTTTCCACAGAAAATCTGCCAAATAGTAATCCTAGCACACGTAAATAGCATTTTCATGGGCTTCTAAGCCATCACTTTTCCAATTGGCTTTCAAGCTGTCACTTTTCCTGTTAACAGTTCTGTTTTGCTGTATTTCCAGATGTCTGCAATGCATGCAACTTCTCCCAGTCCCATCGAGCTTGGGGCCAGGATGGAAGCTTGGCTAAGTCCTTCATCCGTGGTCCCACCAGAGGGACTCTAACCAGCCTGAGTAGGGCCAGCATGGCTCTGGCAGGCCTTGCCCTTCTCCCCCATTTCCTCTGCTGTTTTAGAAGCTGTTACATGACTTTCTAAAGCTAGCCATCAAGGTCTATTCCCTTATTTGACCACTACCTCCTCCTGAGGCTGACTACCAAGGCCCAGCTACCAAAGTATTGAATCCCGCAATCAGAAGTCCCCTTTGGCTTATCTAATTAACATGCCCAATTAAAATTAAACACCTCATCCTAACACAGGGTTTTCCTTTTTACCTTCATAAACTGCCATTTTCCCTATGGACCACTGAGCTACTCATGTCTGTCTCCTTTACACCCAGAAGCAGTTTTTTTGTCCTTTTGGGACAAATACCCCATCCACCTCCCTTGTTCCCTTCCTCTTCTCCCTTCCTCTCTATCTCCTGTCTTTGAGTCTTATTCCCTGCCCTCTGTCCCTCTGGAGCAAGTAAATCTCCTTTGTGCTGAGAACTTGGTCTTAGGGGTCCTGAGTCAATATAATCCCTCCACCCACAACATCTCCCTATGCTGCTTCAGTGCAGGCTACTCCAACACACTGTCACTGAGCCAAGGACAGGAAGGAAGCCCCATCTCCCTGTAACATTTGTTTCAGCTCACCCACAAATCCTACCATGCTTCATATGTCTCTCTGAAGGCTTAGTGAAATGTCCTCCCAATTCAGTGCTGGCCATTTCACAAATAGAAAAAGTCTAGAAGTTAGCATAGTGATATGAAATAGAGCTTACAGGTGGGGTGACTGAGATATTATAATCCGGGGAGTCATAGGTCTGAATTTTGGCCTGCACTTTAACAGCCTAACCACCTTGATGTTTGTTTAGACGCGAATTCAGTCCGACGACGGTGTAACGTTACACTGCCATACTCTAAGCTAACTGACTCTCGCACATTGGAATGGATTTACTTGCAGCCGGAGCCCTTCAGGCCTCTGCTTCATTTCACAGCTGTCTGCACGCGAGGCTTCATTTTTGGACAGCTACCTTTAATATTCTTTCCTTGGAGCCAGGTCTTGATTCGCCTGTGAAACTAATGGGCTGAATCCAGGCACAGAGAACAGACTTCCTAGGAAGAACACTGATTTTGACAAGAGTAGAACAGCACGGGAGTCTTATGCTGCAGTCCTGTGCCCGCGAAGGAACCTGGTTTTCCTGAGTCCCAGCTAGCTTCTCCCGTTCTCCTCCATGACCTGGACACTTCTCAGTCCTTGGACTTGAACTCCTGGAAGCTGATGCTACACCTGCTGCCTGTTTTCTTCCTCACTTGGGTCTCCTGAGCTGAGGGGTCCTGCACAATTTACCTCATGCCTTATTGCAGCTGTTACCACTTTGCTCCCCAAAATGTTCTCTTTCTATTGAATTACTTTGTCACTCAGCCCTCCCCTTATGCTGACATACGCCTCACTCCCAGGTCTCCTTAGCATGCAGGTGAGCTGTACAAAGAGCAAACATGTTTGATTTCTTAAAGCTGTAGTCATGGGAGCAGAGGTTATTTTTAAATTTATTACTCTGAACAGTATACAAATCTATTCTGCCATGATTTTACTTTATTCTTTTATGATTCTGCATAAGAAGCAAGAGGAGGTTTATTTTTTGGTACTACTCAAGTTCTAGGCAATGACACATGTTACTAAAAGAAAAAGTCCATTCACTTATCTGCTCCCTTCCTTCATTTTCTTAGTCATTTCCCAAGACTTTGCTGAGTTGGCAGGATGTGTTTTAAAACGTCCTGAACGAGGCTGGCTTAGCCTTTGAGAACAACTCCACCTCCTATTAAACTCTCACTAACTGGAACTGCATCTCTCCACTC
Organism: Dicrostonyx torquatus; assembly: GCA_028555095.1. Taxonomy (NCBI): domain Eukaryota; kingdom Metazoa; phylum Chordata; class Mammalia; order Rodentia; family Cricetidae; genus Dicrostonyx; species Dicrostonyx torquatus. Next base: position 3,364,605 of record JAQHUG010000150.1, read on the forward strand.
CCTGCAATTTAGTTTCCTAATTTCAGCCTTTCCTTCTGGTTAGAAACTAAAGAAAATGTTACCTTGTGTTTTGCTGCAGAATTCAAGAACTGGAGGAAAACTCAGAATTTGACTCATCCATCTCTCCACATCTTGAGAAACATCTCAGATGCAAGATGGGGATGCATTTTATGAGATATCTCTTACATTTTAAGAGACTGGACTATGCTTGATATCCAACCAAATTAATAACTACCTTGAGATCACAGAAGACTGACATCTGCTGTGCACCAACCTGTTTGTTTAGCGTGCTTTTAAGAGAACAACAAGCTTCACTTGCCCTGGATTTCTCATGCGCTCAGTTTTTACAACCTAAGCTATCATTTAACTCTAACCTTAAATTTTTTACACTTCCTGTCCCTGGCTCAGATCAATGTATGCATGTATTTTTGCATGTATGTATGTGTGTATGTATGTGTATATGCATGTGTATATGTATGTGCAGTTATTGTAACCGTTTGTTGAAAACAGACAATCAATATTGTGCAATATGTATCTGCTATGAATGCTGAACACAGTGTGGGTATAACTTGCTAGCATGTATTTGCAGTAGCATTTGCTTTTTCATGTGACTCAGGGTCAGTTGGGGTCAGCTGGAGTCAGTAACTTCATCCATTGTTGAACATTTCTGTAAGTGTTCTTCATTTCTTCCCTATCTGATGCTTTCTGAAAGAGAAGTGAAGAATTCAAATTCACTTTTGGTGAAATTGATACACGTGTCTGTGCTGACCTAGAAACTAAAACTGAATGAAAGCTGAAGCCAGTTTAATCCTGAAAATGAATATATCAATAGCAGCCATAGTTTTTTACTGCCTTTTAAAAGTTATCAATTGCTTTATTCTGTGGTTTCTGGGATGTATCATAAGGCTTTTGTCTCACTGATGAGGACTTATACTAAATGGACAGATACATGTCCATATTAACGACTTCCTTATAAACTAGATGCTCTCTCCTTACTGAGATGGAATGGGTGAGAGGGTGGGCAGGCTGACTAGATCTATGTCAGCTTGACAAGAGTCATCTGAGAGAAGGGAGCCTCAATAGAGAAAAATGACTAAAAAAAAAAATCAAGCTGTAGGTAAGCCTGTAGGGCATTTTTAAAAATTAAAGATTGATGTGGGAGTGCACAGCTTATGGTGGGTGGGACTACTGCCAGATAGAAGGTCCTCAAGATGTATAAGATAGCAGGCCGATCAAATCAGTGAGCAGCCTCTGCATCCATGGCCTTTACATCAGCTTCCATCTCCAGGATCCTTTCTTGATTGAAGTGCCATGCCAACTTTTTCAGTGATGGACTATGTTGTGGCACTCTGAGCTGAAATAAACTCTTTAGTCCCTATGTTGCTTTTGGTCATGGCATTATCACAGCAATAAAAACCCTAAGACTCAAGGGCAAATACATTTCTTTGCTGTTAAACTGTAAGATCGCGCTTTACCCAATCAGTGCTTTAGACTGACAGAGATCACTCATCTCTAACAGGATGCCGCTTGCCTGCCCTGGACATCCGGTGACTGCATTCATTGTATCTGAGGGCGCTAAATGTCGTTGTCCTTCTTTGATTTTTTGACATCATTTTCTTTTTTGCATTTAGAAAAGGAAAATTCTGTTTCAGGGCTGAATTTCCTCAGGGATGAAGGGAAGGCATTGGACCAAGAGTTTGAAGCCCTGGGTTAGACTCTGGCTATGTATCTTGAGCAGCTAAATTAAATTTCTTGAGCTTAAAGTTTCCTCATGTGATAAATTAGAACTCTACTGCAAGACTGCATTCTTTTGAGTATTAGTGAAAGCTTTTTATATGTTAAAGCTCCTGAGGAATATATTGAAAACCAGGATTGGAATGTAAGAAATTCTTTAGTCCAACTTCAGAAGGAGGTTGGGGGAACCAGATGTGATGCATCTTAAATTTTTTTTTTCTTTTTATCCCCAAGAGGCTTTAAGCTTTTTGTTCCCATCAGTACAGAGACACAAAACTCTGGGGTCAACAGTCCAGAGCCAAGCGCTGATTTGACAAAATCAAAATGGGTACAGGTAGGCTAAGGCCTTACCAAATGTATATCCCTAGAAGCAGAATTTCAGGACAGGACACTGAGAGAACACTCAGGTTTAAATGTATGCCTGGGAAAGTCAGGGCTGTAAAGCTAAGGGAAGACTCACGATATTGCCCATGATCCATTGGGCCAGAAATTTTAACGTGGCTCAGTGAGAATGGCCTATCCGTGCTCTAGATGGTACCTATTGCAGAGGCTTGTATGAATCTTAAGCATCCAAAATGACTCCATGCATGTGTGGAATCTGCTGTTATCTGTCAGACAGAGATCATACTCTACGTCTGTGCTTGGCTTTTCCTGCCCTAGTCTACTTCTTCACTCTCTTAGACATATCCATATCTCAGACACTGTTCTATGGATTCAGTCTGAGACCCTGGGCTTTCCCGCCTAGTCCTGGCTACAGAGGAGCTGGAATAAATACTTTGACCACCCTACCCCCCCCCGACATCGGTTAGATTTAGGTGAATTATGTTGTAAGGAAGTCTGCTTGTTTGTCCCCGCTGCCCAGAACTGAAATAACCACTCAGAAACTGTATTATTTAAATCACTGCTTGGCCCATTAGCTCTAGCTTCTCATTGGCTAACTCTTACATATTTATTTAACCCAGCACTATTAATCTGTGCATCACCATGAGGTCTTGGCCTACCAGCAAAGTTTCAGCATGTCTATCTTCTTAGGTGGCTCCATGGCTTCTCTCTGAAACTGCCCTTCTTTCTCCCAGCATTCAGTTTAGCTTTCCCCACCTAACTATGTTCTGCCCTGCTATTGGTCCAAAGCAGTTTTTTTTATTCATTAATGGTAACACAGCATACAGAGGAAAATCTCATAACACCTCCCCTTTTCTGTTTAAATAAAAAAGGAATTATTTAACTTTAACATAGTAAAATTACATAAAACAATTATCATGTAGGAATTATAGTTACTATATGTATATATATATTATATTTTATCCTAACTAAGGAAAATTGTAACTATAAATTCTTCAACTCCAGAAAGATATAATATTACCTGATAAAACAGGAAGTGCATTGTAAGCAACTTCAAACACTCTAGAAATGACAGCTACATCTTGCTGCCTGGAAAGGCACCCAAAGTTCTTCTGTACCAGTGGAGTATCCAGTCTTCAGCTGATAGACCCATAGTATCCAGCAGACTTTTCCATGAAGCAGGAAAATTCAAAGACAGTTCTACATATGTTGGCAGTTTGTCCGTCACTTTCTTCTATATCATGTAGAATGTCTAGCAGACCTTTTCATGAAGCTGGGACCCCAAAGGATAGTCTCACCTTTAGGCAAGTTCAGCAGACATTTCTCTGTGTGTCCTGCATGTCCAGTTCATCAGGCAGTCCAGGCAAGAGCAGTTTCTTGCCCAAATGGCTAACCAACACCATGAGGAACCTCTTTGATGCCCATCTTCCTCTTGNTCTTGCTATACACAGAAACGAAATTAGTACAAAGTCTGCTACATGTGATAAGTAGAGGGTGGGCCGCCTGTGATAAGTGAGAGGGTGGGTGGGCCATATGTCCGGGCTCTAGAAAGCCTGGAAAGGCACCCAAAGTTCTTCTGTACCAGTGGAGTATCCAGTCTTCCGCTGATAGACCCATCGTATCCAGCAGACTTTTCCATGAAGCAGGAAAATTCAAAGACAGTTCTACATATGTTGGCAGTTTGTCTGTCACTTTCTTCTATATCATGTAGAATGTCTAGCAGACCTTTTCATGAAGCTGGGACCCCAAAGGATCGTCTCACCTTTAGGCAAGTTCAACAGACATTTCTCTGTGTGTCCTGCACGTCCAGTTCATCAGGCAGTCCAGGCAAGAGCAGTTTCTTGCCCAAATGGCTAACCAACACCATGAGGAACCTCTTTGATGCCCATCTTCCTCTTGAAATAGATTGGTGCAGCCAGGAGCAGATGTATTTCATTGTTATGAAAAGTCCTAAGTTCTTAAAGTATTTAAATGCCATATTCTGTAGTCTTTGAAAGGTTTGAAGAATACCTATCTATTTGAAATACATCTCTGTACATCTAGAAAATCTAACTAACATGGCTACAAGCTTGACTATCATGGGAGACTCTCTATTTACCTATATTTCTTAATTATACATTTCATTTTTAAATGATCTTCCCACTCATAATAACCTTAATCAAGATCAGAAATATACATAGTATAGCCAAATTGACCTTAAATTTGTATGAATAAACCAAGATCCATAGCAATGCAAATCTCTATAGCATTATTATTTTCTCCAACCATATCTCTTCCTTGAGTAAAGAATAATTTCCCCAGGACTCTGAAATCCAGAATATGAACAGATGATAAAACACTGTAAACGTTCAAACCTCACAAAGTTACTCTTACTATGACTATAGTACTAAGAGCTGCTTTTGAATTTCCTGCAGCCACAGTTTCTCCATTAAGAAATTGGGTGTGGTGACTCAGGCCTGTAATTTCAACACTTGAGAGGCTGAGTCAGGAGGATTGCCATGACTCTGAAGCTAGGCTTAGCTACATAGTGAGTTCCAGGATACTCTGAGAAGCTGAGGCAGGAGGATTATCATGAATCTGAAGCTAGGCTGAGTTCCCAGGATGTGCAAATTTAATTTTAAAAAGACAAAACAAAAACAAACCAAAAAATTGCTATGGAAACTGGCCTCAGTGGAATGTGTGGTGTATAAACAGAGAAGGCCGGACATAGAAGAAGCACCGTGAATAAGGTCTCTTTCCTTATTCTTTTGACAAGGTTCCATCCTTCTAAGACTTGATCGCATCTCCCCTGGGAATGAACAGTTCACATAATCCTAGCACGGTGAGCTTCCCATAGTGTGGCCTGATGTGTAGTAATCCTTAAAATTTGCCCTTGGGGAGAAAGTGAATCAGTGTAAGGCCTACGGTATAAACACAGAGACCGGGCCATCACTTCTAACTCGCTGCTGGAGCAGGAACCTACAACCCACGGCTCCTTATTGCATGAAGGAATAAAATTACACAACATACTTCATTTTCAGTGAGAGCATGGACTCTGATAAGGAAAAATGGTTGAAAGAAGGGATTTCACGTTTTTCATGTTTATGAAAGGAGAACGACAGATCCCCAGCTCCATTTTTGCCTTCATCTATGCTATGCAGTAAAAATATGAAAGCCACACTCACCCATGGAATTTATGAAAGCTGAAGGCTGAATGTTGGAGACGAAAATGATAGATTTGTTCACTTGCTTGCTAACTGGTTCTTAACTTTTACTCCTGCTAACCCTTAGCCTCTTTTAACTCCTTGCATTTTTGATGCCTGAAACAAAAAGGTGAACATGACGCCATTCTTCCTACAGCTAACAAGAGGCATTTATACCCACAGAGAGTTCGTGTGCTTGGCTCCAGGGATGACTGACCCGATTCTTGGTAACACTTTGAAGGATGTGTTTTCTCTAGCATGACTCTTGAAGTCACAACTTTCTCATCCCAGAGTGTGTTTCCTTCTCTCTCCAGAGAAGCGCAAATTCTGATTGCTAATAAACTCTAAAGTGAGGCAGTGTGAGACTGACCAGTGTTCGGGATGCATTTGTGAAACACTACGTTTTATAAGCAGATGGCATCATGGACCAGCCGCCTCCAGAGCGCTCACTTTCACTCACCACCCCTACAGTGTTGCCTCCTGCTCAGAGAGAGCAGCAGGGGAGAGCGCAGACAGATCAAAGAAATGACTCAAACAACAGGAAGTCTAGAGTAAAGGAAACCACCATGATCTTTAGCTATGCTCTAGTTTAGAGATAAAATAGACTTAATGACTCCTTGTAGGTGCCAAGATCCTCAGCTGTCCCACAACCTCACATAAACTGATGTAGCATTTCAGTTGATCAGCTATTAGTTGACCCCATCAATGTAGAACGCACACATATGGAGAGGCAGCTAGTTTAGTTTTGCTAATGATCAAATTCAAGACTTGTTTATATTCTATTTTAATTCAATTATTTTTTAATAAATTATATTTTTAATAAAATAGGTTTTTAATCTTCCTCCACCTCCTCTCAGATCCTTCGTCCTTACCTACCCACCTTTATATTCTTTCTCTCCTTCAAAAAAATTGTAAAAAAAAAATAAAAAGCAAAGAAAAACCAATTATGCCTCTCCCCCACAAAACAAAAACAAAAGCAAAACCAAAACAGAAACAATGAAGCAAGGATCAGATTTCCTGTGGAAAGATTGTAAGAGCCAGAGCCAGAGATGATGGATGACTCCAAGGAAAGAGTCTTCCAGACACAACAGGACTGACGCCCACGTGAACTCACAGAGACCATGACCGCGTGCCCAGGGCCAGCACAGGTTCAAGCCAGAAGGGGTCCTAGCACTGAGAAGGGGAAGTGGACCTAGGATTCCACTCCTAATCAAGAAGCTATCTGATACCTGTTGGCAAAAGAAAATTCACCTTTCCCCAATGGAATCTCTCTTGGCATATCACCCATACTCCAGGTCAGACACTATGCCCAGGAACAGATGATGAACACAAAATAAACTCCATACTTTTTGCGTATGGGTTTTGTTTCTATGCATTTTAAATAATCACTAGAGTACTCACAATACTTAATAAAATATAAATCTATGCAAGCAGTTTCTTTATTATTTAGGCAATAATGAAAAAAAGTAAATGTTTAAGTATAGTTTTTTTCCCCAATTATTTCTTCTCTACTCTTAGTTGATCCCATTGATACAGAACTCACAAATATGGAGAGCCAGCTACATTAGTTTTGCAGATTATCAAATAAATTCTAACTAAAATACCTACAATATCTTGGCTCTTGTAACATTTAACTGTAGTAAAAATCCTGGCGTAGCTGTGAGCTGACAAGTGTCGTAGAGAGATTCGTGTTCTACAACACAACCCTCAGAGGATATACAACTTTGTACCAGCTCCGCTTAGTAAAAAAAAAACACTTAGAGAAATAATTAGAGCCATGCTCAACAATCTCACATGTGGATGCTTTTGAAATTATTATCTTTAACAGTAAAATGTAGAAAATGGCTATAATATGAATATATTATGAAATTATTTAAGACAAATATCAAATAATTTAAGTTATTTAAATAAAATGTGCCTATCAAAAATAACTTTTAGAATAGATGAGAAAAAAATACCTTTTGCAGGAAAAATTTTATAAAGGCAAAGTGATTTATAAGGCCATTTGATGAATGTAAGCAGAAACTTGTTCCTACTTACAAGTGTATGTGAATGTGCATACCCACATATATGTATGGTTATATTGGTTTTATTTGTTTGATAATTTAATACATTCTGCTTACTCTAACGCCCACACTGTTTTATTCCCCTCCTACCCCTGTGACCCCACGTCCTCCCTTCAGGTTTCTTTCTTACATTATTTGGTTGGTTTTGGTTTTTATGAGCTGTTGCAGCCTGATGGTCTCACTCTGGGAACAACTGAACACAACGACTGTCCCTTTCCCAAAATATATCAATCCCAAATAATTCACCAGAAAGGACTGGGGTCCTAAGAGCCCCTCTCCCAGCCATGATTCAATGTTGACAGGCCCAGTCTTAGACAGGCCTCATGCAGGTAACCACAGCAGCTCTGAGTCTGTGTTTGTAATGGAATGGTCATGTCATGTCATGAGCTCCGTCTTCCTGATCATGTGTTCTTTCCATAATGTACTCTGACTCCCAGAAAGGAAGGTATACATGTCTTTTTTAGGGCTAAGCACTAGACTATCGTTCATTCTACACATCTTGAAGTGCCATGACTTTCTTTATAAACCAAAGTTCATTTTAAAAAAGAAGCTTCTTTGATTATGGAGAAGAATAGATTTTCTCTATGAATATAAATATAAATATTTAATTTGCAATTTGGTGCAATATCAATTTAGTTAAACAACAGTAGTGAGGGCACACCTAGGATCTGTAACCGCCTTCAGCAGTATTATTTTTTTTAGTGGATTTAGTATCAGGCATTTAAATGTTCCCTTTCATGGAGCAGGCATCAAATTTAGTATGGTGGTGGCTGGTCACTCCTATAACAGTCGGACCACTATTGTCCCAGTGGGAACACCTAGTATTTATTGTGACTAGGGCTCACATATTGGCATGACCATTGGCGCTTTATTTTCCTAAACAGGCTGCAATCACTGTCTTAGTTACTGTTCTATTGCTGTAAAGAGACACCATCACCAAGGCAACTCTTCCTATAAAACAAAACCAATACATTTAATTGGGGCCTTGCTTACAGTTTCAGAGGGTTAGTCCATCATCATCATGGTGGGAAGCAGTCGGGCATGGTGCTGGAGTCGTAACTGAGAATTTTACTTCCTATTCCACAGGAAGAATGCAGAGAGGGAGAAGCACACGGGGCCTGGTGTGGGTCTTGTTTTGTTTTGTTTTGTTTTGCATAGCGCCAGCTAGCTTTTCCACACATGTGTTATGAATTGAATCTAGAAGTTCCCCCATAACCTCATGTTTGATGTGTTTGGTCCCCAGACTAAAACTTTTTGGAAGGCTGCTGAGAATTTGGGAGGTAGGGTTCTGATGCTGGGAGCTGACCACTGGGATTAGGACTTTGTAGGTTATCCCTTCCCTCCATCCAGCCTGTATCTCCTCCTGCTTTGGTGGTGCCATGGAAACAAGCTTCTACCTCAGACCCCAAGGGTCAGGAGTGGGACATCTCTGCCATCCTCCCCACTGTGACAGACTGAGGTTTCTCTGAAACCATGAACCAAGGTAAGCCTGTGCCCCTTAAGTTGTTTTAGTGAGGTGTTTGTCACAGTGACACAGGAAGTGGCTAATGGCACCACCTTGCAGAGTACTTTATTTAGAATAGTGCTAAATTCTTCATCCAAACCTTTACTGGTGTGTGGTGTGGCTCCTTCTTATCTTGTCTGTCTCTCAGCCTCATGAGCAATGAGTAACACTCTGCAAAACGACTCTGATCAGTGGTGAGGCTTCAAGCTGCAGGTAAAGCAACATGCAGGTGTGCTGCCAGAGATGCGCAGGGATGCTAGGCAACTAGGATTCAGCTCATGCACCTCTGTTCTATCACCAAAGAGACAGAGATGGCCTGACCGTGGGCAGGGATAACAGTGAGGGTGAAGATGTAACAACAGAGGCCATAAACCTGACAGTGCCTCTTCTTGGTTACTCTGGACGTGGCGGGGACCTTTGGGAGCTGCTAAGTTGGGATTTTTAAAGACTCAGTGGATATGTTTGTAAAATGCAGCCAAATAGATCTCACTATATGATCTTCATAAAGCTAAACTCTTCTTTAGCTAGCATTATTTCTATTTCAATGTGTTCCCTGACATTATCATTAAAGAGAACCAAGTGCCACTTTTGTTTTACAGAATTCTGTTTATTTCAAACTTTTATTTCCTGTAATAAGGCTATATTATTTAATACTAGAAAATTAAGAAAAAAGGAGGGAAACTCAGAGTTTGTGAATTTTATCCTTTTATATTAAAAATTTTATTAATTTTTCTGATTATAAAATATTTAAAATAGCAGTCAAATAAATTCAAAATTCCTTGAAACCTTGATAATAAGAGACAAATACATATAAACCTAGTTAAATGTTTGTATCTCTGTTTATGTTTCTACACTGTGTATATAAAATTATGTCTCTGTGTATATATATAGCACATATATGCAATAATATATATATATATACTATCTGTGCACATACTCTGCAAACACACACATATGACTATGATTGTATGGATATTAATCACCCATGTGCTAGGATACAATGGTCTTCATAGAAAATCTAGTAAGTTCTCACAGTTCTATGCCACAAGACTGGTTTTCCAACCTCTCTTCAACTGTCTTCCATTTTCCCAGAAGGCCCTTTTCCTGAACTTTGGTTACAGGGAAGGAGAAACACAAAGAATGAAAGCCTAGCTACCTCTTTTTTTCTTTTCTCGTACATTGCAGCCTCCCCCCAATGCAGTTTCTGCTCCCTCCACTTTCTCCAGTCCCCTCTCTCACCTCCTTTCTCCACAGATCTACTCCTCCTCCTTGAAGAAAAACAAAACAAAACAAAAACCAGGAAGAGCAGGTCTCCCAGGGATGCCCACTGAACATAGCCTAGCTAGTTACAACAAGACTAGGCACAAACCTTCATATCAAGGCTGGCTGTCAATGCAACCCTGTCGAAGGAAATGGGTTCCAAGCATAGGCAAAAGAGACAACCCCCTTCCACTGTTGAGAATTCCACAGAGCACTAAGCTACACAACAATAAGGTATTTGCAGACCCATACAGGATCCATGTTTGAGCCCCTAAGAGCCCTGCTTAGTTGACCCTGTGGGCCAAATTCTCATGGTGTCCTTTACCCCCCCCCAGTTCCTACAATCCTTCCTCCTCATTTCCCATGGGATTCGCCAGGTTCCTCCTGATGTTTGGCTGTGGGGCTCTACAACTGCTTCCATCAGTAGCTGATGACCCCCCCCTCTGCTGACAGTTAGGCTAGGAACTGATCTAGGACTGTAGCAGAATATCATTAGGAATCATTTCATTAACTTTTTTTTTTTTTGCCAGCCATGTTTGGTTCTATCCTGTGTCTCTAGGACTGCCTTACCTCTGGTTCCTAGCCATCCAGGCAGTGCCAGTGTGGGCTCCCTCTCATGGCAGCGTAGGCTTCAAGGTGTCAATTTGGACCAGTCCTTGTTTGGCTGCTCCCTCAAGTTCTGCACCATTATCTCAGCACATCTTGCAGGTGGGACAGATTGTAGGTCGAAGGTTTCATGGCTGGGTTGGTGTCTCAGTTCCACTGCTAAGAACCTTGCCTGGTTATAGAAGATGGCCAGTTTGGGCTCTGTATCCCCTGGTACTAGGAGACTTTGCTAGGGTCACCCTCATGGAGTCCAGGGAGTTTCCACAGCACTAGATTTCTATATCATTTCTCAAATGTTCCCTAATTCCAGGAGTCTCTCCCAGTACTCTCTCCCACTCTCCTCTCCCACCTAATCCCTCCTCTTTTCATCCCCACTTGCCCTCAGTGCACCTGCCAAACCTATGCCCAGCCCTGATTTAACACAGGCACTAGTCTTCAATCAGATTAGCTAAAATCCAGCTCTCGATCCCATAGAATGGCCATGCTGCAGTTTCCCTCTCTGACATTCCCCTCTTGATTTACCTCCTTGCTGGACTGCCTTATTGTCACTTTTCATGCATTCAAGTTTTACCTGTTTTTCAAAGTCCATTTCAAAGGAACACTTCTGTATGGCTGCCTTTGCTGGTCTCAATTCTATATGCTTTTGTACATCTGTTATATAATCTTCAGTGCCCGTGGATTCAGTTTTTATCTTATTTTTCTGCAACTGAGGTGAGTCCCTTACCCTTCCTGATGCTGCTGACATGATTTGAATGTGAAATGGCACTCACAGCCTCACGTGTCTGAACACTTGATGCCCACTTCTTGCGCTATTTGCGAGGTTGAGACTTTCATGAGACAGAGGCTCACTGGAGGAAGTAAGTCACTGGGGTTGGGCTTTGAGGTTTTAGACCTTGGCTGCACTTCCTGTGCTTTTTTGATTTGGTACTGATGGTACAGAGTGATGCAATCAGCCGGCCTCATACTTCAGCCACTATGCCCTCCCCATCACAACGGACTATGTCTCCCCTGGAACTGTAAACCAACATAATCCCTTTTCCCTTTAAGTTGCTTTCATTGGGGGATTTTAATGAAGCGTTAGGAAATAAAACTCAAACATTGCATTGGACCCTGGATGAAAACCATCAGTTTTCCTAAGGAAGAGAGCAGGAGACTGATGTCCATCAAGCAGTGCCTGCAGAGAACACATATGATCTTTGTTTATATACTGGCAGATAAAACAGAAGAAATACAGCAGAGAAGTTCCTTCCTGGAAGGCAAAGAAAGAATTTGCTTTCTTCCTAACCTCTGAAGACCTGGAAGAGGGGGAGATCTGCCATCAGCCCTAGCATTTATTTCTCCCAATCCTTACAAATTACATAGATAACCATCAACCCTGTTTTAAAGATGAGGTAACTAAGGCTCAAAAACGATAAGAAATAGTCTCTGTCCCTTGGTTTAAAAGCATCAAGTTGGGTTGTACACTCAAATTCATGAGTCCATGAACACACACGGTTTAACCAACTTTCAACTCTGCACCAGTCATGGCTGAAGTCTGGCCATCTTCTCTAGCAGAGAGAATAGAGAGGCCATTAAATCCAACTAGGCTGCAGAGCATGTGGGGTGACTGGCTTCTTCAGTAGGAAAAGGAACTCTGATGAGAAGTCAGAGAAATCAGAGTATCTCCAGCAGTGAGCCAGCACCTATAGTCAGTAATATATCAGAGAAAGGACCACAGTCCTGGGATGTTTCTAGAGAGAAGGGACTTGGAGGAGGTTCTGGTTTAGGGCACAGGATGCCATCAACATCCCAGTAGCTTCTACAATTCTGCTTAGCCTGTACTAGTGTGGGATTTGTTTCCACATGTGTGTTCTGGTGTCTGCTCCTCCAGCATCCTCTTTCAGCTTCAGGAGGAATGAAGGAAGAAAGGTGAAAGCAAAAAGGGCACAGATTTGCAGAGTTGGCATCTTTAGGATTTTGCGTATGTGTGTGTGCGCGTGTGCATGTGTGTGTGTGTACGTGCATGAGAGAGAGAGAGAGAGAGAGAGAGAGAGAGAGAGAGATCATGCACTTTGTGATCATCTGAGAACAGTTGGAAAGTATATTTCTTTCTTAACATTTCCAAATCGCGTTTGTTAACAGAGGGGAGGGTCGCTGCCAGGCAGAACACCAGCACTGCCTCTCTCTGGGGCTTGCCTGGCATCTTCTGGGATCATTTCTCTTCAGATTCACAGGCAACATTCTGTCTCCACTTCGACTCCTTTTTCCACCAGGCTACAGTGTTCTATAGCTACAGAGTCATTTGGTCCCACAGCCACAGTGTCATTTGGGCAGGGACAGGAGGATGGAGAGAAAGGTAATCGTAGCATCTAGCCTTGCCTGCCTCTGCTCTTGCTTCTCTTGGGCAACATGTGCAATTTACTATAAGCTAGACTAGATCGAAGAACCACGGAAAATAAATCACTGCTACTCACAGAGAAGTCTTAGTGTTTAATTAACCCCTGGACCTCAAACAACACTCTGTAAATTCTCCGGTGCTGAACAGCAGAATCGTGATGGTAGTCCTTTGCTCTGGGATGTGAGTTCATTTGGTCAAAAAGACAAACTCCTTGCCTAGTCTCAGTGACTGTGAAGCTGGGCTCCAGATGGTTTAAAGATAAAACAAGGCAGGTTGCTTCTGCCCTTTGTCAAGGTCAAAACCTGATCTGAAGAAAGTAAGTAGCCCCTGTTTCCTAATGATCCCGAGTCAGTGTATCACCCAGACTCCCCCCAGGCTCCTGAGGCTGAGATGGGAAAGGAACACTGCTGGGCCAGACATTCTGCGCACCTCAGGGGGCTCGCTCTGGTGAGTGGATTATTTAGGCCCTTTAGAATTCTCAGGCACCTGCATCTTCAGAAATCCAGCATCCTCTGGTGACAGCTTTGAATTTGCAGTCACTTCAGAGAGCCCCCTTTAAGGGACTGGAGTCTGCAGCAGGTCTGTGACAGTGATGTGGGAGTAGTCCCCTGTATTTTGTATTACTCTCATTGGTTGATTAAAGACTGTCTGGCTTGTAAGATAGGTCAGCACTTAGGTGGGCGGAGTAGACAGAATGGAAGTTCTAGGAAGAAAGAAGGAAGTGGGCCAGTAACCATGACGCTCCCATCGCAGATGGATGCAGGTTAGACCTTTCCGGTAAGTCACCACGTGGTGACTTACAGACTTTTATAATGGATTAGTTTATGAGGTGAGGGCTAGCCAAGAAGAGGCTGGTGATGATGGGCCAGGCAGAGTTTGAATGAATGCCATTCTCATGTGGTTATTTCAGGTGCAGGTGGCCAGCGGCTGAGTGGGCCAGCAGCTGGTGGCTGGGGAACATAACCCACACCTCTCCCCCATTTACAACATGACAGAAGGGAAATCTCTTTTGTGAACACCCCAAGTCCAAAAGTAGATTCCAAAGACTCTTCCTTCTAGAGTGAGCCCTGGCAGTTTTATCTAGGAGGGGAGAATTTAGAGGCCATAAAGCAGGCATCATTCACTTCTTATGGGAAGGAAACTCCTTAAATCTACAAATACTCTGTCTAGACACAGGAATGTCCCCAGGGACCTCCTTTTGATTATCCTTGTGGTATTGTTGAAGCCCAGACCCATAATACTTGTTCTGTTTGGACAATTATTGCACTGGTCAATGTGTGGTCACCTGTCACAGGCTCAGTGAAGGTGTAGTGAGGAGGGAAAGTTAAAAAATGACTTTAAAAGCCACAATTGAGATACTGGTGCTTGGGAGAAGAGATGATGTAATGCCAAGTCTGAGTTCAGTTCTACAAGTTTCCAGTCTTCGGAACTAGGCTGTCATCATCCCTTATGTCCAGAGATAAGGTCCTGCTTGGTCTGGTCTATCTATCTCTGGCTAGGCTCTGTTCCAGCCTTTCGCTTCTAGTCGAGGCGGAGAGATCCCATCTAGGAGCCAGTCCTTTCCTCTTCTTTATGGACAAGCCACTGTCACACCTATATCCGGGATTGTGTCATTGAGTTTCATGCCCTTTTGGATTTTTGAAGTCCTGTCCCCAAGATACGAAAGGACTTTGAATTTTTTTTTTCTCACAGGCCATGTCTACCATTTCTGGTCCTAGACATAGACTGCTCAGCTGCCTCCAGGAGAAGAAGAAGCATCAAGGGTACACAATGACCTTTTTAGGGCATCTAGAGATTTTAAAGCCCCGGCTCACTCCTATCTCACTCAGTACATTTCAATGCCTTTGTGCCTCATCTGCATTCCTCATGAAACATGATCTTGTCATGGTCTCTCAGGGGCGTGGCCATGCTCTTGTCTTCAAGAACATGAAGTCCAGTGGTTCAGAGAGAAGTAGAATGTAAACTTCACCTCCACACCCAGTACAGCAGTGGAAGACGGGGATGCACTGTGCCTCAGCACAGAGGACCCTGGCTTTGGGATCGAGCCCTCTGAGCAGCTCTGATGGGAGGATGCTCCTCACAGAGACAGCTTCTTGGCCTTTTCTTTTCTAGACATTTGAGAATCTGGTGAAATGGCAGAAGATAAGGACAGATTAAACAGAGGAGGAGGGTAAGTATGAAAAGGATGAGGAAGAAGACAGATGAAAAGGAATCTGGATGCCTTGGTAAAGTCAACCTAGAATGAAAAGGTCTTAGATGCAGTCACAACATCCAGACGGCAGAGACAGCCAAGTTTTCATAGTTCATCTGCATTGTTTTATCAAGGAAATGGGATCAGCTGTGTAATCATTCAAGTCTCTATTTACTTTAAAACTACATAATGTTGTAATATAATTCATTACCCTATGTAGAAACACACTAAAATTTTTCAAAAGAGATCACACATCTTTCTTTCTTTCTTTTTATTTATTGTTAAAAGAAAAATTTACATTTACTCCCCTTGTTCCCGACCCTCCCGCTCCCCCACTACCCCACCACCCTCCCCCTGCTTCCTTAAGATGGGGCAGGATACCCTGCCCTATGGGAAGCCCAAGGCCCTCCCCCCTCCATCTCGGTCTAGGAAGATGTGCATCCATATAGAATAAGTTCCCAAAAAGCCAATACATGCAGAAGAGCTAGGTCCCGGTGGCATTATCATTGGTTTCTCAGTCAGTCCCCAATGGCAATCACATTCATAGGGTCCAGGTAGGTCATATGCTCCTTCAGTCTTGGTCCAGCTGGATTCGATGAGCTCCCCAAGCGTCCATCTCACCTTCAATAATTGTTAAGACATTATTAAGATGTCTAAACTGACATTTCTTTGAGTTTCATTAGATGATGGTTAAACTTTATTGAGTTTCATTAGATAATGGGTAAACGTTATTGAACACTTGGCATGTGTCAGAGAAGTTGGTACACACACTGCATACCACATAAATGTGTTGATTCAATGTGCTAAGTTCTGTTGCTATTATTATGCATTATTATTACCAGGCCATGACAGCAGTAGCAGCTGGGCTGTAAAGTCAGGATGCCTAAGTTCAGACACCCTGGATTCCTTAGGGAGACAGTTGCATCTTCAACCTTAGTTCCTTCTTCCATAAAATGGAGATAATAACACATAATAATAATAATAACGGAACTTAACAAACTGAACTAACACAGTCATGT
The DNA here is from genome assembly GCA_028555095.1 of Dicrostonyx torquatus. NCBI lineage: Eukaryota > Metazoa > Chordata > Mammalia > Rodentia > Cricetidae > Dicrostonyx > Dicrostonyx torquatus. The sequence continues at coordinate 3,380,886 of JAQHUG010000150.1, forward strand.
GGTATGTAGTGTGCATACCAACTTCCTTGACACATGCTAATTGTTAATAAAGTTTGACCATCCTTCTAACGAAACTTAGAGAAGCTGCAGAACGTTCCAGCTCTAAATGTCAGTACATAGGCGTACATATCTGTCTTTTTCAATTAAAGCTTGAAAACCAGAATACATCCAGTTGTAAAAGCACCCAAGACTCAAGAAACATTATATACCACCAATGGAATGAGGCTTTTCACTGGTGGTGTACCAGTGTGAATCTGTGTATGCACAACTGTGGTGTACTAGTGTGTGCCCATGTATGCATGCCTGAGGCATACCAGTGTGCACCTGTGTGTGCAAACCTGAGGCATACCAGTGTGCACCTGTGTGTGCATGCCAGTGGCATACCAGTGTGCACCTGTGTGTGCATGCCTGAGGCATACCAGTGTGCACCTGTGTGTGCACACCTGAGGCATACCAGTTTGTACCTGTGTGTGCATGCCGGTGGCATACCAGTGTGCACCTGTGTGTCCATGCCAGTGGCATACCAGTGTGATCCTGTGTGTGCAAACCTGAGGCATACCAGTGTGCACCTGTGTGTGCACAACTGTGGTGTACTAGTGTGTACCCATGTGTGCACACCTGAGGCATACCAGTGTGCACCTNGGCATACCAGTGTGCACCTGTGTGTGCACAACTGTGGTGTACTAGTGTGTACCCATGTGTGCACACCTGAGGCATACCAGTGTGCACCTGTGTGTCCATGCCAGTGGCATACCAGTATGTACCTGTGTGTGCATGCCGGTGGCATACATGTGTGCACCTGTGTGTGCACAACTGTGGTATACCAGTGTGTATCTGTGTGTGCAGATTCTGGTCTCCATACACCTCACCTTTTTTGAGGTTTATTCTAGACTTATTTGAGCTTCTTTACTAGAAAACCTAGGAAAGAGCCGGAAAAAAACTGGAGGAGACTGGAAGGCATAACTTGGAGAGGAAAATTCTTGCTCAAACTTCAAAGGGTGGAGGGTATGACTGACAGTTTGAAGAGGGGCATTTGCAGCAAAGAACACTGATTCAAACCCCCACAAAGTCCCGAGGGTTGCCGATGTGCCACTGTGTGTGCTCGGGTCAGAGACTTCAGGATGTGGTTCGTCTACGCGAAGAGGGTTGTCTTTCTCCACTCATCTGTCACTCCCGCTTATTTCCCTCCTCAAACAGGACTTCGGACTTCTAAAACCAGTCCTAGAAAGGCAGATTGTACCTGCCACTCTCCACTGTAGTGAGACATTAGACATATTCGATAAATCAAGACAAATTATTGGGCTAGGTTTATGCGTAGCTTGTTATGTAATTAGGATGCTTGCCTAGCATGTGTTTGGGGCTCTGAGTTCAATTCTTGGCAGGGCTTCTCGCCTAAAACTAGAAAGAAAAGAGAAGAAGAGAACATTGAAGAAGAGAAAGGGAAGGCAGAAGCACTTTAAGGATACTCTCCAGGGAGCCAACTTCAAACAGCAACTCAGGTTAGTTGAGCTCCTGCAGCGAATTTTCATCTCTGCATCAGATAAAGCCTGGGAGTGAAAGGAGCAGCTTTCTGTCCACCAGGGGGCGATGGCCCATGGTATCCTGCTTAGGTGAAACCTGGAACTTGATCAGCCCTTGACCCGATTTCCTTCCTCATGCAAATTTGGTTTGATTAACAAAATTCTCTGCTTAAAATGTCAGCTCTCATTTAAAGAAGCAATGAAGACAGATCATAACGGTTATGCAAGTAAAGACTTTCCAGGCTAGCTTTCCGTGCCTCTGCCCGGGCGGGAATGCCAGGCGGCTTCCTTGCACGGCTGGGCCCCAGCAGCTGCCCCCTGAACCTCTGGGTTCGGAAATTCTGTGGCCAGACTCTGCAAAGCGCTTCGACGGCTGGTGGTCACGCATGTCTCCTTTTTCTCTTCTACTGTGCCTTCCTCTCCCTCCACAAGCGTCTGCCAGCAACCAACCCCCAGTCGGCCTGTCCCGCCAAGAAGCTCAGGCCTCCGACCTTGTCTGAAGGTGACTCTCAAGTCTGACTCCTAAAAATGATGTGTCTTCAAAGCACGGTCAGAATGGTAGTGCTTGCAGCACTTACACACACACACACACACACACACACACACACACACACACACACACACACACACACAGTCCCTTCCCTGGAGGGAAAGAGAGAGACAGAGACAGACACAGAGAAAGAGTGGGGGGAGGAAGGGAAGGAGGGAAAGATGGATGGAACTGATGGAGGGGGGAGGGACAGAGAGAGGGAGGAGATAGAGAACTTTCCCTTCCTTAGAGCCCATGTCCTTAGGATGAGAGCCAGGCAGCTGTGTGTTTCCATTTTCCTTTGGATTTTAAGATTTCATTGATATGGGAAGAGCTATGCCTACATGTCACTGTTCCCTGTAACTGAGCACACAGTCCTAAATTTAACACCCATTTAAAGCAATCAGTTATAAAAATGCAGCTTAAACCAAAACAAATTGTAGGTATTTCGTCTTCGATGAGATGTGTAATTAGTGTCAGTGGAGAAATTAAACTCATCCACTGCTCCCTCTGAAGACGAGGAGGCAGCCAGAGGGGTCCGTATGTGTGTGTGACATCAATCAGGGTCTGATGTAGTAAGCTGCTGGGGGCCGGAGAGAAGGAAACTTCTGGGAGAAAACTGCAAATGTAGCCACAGGGAAGTGGGCTAGAGGAGACTAGAAGATGGCGTGGGCAATGGTATGCTCTAGAGGCTTACAGGGATTTAACCAGGTATGGGCTAGAGGAGACTGGATGATAGTGGGGGAGGGGCGGCAATGGTATGCTCTAGAGGGTTACAGGGATTTAACCAGGTAGCCTCTATCACCTCAAGACATCACTAAAGCTGATAGCGTCAAAAAGGACTCAGCTGATATTTCAATTTATTTTTTACAAAAATTAGGAAAAATCTGCCTCGTTTTTCTATGTATTTGTTCTCAATACATATTTATCGAAGTCTTCTGTGAGGCGAGTTTTGTTACTCGTGGCTGAGCGCACAGGGGCAAACAGCAATATAGATTCCTGGTACCTTACGTTCTTGATGTGAGTGGGGAAAAGCAGAAAAATAACAAGTAGGCATCAGTCAATGAGGTCGTTCAGACAGTTCAAAGTTCTATCGAAACTGACGGATCAATGTGCACTAAAGCAACAATTGTGTGTGTGTGTGTGTGTGTGTGTGTGTGTGCACGCGCGCGCATGTGCGTGCATGTGATGCCAATAATCAGTCAAGGAATGGAAGCCAGGCTAGGGAATTTTAACTTCCTGATTAAATTGGCACCACATAAAATTTGCCACATTGGATGTTTTTAATGGTGCAGTTTAGTGGTATTAAATACATTTATAGTAGTGTGTTGTTGTCCCAGAGTTCACCTCATAACTCTTCCCAACTTGTAAAACTACACCTGTCGAAGTAGCTTCCTGTTCTCTTCTCTCCCAGCCCTTGGCAACCACTGCTCTCACAGTTTATCTGACCTTAATGTCCTGTATTATTGAGATCAGACAGCAATATTTGTCCTTTGGGGGTGGGGTCATTTCAGTTAGGGCATCAAGGTTCAGCCAGGTGGGACCATGGGCTGTCCTTCTGTCCTTGTCAGAGGTTGATGATATCTGTGTATCAGCTACACATTACCCATCCATTCCGGCACGATGGGCAGTGGGGTGGCTTCCACATCCACATTGTGAACAGTGCTGCTGAGAAAGAGGGCAGGTACCTCTTGGGGACCTTGCTTTCAAACTTTGTGGATGGATGGCCCAGAGCACTCTGTGTTGTTTAAGGTATTGATTATAAAGCACAGAGCACTTATCATAAAATATGATAATGTATTTCCATGTTGTATTTATTATGAAATTAGTGGGAAGGTTAGAGGAGCCAAAAGGTGATGTGTCAAGGGGAGGCAAACAGGAGACCAAGAGGTGAGAGGTGAGGTGTGGGGAGCCAGGTCTTCTCCTGTTTTTGGTGAACACTTGGGCATCTGCGCCTCTGCAGAGAGCAACCTGGGCTGCTCCTCAGGCACCTCAGGGAGACCCGGCAGCAGAGCTTAACCATTTCTTTATCCTTCTGGATCAGAACAGCTTCTTATTCTTCATCCCAGACCTTCTGTAGAAATGTGGGCTGGGATCCTCAGGCTACTTTCCTCTTCGCTCCATGCTGTGGGTTGACACTAATCCTCTTTGAATATGCTTTCTAGGAGAGACAAAGACACTCCTAAAGAAATAAGACCAAAAAAGACTGTAGAACAAGGGGCACTGGGCAAAGTGAGTGACTGGGGCTAGTCTCCACGTGGAAGACAGACTTCACTGTGCGTTCTGATTTGTTTGTGGATCAGTGGCAGGCAAGTACAGCCTCACTAGGTTGTCTTCTCTAAATTCCCGGACATTCACATACTAAGTCAGATGCTGAGGACCTCAGGGCACAGTCTCATAGCTTAAACTCACTAAGCCACTAGGCCGAATGCATTCTTTATTTTGATAAATCCTTTTTTAAATTGCAGGAACGTAACATGAAAAAGTAGATTCACTGAATGAAGACGGTGTTCCTTCACTTTTCCATGAGCAGGAATGCAGAATAAGGACAGTAGCCTAAGAGGGACAGAAAGCAAAGCCTTTCGCATTTGCAGGAGCAATACTACTGTGAACTAATATGCCACTGAAGGGAAATTAATGATTCGGGAATGAGCGCAAAATTGTAGGAGCCCCATTCTGGAGAAGAGGTGGAAAAATGGCTGGAGGGCATGGAGGGGCAGGAAGAGATGTGAGACTGTGTGAAACCCAGAACACAAGAACCGCGGGAAGTGAAAACCGGCAGTCATGTGACTTAGCTCCCATGGATCAACAAACCTCTCCATGAGGACACTGGACATTTAACAGATGGTATGGAGCAGGCCAACCCACCCCACAGCTGGGCAGTTTGCCCCTCAGATGAAGCATTGGAAAGTTGTTTCTAGTTTCATCCCTCGATCCACTGTTTTCACCTGGGCCTTCCTCAAGTTTATCTCTCCCCCTCTGTTTTACATATGCTTTATAATCTTTATATTCAAAGCCAAACCTGCGGTGGGCAACCCTCAACCATGTTCGCTGGATAAGTAAATAACTTGCAATTACTATGGCTTTGACTTTTCTCATCACCGGTTCCTATGGCATGCGATTCCCACTATCTGTTCCTCTCTCTGTTCCATTCCCTCTCCTCTCCCCACCCCCATTCTTGATGGGGAATGGTTTTAGCCTATCAGGCTAATAGCCACACCCCGCCATTAGCCATTAGCTAATTATTCCACCCCTCATTAGCCATTAGCTAATTATTCAGGGTTGGACCATCAGGTCCCAATTAGCTATAAAAGGTTGGGTTCACATGGGAAGCTTTCTCTGCAGATCGTGGTTGATACACACGCAGGATCCAGGGTTTGTTATTGTATTCTTTACCCTTATTAAAATATATATATTAAAGATAGCTGGCTTGGGCAATAATTAATTGAAACTCTCACATTCTTGTCACCATTGCTCCTGAAATAACCTCTGCCATCTCTCCCCTTTTGCTTCTCAAAATTTCCGTCCTTTTTCATAGACTGCTTTAAAAACAACTTCATGAAGTCCTTTTAATTCTCCCACAAAAAAGTGTTCTCCTTTATATTTAACAACTTCTCTTTGTCTTGCTGATGTTTTCTCCATGATCTACATCAGAGCTTATGACTCTTCATGGTGTTGCTGAAGTGTTTGCCATGAGAGAATAAGAACACTGGGGTTACTTTGTCATGTGACCTTGAAAGTATGTTATCATTTGAGAATTATGTAAGCTGTATTTTCATTATGCTCACCACCTCACCCAACCTTCCACGTTCATGCCCATGCACAGCTGTGGAATATTATTTCAAGGTGTGCTACATGTGTTTATGCTGTGGAACATTGGGTCTAATGTTGCAAAGATGTGTTGCTTTTGTTTGTGCTGCATTTGTTCAACTCTGTGAAGCTGTGTTACTTTGCCTGTCTAAAACACCTGATGGTCCAATAAAGAGATGAACAGTCAATAGCAAGGCAGGAGAAAGGAGAGGCAGGGCTGGCAGGCAGAGAGGATAAACAGAAGGAGAAATCTGAAGAGGAAGAAGGATTAAGAGAGAACAAGGAGAGGAGAATGTCAGGGGTCACCCAGCCAGCCACCCAGTCAGCCACAGGGTAAGAGTGAAAGTAAGAAAAGAAAAAAGCCCAGAGGCAAAAATGTAGTTGGGGATAATTTAAATTAAGAAAAACCGGCAAGAAACAAGCCAAGTTAAGGCTGGGCATTTATAAGAAAGAATAAGCCTCTGTGTGACTTATTTGGGAGCTGGGTGGATGGCAGGCCCCCGAAGAGCAAAAGAGTAAAAAACCAAGCATTCAACTTTGTGTCCTTTTCTTTTAAGCCATCGAGTACAACTTGAAACATTTTTAAAGATTTATTTTATGCATATGGATGTTTTAGCAGCATGTGTGTACATGTACCGCATATGTGCCTGGTGCCCATGGAGGTCAGACAGGGCACTGGATCTTCCGAACCTGGAGTTACAGATTGTCGTGAGCCATCACATTGCTACTGGCAACTGAGCACGAGTCTTATGTGAGAGCAGCAAGTACTCTTAACCTCTGAGCCATCTCTCCAGTCTAGTTTGTGCTGCCCACATACTCTTGGGTGTATGGCTTTTCACTGGAGCATGGTCATCATCCCATGGGTACACACTCAAAGAAAACTGACTCCCCCTCTCCCGAGAGCTTTCAGTTACCCACAGCTTCTCTAGGAGAACTTCATGTACGTTTCTTTCCTTCACAGTGGGAGTTGTCTGGCTTGAGCCTGCCTGGGGCTTGTGCTTGTCACAGCTGCTCAGAGTTCACATGTGTGGTGCCTGTTGTGTCTGGAAGGCGTTCCCTAGAGTCACTGACCACTTATGGCTCTTTTATTCTCTTTACCACCTCTTCCTTACAAGAAGGCTCCCATTTAGGACTCAACATTCCTCAGTCTCTTAGTCTCTACATGCTGACCAGCTGTGGGTCTCGTGTTAATCAACATATATTACGAATAAGAGTTTATTTAATCAGGGTTCAGAGATATATTGATCTATGAGTGTAACAATAAATCTGATAAGTCATTATGAGTCATTTTAATACTATGCCCATTTAGCAGAGTAATATGAGTAAGTTCTCTCATTGGGCCCACAGCATGACGAGCCTACAGGTTCTTGGCCCCAATAGTGCCAGGTATGGGTTCATATTGTGGAGTGGGACTTACATCTAAAGGGAATAATAGAATAGGAAGGGTTAAACGTGCTTGTAAATGAGGGAATACTGAGGATAACTAACACAAAAGACTTTCTGAAAAAAGAAAAACCATATGAAAACGTTCTACTCCAAATGAAAAATACATCCAAAACTAAGAGAAACAACTAAGAGAAAACATGTGGTTTTCTCTTTCTGGGTCTGAGTCACCTCACCCACAATGATTGTTTCCAGACCCACCCGCTTACCTGTGAGTTTCATAGTTCATTTTTTTTCTTACTACTGAATAATGAATAATGTTCCTTTGTATAAATACAATACATTTTTATTACCAATTCCTCAGTTAATTCCGTAGTAGGATATTAAGTCCTTTTGTACATGCCTAAGAGATGTTTATCTGGTACATATGGAAGATACATCCGTAGCTTTTGAGGAACCTCCACGCTGATTTCCATAGGCACCACACAGGTTTGCATTCCCACTGCCAGGCAATAAATGTTCCCCTCTCTACACATCCTCCTCAGAATTTGTCTTTCTTTTTTGGATCTTAACCATTCTGACTCAGGTAAAATGAAAACTCAAAGTAGTTCTAATTTGCATTTCCATGAGGTCTAAGGATATTGAACAGTTAAAGAAGTATTCCTCAGCCGTTTGTAGCTTGCCTTTGGAGAACTCTTCTTAGTTCCATGCCCCATTTGACAGTGGGCTCTTTGTTTCTTGCAGTTTAACTCTTTGAGTTCTTTGTATATCATAGATACTAACCTTCTGACACGTACAGTATTTTTCCCATTTTCTAGATTTCCTTGTCATTCAAACGATGGTTTCCTTTGTTGTATGGGAGCGTTTTAGTTTGAGGTCCCATCTTTTCATTGTTGACTTCAGGGCATTCAACTGTCTGAGTCCTGTTCAGACAATCATTTCCTGTGCCCATGAGTTAAAGCATATTCCATATTCCTTTATCCAATTTGGAGAGTCAGGTGTTATGTTGAGGTCCTTGATCCATTTGGGTTTGAGTTTCGTGCAGGATGAGAGATAAGGATTCAGTTACATTCTTCTGTGTAGCTTGTTTAAGATTCTGTCTTTTCTCCAGTGTGTATTGTTGACAGCCCTTGTCAAAACTCAGATGTTTGTAGTAGTGTGAACTTATGTATGAGGCCTCTATTCCATTCCATTAACAAATTATTCTATATTTTGTATTTTTTAAATTTTTTATTGAGCTCTATATTTTTCTCTGTTCCCCTTCCTACCCCTCCCCTCCTCTACAACCCTCACCCAAAGTTCCCATGCTCCCAATTTACTCAGGAAACCTTGTCTTTTTCTACTTCCCATTT
>JAQHUG010000150.1:3404737-3426770 GCA_028555095.1 Dicrostonyx torquatus
TGAAGCTCTAAAACGCAAGCTCCTGGAAGCCCTGGCTTTGGGCTGCCAGATGTGAGTAAACCCTTTTTCCTGTTTGTACACAAGAGTGAGGAGAAGGGGGTGTTCCCCCAAACTGTGGGGCCTTGGAGGTGACCAGTAGCAGCTGGGTGGCCCCTATGCCTCCGTATCATAGCTGCAGCGGCCCTATTGGTAAAAGATACAGACAAACTGATGCTGGGCCAGAATTTGACTTGTGTGACCCCCCCCCATGCTTTGGGAGGAGTGCCGAAGCAACCCCAGAGAGGTGGCTGCGCAATGCCCAAGTGAGCCACTACCAGGCGCTACTGCTTAACCCCACCCGAATAACCTTCCACGTTCCAACTGCCTCAAACCCAGCCACCCTGCTGCCACATCTGGATTTAGAGGCCCCACTACAAATGTTCTGCGATACTGGCTCAGGCCCACAGCATCAGATCCGACCTGAAGGACATTCCTATTCCAGATGTGGAGGTCATCTGGTTCACAGATGGCAGCAGCTATCTGCAGAATGGAGGAAAGTATGCGGGGGCCGCAGTGACAAGGACTACGAGGCAGTATGGGCTGAACTCTTACCACAGGGGACCTCAGCACAAAAGGAGGAGTTAATAGCCCTTACAGAGGCCTTCCAGATGGGGAAAGGCAAAAAGCTACCCAGACAGCACATCTGCCTTTGCCGCAGCCCACATCCATTGGTCTATCTGACAGCAGAAACAAAAACTTTTATAAGCAAACAGGAAACTCTGGATCTCCTACAATCATTATGGGAACCCACAAAGTTGTCAATAATACACTTCCCCGGACACCAAAAAGGCTCTGGAACAATACAACTGGAAAACAACCTGACAAGTCCTGCAGAACAGGTGACTCAGACCAGATAAAAATTACTTCCACTGATCAGGGAGAACGGGATACACGATGGTCATTAGGACTACGCTGGAGTGTAATATACTATAAATATGGGGGACATGTTCTGTCCACCCTTGTAATTCGGCTTAAGATAGAACCAGTAAAACCAACAATAATAGGCTCCAATAAGTCACTGGACCCGAATCCTACTCCCCCATCCACAAAGAGACTGGTGCCCCAACAACAGGCTGTAACCACACTTTCCCCTAAAGCACCAGCCCCAGATACTCTAGCTATTCCCAAGCCTTCGGTGCCAGAACAGCATCCCCTCCTGGAGCTTCTGACTAAGACTTACATGGTTCTACACTCCTCACAGCCAGCCCTAAACAACTCTTGTTGGCACTGTTATGACGTGGCTCCCCGTATTATGAGGGAATTGCTGTCCAGGGCCTTATTCGGGAAGCAGCTAAGTCTGATGAATGTCACTGGCATTCACCACACTCTCTAACTCTGAAATAAGTAACAGGACAGGTGGTTTGCATTGGTAAAGTTTCCCCTGCCAAGGCTTTTCTCTGCAATTCATCTTATCCCCCTCACAACCACTGCAGAGCACCTAATAACCCGCAATGACACCTGGAGGGCGTGTTCCTTGGGGTTAACTCCTTGTACACACACTTCAGTTCTAAAGGAGTCCAACAGAAATTGTGTCCTCATCAGACTGGCACCCCGGCTTCTTTACCATGTCTACCAAGGTTTCCTGGATAGAATGAAGCAGGATGCTGGTCTAACTAGAATAAAAAGGGAGCCCATAAGCACCCTTACACTCAGTATCCTTCTGGGGGCGAGGCGAGCCTTGCAGGGCTGGGAACTGCCTCTCTTTTGTCCCAAAGTGAACATTACTCTGCTTTGAAAGAAGTTATAGATGTTGACACAGAACGCCTGGAGACCTCAATCTCCCACTTGCAGGACTCCCCCTCCTCACTGGCTGAAATGATTTTACAAAACAGAAGGGGACTGGGCCTAATCCTTTTATAGCAGGAAGGATTGTGTGCAGCCCTGGGAGAAGAATGCTGTTTCTATGTAGACCTCATGATGGGCAGAGGGAACAGAGTGGATTTCAGAGAGAATGGGAGGAAGGAACAGTGTTTGGACCACAGCACTGGATGATTTCCTGTGGTTAGGAGAATTTCACAGTTCCATTTGGGAGAAGTAGTTGAGAGTTTTACTAAGGTGTGGGATGTTTAAGTATGATTGCATGTTAAAATAATGATTTTTTTAAATATACAAAAATGTTGGTCCAGGCACTAAAACCATGACATCTTAGAGAAGACTCGGGAGGCATACTCAGAGCTTAGGTCTTGAGCTGCGAGATTTCATGCAGCTGTGTTCACTCATCTTTGTGTAAAAAAAGGATGGGGCCACACGAGATTCCTTCAAGGTTGCTGTTCATTAGAAAAGGAGAGATAGAGGAGAGTATGGAATAGGGGAGTTTGTTAATACGTTCCTAAGGTGGATGATGTCGGAAGAAAAGCCAAGGGGGCAGTAATGGAAAGGAATGGAGTGGAGATGTTGGCACTTCATAGTCTATCTGAGGCCATTCTCATGCTGGGAAGCATATTAAAGATGAAAACATCAGGCTAAGAGGATATGTTCCCAGGCTGTAAGACACTATAATAAATGCCTATTTGAAGATTCCTTGTAAATTAGCCCTCCATGGTGAAGAATCAGAACGCTATAATTTTATATGAGGCATAAAGAAGCAGGAACCTGAGGCCAGTGTTCCACAGCATATTAGTGGTTTGAATCATGGCGCCTTCTTTGGAGAAGGGATGAATGTTCAGCATCGAAGGAAGAGCCCAGGTTTGTGGTCAGATGGGGAGAAGAGCCCCAGTAATCATATCTCACAGGGACCCAGAGAACGACGATCAAGTTCTGAATTTTTAATTTTTCATTGTTAATTAAATTATAACATTAGGCATATTCAAATAACTCCAGTTGTCCTTTCAATAGCAGTTAGAGAAGGCAACTGGCTTCTCTGTTAGTCAGGCCAAGTGCTATACTGAGATGAGCATGAAACAACCCGAGGTGGGGCTGATTTCATGTCTTACCTTGGCCTGCATCCAGCTGTGTTTCTTAGCAAGCTAGTTAACTTCTCCAAACTTTAATTTTCATTCTCCAAGCTATGAAGCAAGACTGATGATGCACACTTACATATGATGCTTATCTTAAGGAACCAATTAAGATGAATAGTTTTGCAAATTACCAAGCCTTGTATGATTGATGGCAGTACCTAGAATGAATCCTATTCCACAAACATAGGTGCGAAAGAGCCCTGTGTTTCATCATTTACCCTGGCATTATTTTAATTCCGACTTGGAGGGTCCTTCATAATATTTTCAAGCATTGAAATTTCAACTGCAGACATTGCTCAACTGCCATTTCTTTCACTCCAGCAGTAAATGTACACACCTTTGGAATGGTATCAAGTTCCTTGGTTATCTTGAAAAAAAAAAAACAAACCAAAACCACATGACTCCATTAGATCCAGCATCATCCATGGCATGCTTGGGTGAGGCTCAGTCATGCTTGCAGAGGGGCCTCATGTGAAAAGACCCCCAAGTGTTAAGAGTCTGTTGCTCATCCTCACCCATCAACAATTTCCCTCCTATTTCCTCACCCACCAAAACTTTACATTTCTTTGCTAGACTTCTGAAATACAATGTTATCTTCTCAGGAGACATACTTTCCTTTCAGCTCTAGTAAACTCCTCAGCCAAGGAAGCCCTAAAGCATTCATATAGAAGAATGGATGAGAAGTGGGAAAAAAGAAGTAGGTGGAGGGAGGGAAAGAGGGAGGGAGAGAGAGGGAGCCAGAGAGAGAGAGAGAGAGAGAGAAAGAGAGAGAGAGAGAGAGAGAGAGAGAGAGGCTAAAGCTGCCTTAAATTATATCATATGATGCTGTTTTATTATTCTGCATGGTGGTCTTAGATCAATTGCCTCATAAAGTGATGGTTAATTCAAGGACTTCGCAAAACACTGGCCTTGACAACAAAGGAGATATATGTGAAAATTTCAATTCTTTGAAAGAAGGCCATTTTCAAAGACCAAGTATTGGATGGGAGATATTGGCAAAGCCCCATTTGCTAATGCAGGCGTTATCTCCTCTCTCCTTGGCAAGAGACTAGGAAACATGGTTTCATTTAGGGGATCAATACATTATTAACTGAACACAAATGTGTATTTAGAAGCCAACCCTTTCCAAGAATGACTGGAAAGCAGTGAAGCCAGTTTCTAGCAAAGGCTTGCTTGTCCTATTGAGCAGACCGTGGAAAATGAGCATAGCTTTGGTTAATTGTTAGAGTGCATCCTACTTGACTAGATAGTGGTTCATTTTGATGAGCGATAAGTTCCATTTCCCACCTCATTTTTAAGTTTGCAAAAGCAACAATAAAAACCGCTATTAAAACATTGGCCATGTAAGTTCAGAGCAATGCCAAGTGCAGTGTCAGTGTGAAATGTGTACAATTTATCAGCATTAAATCTCTCTGGGGATGCCAGGCCCCATTAAAAACAGCATCTCCCAGGATGAATATATAATAATAGGAGTTTTTTTCTAATTACCCAAAGATCAAAGACAAGTTTTGGATGACTATATAGCTGCATTCCCTGCCTTCATGGGGTCTGAGCCCACCACCTCCTTGCCAATGTTTACTGAAAATCTCCAGACAAGAAATCAATTATAGTACAAAGACCCTTCCATTGCTTTCTGTGACTATCTTTCCCAAACTAGCCACTGTAGAAGATGACAGATGGCTAAAGAAATAAAGGTCTAACAAATCAACATTCTGCTTGAGGAAGGTTAATTACACTTCACTTAGGAAGCAGAACATTCCATTTGCAAGGCAAACAACAAAATGCCTCACCAATAATCCAAATCAATGGAGCACTCTTCTTTTTCCAAAGAGTGTATCTTTAAACTTTTGAACAAGTGTCCATCTTGTTGCCTGAACTCAGTAACAGTTATTGAGGTAACAAAATTGAGGCTCAGGCTCAGACTGTAAAACAAAAGTTATTAATTCTGTATGGTCATGTGATCAGGCAAGTACAAGCCTGGGGGAACCTGTGGCAACTCTAGGATGACTGGTCACAAGAATTCTTCAAAATGTGTGTTTGTTTACGGTTCCTTCCCACTTGTTCTTAGCTTTAATCTATTAAGTTTTCAAAACTGTGGAAATCAATTTACCTCTTGGATCCCCCAGAAGTTTCTGAGGTAGTAGCTGGCATCTTTGTAGTTTAAGCATCTATGAAATGTTCAGGCCCCATCAGGTCTACAACTCCCCTGTAAGCTGAATATTGTCATTGTTTTCCAGCTTCATCAACAGAGTATTAGAGACTGAACCATTTTAGTGAAACCAATACATTGACTTTGAAACTCATTGTTAAACCAAACAGATGCTAAAGAAATGGCTGACCTGTTCCAGTGCACCACACTCTGACCTGCTCCAGTGCACCACACTCTGACATGTTCCAGTGCACCACGCTCTGACATGTTCCAGTGCACCACACTCTGACATGTTCCAGTGCACACACTCTGACATGCTCCAGTGCACCACACTCTGACCTGCTCCAGTGCACCACACTCTGACATGTTCCAGTGCACCACGCTCTGACCTGCTCCAGTGCACCACGCTCTGACATGTTCCAGTGCATCACACTCTGACATGCTCCAGTGCACCACACTCTGACCTGCTCCAGTGCACCACACTCTGACATGCTCCAGTGCATCACACTCTGACATGCTCCAGTGCACCACACTCTGACATGCTCCAGTGCACCACACTCTGACATGTTCCACTGCACCACACTCTGACCTGCTCCAGTGCACCACACTCTGACCTGCTCCAGTGCACCACACCCTGACATGTTCCACTCACCGCACTCTGACACGCTCCAGTGAATCACACTCGGACCCGCTCCAGTGCACCACACTCTGACCTGGGTTGTCTTCCCAGTCTTGGTCTCACACATGGTGCCCCATAGCAGGAAGGACCACAAAATTAGGTCCTGCCTCCCGGAAAGAGTATTGATTCCATGGTTTCTTTGTGATCTTGGGCCCTCATTCAATGGTTAGTATTTCATCATACAAGCAAGGACTGGCCTGATTTGCATTCCATGGGCATCTTCACCTCTCTTACTACTGTCCCCAAGGCCCTTGACTTTGGACCTTGAGTCACTTATGGCACTCTCTAAGTAGACATTGTTTCTCATGCTTGAGAAAGGCTAACACCCGTGAGCCCCTTTCTACTTCAAGCACACATTGTTTTTACGCAGAAGCACTTAATAGTCCTGAGATACTTGAAATCATTTTTCTGCAGCTACTCAGATTAGCCATTCATCTTCTGAGACAAACCGTGGACATTGCCATTAGTAATATCTGTACACTTTCAGGGTGGCCATCAAATTTCAGACCATCCCCACTTCCTAACTCCCCAGCTCAGTCTCCTTTCAGCTCCCACTCCAGTGATTTTCCAGCCTTCCAGTAACAGCCCATTAACACCAGCACATTCTCTGTACATTAACCTCCTCACATCCTTGCTCCTCCAGTCCTCTCACCAGCGTTCCACGATTCATCACAATGACTGCCTTTTGACACAGCCTCGAGAGTCTGTTTCACTGGCTCTGAAGCTGCCAACCCTGGTTAAATATCCACCTACTCTGCAATGGACTCAATTGGTCAGATGTGACTAAGAAAAAACATAAAATCAATATGCCTCATCTCACTTTAAATTTATGGTCAGAAACTTGAAGTCGGTTCTTGTCAAAGTCCGGTCATTTTTCCCAAGGGTGCCATTCACCTTTTCTCTCCTTGATCCTCCTCAACTTTCTCCTTTTGCTTCACTTTTAGATGCTGTGTTGGACTTTATAGAAAATAGAGAAACTCAGAGAAGGAGTCCCACATCTCAAGGTTGTCACTAACTTTGAGGTAGTTGAACTCTAAAGAAATTCTTTGCCCTGGAGTCTATTGTCTCTGAGGTATCTCTTCTCTATCTTATCTCTGTTATTGCTCATATAATGTAGAGTTCACATACCATCAAACATAAAGTACACAAATTGATTGTCTTAACATATTCATAAAACTGTAAGCATTGCCACCATTGAAGGCTAAAATATTTTCATCACCTTGAACATATAGCCTAATTTGTTTTCCTTTACAACTCCCAACTCTTGGACAATGCTAATCTCTTTTTCAATCTCTATGAACTACTTTTATGCTGTATATTTCATTTAAATGAAATCATACATACCCATTTGATATTTGACATATATGATGCAATAAAATGCTTTTGAGCATTATCCATACTATAGCATGCATTAACATTTTATTCTCTTTTCAGGGATCAATCTATTATATGGTTAAATCATATTTGCTTATCCATCTAATATACTTAATGGAAGTATAGACAATAGTTACCTCCATTCCATTATAAGTATCACTTACGGGAATCTTCACTGTTGTATTGCTATCAGCTTCTAGAGGGAGACTTCTGTACACTATAAAGATTTGTCACTTGAATGGTTTTAATAAAACGCTAATAGGCCAGTAGCCAGGCAGGAAGCATAGGCGGGACAACCAAACTAAGGATGATGGGAAGGAGAAGGGCGGAGTCAGGAGTTGCCAGCCAGACACAGAAGGAACAGGAGATGAACACGTCATGCTAATAAGGGTGCTGCTACATGGCAGAGTGTAAATAAGGATTGTGGTTTAATGCCAAATGTAAGAACTAGTCAGTAATAAGCCTGAGTGAGCTATTGGCTAAGCATTTATAACTTATATTAAGCCTTGAAGTCAATAAATTGAGAACTGGGTGTTTGGGAACAGGCAGGTGAGAGAGAAACATCTGACTGCAGGAAACTCACAAGATGTAGTGATAAATAAAAATTACAAGGCACAGGAAGTTCCTGAATCTGGAAGATTTCCAAAGATCCTCACCAAGGTTATAAACAACTGCTGGGAGGGCAGAAACTCCCAGATCAGCCATCACCGAGCAGCTTGTGAGGGCAGTGAAGGATCTCTCACTCAGGCTGGGCTGGGCTTTCCAGGGATGCAGCTGCCTTAGAGTCTTCCATGCTCAAGGGTAATTAACCCCTCAATGATACCCGTAAAGCTAACTGCAGCAAACTCAGTGGGTCACTAAAGCACACCCATGGGGATCCTGTCCTTTGCCCACCATCAGTACGTGTTCTTGTTTCACCAGAAAATATCATACAACATAACTGGCACCAGGAGGATCAAAATGAGTTGGGGAGTGCTAATTGCATGACCCCTGAAATGGATACTGAGACACGAATCAAAGGCTCAAATCTGTGGCCATGGAGCATCCATAGGGCAGTATCAATCCCTAGGTGATCTCCGTGACACAGAATTGAAAAGAACAATCATAAACTTTAATAAGAAATGAACAAATACCTCAATGAATTCCAAGATGATAACAACAAACACTTGAATGATGTCAAGAAACTACAAATAAACATCCAAGTGAAATAATGAAGACAATTTAGGATTCAAAAACTGAATTTAATAAGGAGATAGGAATAGTGAAGAGAACACAGTTGAAATGAATATGAAATTGGAAACCTTGGTATACCATTTAGAAAACTCAGGCGGAAAGGCCTATGAGTAAAAGTAGTCAAGCAGGAAATAGAATATTAGGACTCAGAGATAAAGTAGAGGATCTGGAAAAATAGAGCAAAGAAGGTGAAAAATTTAAAGTACAGGATGGGAACATACAGAAAATGCAAGACCAAATCCTTGAATTATAGGTGTAAAAAAGGAAGCTTATCTAAAAACAATGGCATTGATCAGACTCTTCACAGAATCATAGAAAAAAAAAACTTTCCCAAATGAAGATATTCCCCATATAGATAAAAGAACTACACAGATCCTCAACTAGACAAGACCCAAAGTAAGAAACCCCATGGTGGCCACACTCAAAACACTAAATATAAAGCACTTAGAAAAATATTGAAAGCTGCAGGAGAAAAACCACAAGTCACATGTAGAGGAAAACCCATCAGATTAACACAAGATTTCTCAAATGGAAAACCCACAGGATTAACTAACCTGGGTTCATAGGAACTCACAGAGTCTGAACCAACAGCCAGGAAGTCTATGTGAGACTAACCTAGGCCCTCTACATATATGTGACAGTTGTGTACCTTGATTTACTTGCCGGACTCCTAACAGTGGGAGCAGGGACTGCCCTTAAGGCTTTGGCTGGCTTTTGGGAACCTGTTCCTCATTCTGGGTGGCCTTTCCAAGTCTTAATACAAAGGGAGGTGCTTAGTCCTACTGCAACTTGATAGGCCATGCTTTGTTGATACCCATGGGAGGCCTGCCCTTTTTGAACAGAAACAGAGGATGAGCACATGGGGAGGGGTATGGGGAGGGTGGGGTGGGAATAGGAGAAGAGGAGGGAGGGAAAATTGTGGTCTGGATGTAAAATAAATAAATTTTATTAAAAAAATGGGTCATGGATTTATGCCTCTATTTAGATAGAGTTCTCAGTAGAAGAAGTAGAATTACAAAAAAATACTTCAAATGGTGTCAATTGTCCTTAGCACATAGAGAAATGTAAATTAAAACAACTTTGAGACTTCATCTCATTCTAGTCAGAATGGCTGAGATCAGTAAAAAAACAAAGAAAATATGCAGGCGAGGCTGTGGAAAAAGGGGACCCCGCATTTAGTGTCGGTAGAAGTGTAAATGGCAAGCCAGTGTGGAAAATCTCAAAATATTAAAAATTAATCTACCACATGACCAAGCTGTATCATCCTTGGCATATGTTCAAAGGACTCACCACCCTTCTCCGCAGACACTTGCTCAGCAACGTTCATTTCCAACCTATTCACGATAGCAAACAAATAAAAGCAATTTAAATCTGTCAATAGATGGGTAATTAATAAATACATTACACACAGTGGAATACTATTACTCTGTAAAGAAAAACTCAGTAGTGGAATTTGCAGGCCAAAACGATAGAAGTAGGAAGGATTATATTGAGTGAGATAATCCAGACCCAGAAGTACAAACATGGCCTGATCTCTCTCACCTGTGGTTCGTAGCGCCACATCTCCAGATGTGAGGGAAGGGTATATAACCTAAAAGCTTCAGGTCAGCAGAGAAACTCCAAACAGCGAAGCTGACTTGATGATAACACCTGTGGCAGTTTCTGACCGGAAGCTCAGCATGCCAACCTCTGGTGGTATCTGCCACGCCGAGGCTGCTGGGGAACTGCAGATGGAATTTTTCATTCCCAAAGTACCCTTTCTTGCCCTAGAAAACTCCCAAGCTCCTGCACCATGTGTGGACAATCCCCATTCTTGCCAAGAGACTGGTGTCCTTCATTGTTCTAATTAAAGGACAATTTGCTGTCGGAGATGCCTATCTGCTTTTATCTCTTTGTCACCTCCATCAATGCTGATCTAGCAGACAGCATATAACATGAAGTAACCCCAGAAACCAGAGAAGTATAAAGGGAACCCGTGGTGAGGGGAGGTTGGGAGAGGACTGGCATAGCACAGGCGTTTTGAACGGGGAAACTGAACAGGGAAAGGGCTCCAAGTGGACAAGGGAGAGGGAGGTCATACAGTAGAAGGGGTTTTGAGGGAAAATTGCACACAAAGGTTGTTTGCTAAAGCCATAAGCAATTTATCATTTTATATTTACCTAAAATTATTCTCTCTCTCTCTCTCTCTCTCTCTCTCTCTCTCTGTTTGTGTGTGTGTGCGCGGGTGCATATATGTGTTAAAGGAAGTTAATTCAGTCAGTTGGGCTGACTGTACTCTCTATAAGAACCATTGAGTAACAAAACCCCATGCATGAGAAATTACCTTTCAGATGGTTCGTCAGTGCAGCCCAAGTGACCTCCCAGACAATATAGATAAATAATGGAGCCCTTGGTTGCCTGTCAGGGGTCAAAGGCAGGCCCCTTTTTCTCAAGACATGCTACTCTTAGAACCCATGATTCAAGCTTGATCTGGCTTGAAAGTTTCTTTCCTGTGGTCTAGGATCCATGGTTCCAAAAAACATTAAGGAAGTTGTCAAGGGAGGGCAGGAATGGAACATTCAGGTTTAAGACTTATCTGTGACAGTTACCAGCATCATAATATATCCATAAAGGTGCAGTAAGTGGACTCACATGCTATTGGCATATGACAGCTGTCTGTCATACTTAAGGCCCACTCAACAGGACACAAATCAGGCCTGGTGCTGGTTACCTAGCCAGCTTCCCAGGGTTGTGAGGTCATGAAGAAAAGAATCTGCTACTGCCACATTGGTAAGCAGGAACAATTTCTTACAACATTCGGAATCTTATTCGTATACCCATAGGTATGCAGATACCTCCACATATGAGCAAGGAATCCTCTCTCCATGCAAATGGAGACCATCCCAGAAAACCAAGCTAGACACAAGCAGAGCTCAACATACCCTGCAGGAGGTTCTTTGTTTCCTAATTCATAAAGGGTCAGTGAAACAGAGAGACTGAACAACGTAACCACCCATCCCTCCTTGAGACAAAGGCTGCATGGCCTGAAGCCATCTGGGGAAATCAGTCCTTTACTGACTGGCTCATCTGGAACACAGTTATCACCAGCGGGGGGAGGGGGGAGACCTTGAATATCACAGATGATGGAGACGATCAAGTACTCATGGGGGATGGGACAGAAGAAGTTGTCATGCCAGCCATGGCAATTAGTTTTTACTTATACTTTCTTCAGTTATTTTAGTTTAAGTTTCTATAAACATTAATCATTTTAGTTAATACATCTGGATTATAATCAAGGCTATTGCAGTCTCAAAATGTGTAGTCAAGGGAGACATGACTGTTGTGTATTTAGAGGGCTAAAAATGGTCTAAGCAAACACAAAATGTAGTCAGGACAAGATGGTATTACTGTTCTCACTGCAATTCTGAGTGCAGAACCTAACAGGCCATTTTTCTAGAAGCTCAGAAAGCCAAAACACCCCACCCGAACAGAAAATGGGCTCATCTCATGAGGTTTCATATAGGAAGAAGGGCTCTGCAGAGACCTGGGATACAGGCCATTATGTTACCTTCAGACACAGGCTGTGACTGCACTCTGCTCATATTCTGAGAATTTGAGTGAGGCTGAATTCAAAAGTAATGGACTCACTTTTTTTGGCAGAGAAAAGCGCAAGTCAGAGTCATATCCATGTTCTATCACCATTACTGTTTATTGCACATACCTAGACTTACAGTAATACAGCACAAAAAAACCAGGGCAAAAATACATGGAAAATGTCTGGTTTGGTAGGAAAAGAAAAACATCAAGTTGCAGAGACAAGGTAGGTGCTTTGAGGCAGAGGCAGTTGTTAGTGTATTTAGCATGTTTGGTGAGACACCTTGCATGTTGCTCTGGGACAGTTGGAAAGGTGCTTAGAAGTAAGATCCCACCCACTGAAGGCTTCATCTTATGGAAGTCCAAATCCCCTTAAAAGGACAGTCTAAACTGAGAATGGCGCTGGAGAATTTCCTCTGCTGTGTCTGAGAGAGACTTTCAACATTGGGTTAATTAAAGTGGGAAGACCCACCCTAAACATGGACTGAACAGAAAGTAGAATATGAAATCGACACAATATTCTTTCTGTTTCTTGACTGTGGAGGCAACGTGGCTAGCTTCCCCATCTTCTTGACACAGCGCCTTTCCCATCGTGGTGAATTGTGCTTCAAACTGTGAGCCAAAATAAAGTTTCTTAAGTTGTCATTGTCAAGTGTTTGTCCCAGGAACAAGGGACGTAAGCAATATGATGAGGCAAGAGGAGCCATTGACTGGCATGTGCATTGGGCTGTAACATGCAAAAGCAATCAAGAAGACTTGAGAGGATGGCAAAGCAGCAAAGAGGGCTGGGTTACTGAAAGGCAAATGTGCCTAGAATTCTCTTTCTCTTTCTCTCTCTCTCTTTCTTTCTTTTTTCCTTCTTCCTCCTTCCCTCTCTCCTTCCCTCCCTCCCTCCCTCCTTTCTCTCTCTCTCTCTCTGTCTCTTTCTCTCTCTAGGAAAAAAACATAACTGAAAGCTAAGTGCTGTTCTAGTGAGCTCCTACAAGGCTAGGAAGCTTGAACAACAGGTCACAGAAGACATAACTGATAAAATAGTGCACACAAAATGATTGAGTTTGTCCTTCTTTCTTGCACTAAAGCGTATTGGGGTGAAGGTAATTCACCCAGTTGGCTGAAAGGCTGGAAGCTGCACAGTAGTCCTGTAGCCGTAGTGCTGGTACTCTAGCAAGAAGAGACTGAGTGGTTCGTGGAAACTAACTGCTTATAGAGGACAAGATGGGATAGATAGTGTTCTCCAAATATGTTGCTGTACCCAACAGTGCTCTTTGGATAAAACAGTTGACACAGTAAGGAGATTGCCATATGCTATATTTATTAGCATTTCTTTATTACAATCCCTTTTGCCATCCAAGACCAGCTGGTATTTTCTTGGAGTAGAAAACAGTTGGATCCTCCCAACTGTCTATAACATGAGTTTGTAGCATGCTTAAGTGTCTTACAGATTTTTAAAAGCATATTTTCAAAAGCCAGCAATATTAGAGCAGTGTAAGGCGTTTAAGAAAAGAACCCATGGGGGAGTGCGAGAAGACACTCCTAGAAGATGGAAAGTTCAGAAGTAAAAGTTCCTGTGCCAAAGGTCGACTGTCTCCATGAGCTGTTGACAAGGAAGACCCCTGAACCTCAGGAATCTTAAAGGTTTCTTTTACTTCCACTGCTGTTGATATGTCAGAAAAAGATGCAGACTCCTATAGGTGAAGACACCACACACTTTGCTATGGAAAAAATGGAGACATTGAGCAGGGACTGAGTTATAAACTCCCTTTCATAGTTCTAGAAGGTGCCAGGAGGACTGCTGGAGAGCACTGTAACCAAGCGTACTGCTGAGATGTGGTCACTCCATGCTACACCGTCACGATGCCTAGCAAGGTGTACTCAGCAGTTCAACAACGGCATGACTGTTATGTGCGCAATTAACTGGTTTCTGACTGGACATAAGGCTCACTCCATAGTAATGAACCCCTCCCTGGAAATAGAAGCCAATATAAAGACCTGTATCTGGGGAAGTGAAAGGTTATAGGCATCAGTGGGCGAGCACTGTAATTTTGATAAATGGATGCTATATGTCTCTCTAATTACTTTCTACCACATTCATGTTTATTCCCATGCATTGCTGCTAACTCATTAATAGAGGGGGACTTCCGCTTTGCCATGGGGAATGCTTATGAAAGATCACAGCCCCAAAAATTTATGTTAGCCCCTTATGGACCCTGTTTCTGCTGGCCACAAGGTTAAAATTAAGAACAGGTCCAGATGAAGCTGGCAGGTTGCTGAAAAGAGAATCTTTTGTTGAAAGATTCTCTTACTGAGTGCCATAACTCTCAGGGACAAGTAATGACCTAGGTTTCTGCAAAAGGGATAACTGTTTAATAAATGATCTGGACATTCTGGGATATGGGAGCATATTAGTGATAGAGTTAATATTAATATGAGACCCCAACCAAGATACTACCCTATGGAAAGATACTGAGAAGAGAAAAACACTGAATGTGAAAAACAAGTTTGTCAGTTTCTTAAACCCTGGTTCCTGTTGTTCAGGCTGAGGAGGAAACCATGTTTTGCTCTCACCTGTTGTTTTTCCTAGAGTAGGTTGGACTATGTTAATTTTAGGCCCTGTCTGTAGCCCTGGTCTAATGATTTGGACCAATCAGCATTGTATTTGTACCCCTTATGTTAATTTTGTGGTTTTTGCCTATAAAAGCTGTTTGTAACAACGCCTGGGGTGGTCAGATAGCCAAAGCTTCTGCTGAGGCTGCTGCTGTCTGTCCATCCAGGCCTGTGTACTAATCCAATGAAGTGCTTCTTGCTTGTTGCATCCAGTGGCCCTAGTTGGATTCCTTTGGGCAGCGGAG
The DNA here is from genome assembly GCA_028555095.1 of Dicrostonyx torquatus. Classification (NCBI taxonomy): domain Eukaryota; kingdom Metazoa; phylum Chordata; class Mammalia; order Rodentia; family Cricetidae; genus Dicrostonyx; species Dicrostonyx torquatus. The sequence continues at coordinate 3,419,591 of JAQHUG010000150.1, forward strand.
CTGCAGATCTTTCACTTGCTTTAGGGATTTCCTGCTGACTATAATGTGTCTTGATGTTGCATTGCAAGAATACAGTTTTCTGAAAATATCTCTTGACTCCAAAGAAACTGAACTTTCACTGGACCTTGTAGTCAAGTTAATAATGTGCCTTGAAATCGTTTAAGGCTGCATGCTTAACCTACTGTCTTGCTGTGTTCTCAGCCTCTTTAGGTTTAACCTGCCTTTAAGAGAACAATGAAACCAGCCCTACTGTGCCTTAGTTTCCCATGCAACCAGTTTTACACCTAACCTAAATGCACAGCTTTAACCTATGCTTTATGCCCTGACTCGGAATAATATTTGTGTGTACATGTGCTTTCGGGTAATCGTTTTCTGAAAATAGTCAGATTGTTGAAAGTTCCCTTAAATGTCAGGGTCAGCTGACCAGTTGAACAGTGCCTGAATAGGGGAGTGAGGATTAAGAAAGAGAGAAGGAGACAACAGACAGAAGATAGACTCAGTAAATACTGCAGAAACCTCGAGTTTATTTCCTTTCACTCTTTTGTACTCAAAAAGGGGAGGGCAAAAGACCTCTTACCATTGTTCAGGGAACAAACAAACAATCACCTCCTTAATTCTCAAAGCACTAGTACCATGCCTTGGCCTCGAGAAGCAAGAATAAGGTTGAACTTAAGTCAAGATGGAATAGAGTTACTGTGAGCTCCCGCACTTAAACAAAATGAACATCCAGTGAATTTTGGAATCAGAACGTGGTTATAGGTTGACAATACCTGCTTGCGGGTTTGAGTGCTGCCTGGATCAGCAAAGTGATTTCTTCCTGGAAAACCATGATTAGACTTCTATAAGAATCCCTCATTCCTTTCCCAAACCATGTTTTCTACGATGCTCAGTAAATACAGAGCAAGTCTTTTTATTAGAAATAGGCACAGATTCAGGCATACACAGGCACAGACCCAGGATGGATATAGACTGAAGACACAGACATCATGGACAGACAGATCAGACATACATAACAGACAAACAACAGACAGGTCACTAACCACAAACTATAGACAGATGGAACACAGTGAGATGTGGAGATTTCAAATTTGGGCTCAATCTTGATCAAACTAAGCCAAGAAGAAATATCTATTGTTTTGTAATGTGACATCAGCACATTTTGGTGCCATCTCAGAGGTTTCTTTATTATGTTAGTCAACACATGCAATGCAATTCCTGACAAAAGCAGTGGAAGTAAGAGAAGGTTTACTTCAGCTTAGAGTTTCAGGGGATCCAGTTCATCGTGGCAACAGAAGTACAGTGGTTGGGGCAGGCGGGGGCTGGTCTGTCATACAGAATCCATGGCTATGAGGCAGAGAATAACAGGACCTCATTCTGAGCTCGCTTTTCCACTTGTATTTGCTCTGGAGCATGGCTCATGTCATGGCACTGCTCACACTGAAGGTACATCTTCCAGCTTCAACCCATCTTATTTGGAAGAGCCCTCTGTACATGCCCAGAGAGCAATTTAATGGTGATTTCACATTCAGTCAGGTTGGCAATCACATGCCCCTCATTAATGACTCTTACTGTGGGATGGTAGCCCGTTGTTCAACTCTAAATGGGAAAAACTAGTTAGATATCTTTATTGGCCCCTTATGGGCTCAGGAAATGGTGTAGAGGAGGAGGTGGAAAGAATATGATAGCTGGAGATAGGGAGGAATGTCCATGCAGCCTTTTCCCTCCTGGAAGGTGGAAGAAGGTTTGGTCTGTGCAGTGTCCTATATGGAGTGTACATATTTTGTGAGTGTCTCCAAGTGAAATGTTACATAACACTCAAATACAGATTTGTGTGTGTGTGTGTGTGTGTGTGTGTGTGTGTGTGTGTGTGCGTGCGCGTGCTTTCAGTTGTCTTGGTTATAAATGTTGTCATGGGGTTGTGAGCTCTCAACATATGTTAGATTTTTTTGAGGAACTTCCAAAACAACAAATAGCTTAAAGTTACACAAGAAGAAAAGGAAGATCTCATCAGTCCTATAAGATGAAATCAAACCAGTCCTAAGACCCCTTCCAAATAGAAAGATCGAGGAGTACAAGGTTACAATTACAAAAGAAGAAAGAAGCGTGTGTTTAATGGGATCTGTTAAATCTGCAGGTAAATGCCATTGACTTCTTGAATACCACATTAAGCATACTGTTTTGCTCTCTTCTAGCCTTTCTGGTTTGTGATGAGAAATGAGCTGTTAGTGTTGCTAAGGACCTTGTGTGTCTGTGTTGACTTCACTTTTATCATCTTACTTTTAATTTTTTTGTGTGTATTGACAAAGGAAAATATACTTTGTGTTTTTTTAAAATTTATACTGCTTGTGTTTAGATCTCTCTCTGTGGTGTGTGTGTGTGTGTGTGTGTGTGTGTGTGTGTGTGTGTGTGTGTGCACGCATCTTCTGTGGTCCACAGGATTATCTAATGAGATTTCAGCCGATAAATCAGAAGGTCAGTCCTCCAGAATAAATGCATTCTGATGGAGACAGGCCCAGATGCAAGATGCTAGGAGTTCTACCTTTTGAATAATGGCTGTTCTTAGAGTAAATCTCTTGTGAAGCCACAGCACCCCCTTCTCTAAGTGGGACCATCTCAAACGATTCAGCAGTGCATTAAGTTATTGGCACAATCTTTCCCATGTACTGATATATTGGGTAACTTCCTCCCACACTGTGGGACCCTGGTGAGAAAATCAGTCACACAGTCGAAAACCTTTGCTCCCAGTCAAATCTCCACTCCATTTACTGAGAAAAACTTAGAAGCCAGCTCCCTGCTTGTATTGGCAGGACAATCTTGTATTGGCAGGATCAGGAGAGGAGTCTTCCAAAGAGATCACACTTTGGACTTTCAAAGACAGGGGTGTGGCACATCTAAACTTACTTGATTCATAGTCCTTCCTGATCAGGAGGCAGGGTGTCCTGAATTCATCTATAGTTGACTTGGGAAAGTAACCTTAGTTAACCCTGTTCTAGCTCTAAAAAAGGCTAATACCCTGCACCTACGCTCACCCTGGTTTGTTGATACCATACTTTATGTATTAACCCTGAGAGATAGCAGGAGGATGTCATTGATCATTTAACCAGCTCCGGAAAAGATTAATTCTTTCACACAAGTGACTTGGATACAAGCTCCTCTGTTTGGCACGGGCAGGTGGAATTCGTCAGACCCAGATTTTGTACTATATAACTATAAATTCCCCTTGTTCTAATGTTTAGGGTGATAACTGCGATTCATAGATCTGGGAGGTTCCCTTTAGCCAGCTACATAAGCGAAAATGCTAACATGGACCGAGCTGCACACATCTCCTTCAGCAGTTTACGCTGATCACCATGGTGACACTGATGCGTTCCCAGGCACCACATCTCCAGTGGCAGAGAGAGTGCTGATCACTGTTTCTTCCCTTCCTTTTACATTTATCTATCGCAAGCCTCTGGTCTAATTAATTACAACAAAGAATGTAGTATTGCACATGCATTCCCCTTCTCCCTTCTTAGAATTCAAAGCTCCCTAAATCACCTTTCTGCCTCTTAGCATGGCCAGGGCATTTTCTAGCCACGCCTCCCTGGAGCCATGAAGAAAGTGGACAATGTCATTTTGTGTAGCTCTTATCTACTTTATGACCCTGAGAAATTCAAGCCTTGTAACCTTGCTATAACCAGAGAATTGTTGGTTGTGTGTATATAAACTGGAAACTTTGCAGCATGGGCAGAACAAAGAAACTGATGAGAACAAGTACAGAGTGAGAGATTCATTTCACCCTTAGATCCTGAGCCTTCTGCTGGCTGCAGCTTCTTCTCTGAACCCTGAGAATGCCTTGGAAGTGGATCCCAAAAGGCTCTCATTATGTGTGCATATTCATGTCACTGCATACATATGTTCAAGTATGCAGGGATATCTATGCACATAACCATGAAGGCTGGAGGGAAATCTTTGGTGTCATTTTTAATGACTGACTCCTTGGTGCTTTCTCTCATTGGCGTAGAGATCACTAACCAGGCTAAGCTTGCTTCCAGTGAGCCTTAGAGATCCATCTGGCTCTGCCCATTTAGCACTGATAATATTATATCCCATATATGCAGCCCGTTGAATGACAGAAAATAATCCAGAGTTGAAATACATAGTGGAGTACTGATAACGTGTATGTGCTTTCTGATTGCTGGGATGTGTTTTTTTATCTTATGGAAAATTTACAGAAACTAGGCAAATTGTGAAAGTTTTCAGTTGTGGGAAGTTATAAAGGATATAACTATGATAAAAAAGGTTTAATGTTAAAACAATTGCTTGTGTTTCTTCTTAATTTTTTTAGGCCTCTACAATTAGGTGCTCACTTAAGTATTTGAGTTGAAGTCTTTGAATGGCCATTTTAGGCTCTGGTTAAATCGAATTACGGCTAACTGAGATAAATTTGTGCATGAGGTCGGAAGTCCATGCTTCCTGGTGTTGTTGTCTCAACTGATAAACCTTAACGATTCTAAATTTTCCCTCAAGAATAAATGCTACATTCATGTATAAAAGCTTGGAAAAAGAACAGAGATGCTAATAAACACCAGTCTCTTCGCATGTTTACTATCCCCTGTGGTTCACATCTTCTATAAATATAAAGTTTATAGATGTTTTACCAACTTAACATCATCCAGACTAACAATCTTAGTGCAAGTTTCATAAATTTCTAAGCCTTCTTTGTTTTGTCTTAAGCTTTCCTTAAAAACTCTGTGAGGGTTACCTTTGCCAGCATACAAGGGCGGAGTTTCTAAAAGCATACACAGGATCCCGAGAAGCTAAAAACAGACTTCAGCTGAGCTCAGACTAAAATGTCCTCCTTCTCAGTCACTCAGTTGCTTACAGTTGGTGAGAAGGGGTCTTTTGGGTACTGACTCCCGACTCCCTGAATGTCTGTCACTCCCCCACCAGAAGAGATTATGTCAGACCAAGCAGTGAAAACCCCATTCAGTCAACAAGGGGGAAATCTAAACTTAATCTAGAACCAGATCACACTTCTTGATAGTTCAGTTCGCAGTTCACAGGTGCAGGAAGTCTCATGGGAGCAACAGAATCCTTCCTATTTAATGCAATGATTTTAATTGGCTTCCAAACCCCTTTAACTCCACACCTGGTCCTGCACTGAGCTCCAGTCCCTCCAGACTGGTAACCACAGGCTGAATCATACAGCAGACCTGGGGAGCTGCACATGCCGTTTGACAGAACCCCTTTCTGACTCAGTAAGATCTAAGGTTGGGTATGGCTCCCTGCTTCCTATCTGGTCCAAACAATAATCGTTGGTGAGACCTAAGCACCATTTACAAAGGAGCAAGCCACATCCGAGAGCCAGAGCATCCTGATTAGCTTGACTACATTGGCCTGAGTTTGGGAGAGAAAAGAGGGCATTTGCTGCCCTGATGACTTTGGTTGTATCCCAGAATGTCAGCCTCTCTGGGTAATTCTGGGGCTGCCACAGCTGCTAGTGTTATCCCTAACCATTCTGCTGCAGTTCTTCTTGAATGATGAGGGATAATAATCAGTCTTCTCCCCCTGCTGCTTCTATCCTTCCTGACAGCAGAGTGCTTAGGTGTCATAGCCTGGGCCCTGGTAGCCCCAGGGCCCAGTCATCCATCTTCCATAGACCAACTCAACAGACAAGTAATAGGGAAGACATCGATTAACTAAATAGAAAAATCATATACTCTGTCAAATTGGAAAAATATGAAATATTTTTCATATATGGATGAATTTCTAGATGAATATGACCTTAAAAAGTTAAATGAGGATGATATACATAATGTAAACAAATTTATAACAATGAAATAGAAGTAGTAATAAAATATTACCCAATGGAAAAAGGCCAAACTCTAGAAGGATTCATTGAAAAATTCCACCAGATCTTTAAAGACTAACGAAAGCCAACACATCTCTAATCATTCCATAAAACAGAGCAGGAAATAACTCTCCAACTCCTTATAAAGCCAGTGTCATCCTGATGCCAAAATCAGAAAAGGACACAGCAAATATGTTATAGACCAATCATTTCCCTGATAAAAACAGGTGAAAATTTTCTTGCAACCCAAATTCAAGAATATAAAAATAAGTCATTCATCATCATTGATTTGGCTTCACTCTAGAGGTTAAGAGCTTGTCCAGCATATGTAAATCAATAGATTCAATTAATTACATATGGATTCAAGAGCAGAAACCATGTGAACATCTTAGTAGTTATAGTACAGGCTTTTTACAATACCCAATTTTTCTTTATGATAGAAGTCCTAAAAGGGCTAGTGATTGAGGAAACATGTTTCAACAGTAAAGTTGGCAAACATATAACATCAAGCTAAATAAAAATAATTAAAGAATTTCTACCAAAATCAAAAACAGGAGAAGGATGTTCACTTTCACCAGTTCTGTTCAGTGCAGTTCTTGCAGTCTTAGAGTAATTTGACAAGAGACAGAACTGGGATACAAAAAGGAAAAAAAATTCAAAATATACCTAACTTGTAGGTGATATAATTTAATATATAAAAGACCCTAAAGACTCCACCAGTAAACTCCTAGAGTTGATAAACACTTATCACACAATGTATCCTGATTATAGTTTCCCTTCTCTCTACTCCTCCCAGTTCTTTCCCCAACTCCTTTTCCACCCGATCCACTTCCTTTCTGTCTTTCATTAGAAAACAACTGGCTTATGAGATATAACAATGAAACATAACCAAATAAAATATATTAAGATAAACCACAAAACCTAATATATTTTAATGTAAATACCAACCCAGCCACAAAGCCTTTGACCTATAATCTGTCCAGCCTGTAAAATATGCTGGAGCAATAGTGATGCAAAGATTCTGGAAGTATCCAACCAATGTCTGATTTGATTTAGTGTTCACGCCTCTGGTGTGGGAGTCCCTCCTGTTTGTGTGTTGCTTTCATTGGTTAATGAATAAAGAAACTGCCTTGGCGTAGTTGATAGGGCAGCACTTGTGGCGGCGGGGAGGGAGGACAGAACTGAATGCTGGGAGGAAGAGAGGCAAAGTAGTGAAAGAGAGAGAGAGACACCATGGAGCAGCCAGAGACAGACATGCCGAATCTTTTCCTGTAAGCTGCTGTCACGTGACGATATACACATTAATAGAAAAGGGTTAAATAAAATGTAAGAATTAGCCAATAAGAA
>JAQHUG010000150.1:3458173-3480973 GCA_028555095.1 Dicrostonyx torquatus
CCCAGTCATACAACTGTCACCCACATTCAGAGGGCCTAGTTTGGTCCTATGCTGGTTCCCTTGCTGTCAGGCCAGAGTAGGTGAGTTGCCATTAGCTCACGTAAGCTGTTTCAGTGAGTATCCCCATCATGGTCTTGACCCCTTTGCTCATATTGCTCCTCCCATTCTTCAACTGGACTTTGGGAGTTCTGCCTAGTGTTCTGCTGTAGATCTCTGCATCTGCTTCCATCAGTTGTTGGATGCAGGTTCTATGATGACATTTAAGAGAGTCATCAATGTGACTTCAGTGCAAAGCCACATCAGGAAGCTTCTTCTCTTGGGGTCTTAGCTGGGGGATCATCCTTGTGAATTTCCAGGAATTTCTCTAGTGCCAGGTTTCTTGCTAGCCCCATAATGGCTCCCTCAGTCAAAATATCTCTTTGCTCTCACTTTCTGTCCTTCCCCCGTCTGATTGTATTTTAAATGCTTAAACATTTAACAAAATTGATAAAACATGTAAATATATATCCATGAATTACTAAATGTCTTTGAATACACTATTAAGTAAATTCATAGGTTTCAGCATATTGAAAGCATAATTAGAGGCACAAAGAGAGATATTTGTCTTGTCAAGGTTTAGTTCATTAAGAAAACAAGAACTAACTTACTTTTGCCATAAAGAAAGATCTATCTTACAGAGGAATGGTTAGGTGACTCACAGGCTCACAACTAATTGTGACTCCAGCTCCAGGGGAACAGCTGGCCTCTATGGGAACCTGTACTCATGTGCACATAACCACAGAAAACACACACATGCAGATAGACACATGCATATTTTTTAAAAAAAATACAGTTAGGAATAACAGAAAATATCTTTGTGGAAGTGAAGCCATTTTTATCTTTACAAAGAGGATGCTTACAGACATAAAAGGGCTCATGGATAGAGAGTTTTATAGGAATAATGATTCTTATGGTTCAATATCACAATAGGTTAACTACAAATGATGTACACAATTAGTTGAAAATATCAGAATAACTAGTATAATCAATATTGAGTGTTCTAAATATAAAGAAATGACCTCTGTGCCCAGGGTGGTAGATGTGCCAGTGACCCAAAGTGGTCATTACACATCTTACACTGGTACTGAAATGTAACTCCATACCTCATAAATATGTCCAAGTACTGTGTATTAATACCAGTGTGTTGTCCCAATGCTAAGGTTCTTGTTTTGATGTGAACTCTGGCCGTGATAGGATTATTATGAGGAAAACTGGATGAAGGGTACATGGAAACTGCCAATACTAATTTTGAAACCTTGTGAATCTTTAATTATTTCAACATAAAGATGCTATAAAAGTCTCTGTAAATCATAGCTATTTCTTCAGATCTAATTTTAGGCTGTCCTAGTGATGCAGGCAGGTGATTTTGTCATAGCCTCAGGGCCTTTCTAATATATTTTACCTCATTCGGATGCTCTATGAACTCCATACACAGATACTTAGTGAGTCTGCTAATCCAGGCTTATTAATTTTTAAACTATTAATAGGCTTAAACACATACAGAATCTGCCACAATCATAAATATTACAAAATATTTGTGCATGTTTATAAACAATGACTCTACTCTCTGCATGGTGCCATGATAAAAATTAGCTTTCAGGCATCCTCCCAGGTTCTGAATCCATGTGTAATACAGAGAGATTTTTGGCTATGAAAGGTGCTGCTTTCTTGTTAAGAAACCGCTAATTGCTTTTCCTTACACTTAGAAAGGAAACATGACCCTTACTGTGCCCCAGGGACACTTACTTTGCCTAGTGTTGATGCTTGTAGTCTTATTATGTCCATGTCCGTTTTTCTTTCTGCTTTTTTTTTTAGAACACACTCAGTACCTTCTTGCCCAGGAGACTAGAAGTTGCTATTCTCTTTGCTCAAGGAGGATAGCATAGCACAGTTCAGCCCCAAATAATGCACCAATACAGAACCATCAGATTTCATGTAGAGAATTTGAATTAATATAAAAATATAAATTAGTTTCAGTATTCCTGGAACCTTTTCAAGCATCCTTTGATATACACGTTGATGTGTGCACCTATGATCTTCCTAGAAAGATTGTTTCTAGGACATCGGGAATGAGCCATGCTTGGGAGAAAATAGAGGCATTATCATTTTGAAGAGCGGAAGTGGGCTTTGATGTAGTGAAGCGATTGTGGATGGGTATTCCCCTTCTCCACCTAGTCTATGCATATGAAAATATGCATAAAATATGTTCCCCTTGCTTCTGGACCTGAGTTTGGAGCCTTTAAGTACTGTTCACTTTGTGTTTCAAAAAAGTTGTATTGTATTTTAATAGGTTTTTAATTGAAATAGAACCATATCCTTTTCTCTCTCCTTTGCCTGCACCCAGTCCCTCCCAGTTACCCTCTTTTCAACCCTTCCCATGCTCTCCCACTCTCAAGCTGATATGCTGATGATGGAATTATGACTTTAATGATATGATTTCCTTGCAAAGGTGTGGGTTATAGAACTCAAATGAAATGATTATTGAATTTTTGTTGTGACTCTCCCTTTTTTCACACAACATTTTGAAAGCCTTAAGAAACACAGAAAATATGCCAAAACAAAGACAATGAGGAAAACCAAAGGGATATGAACATGAATTGAAGCTTGAGGGTTAAACACTTGCAAAAAGGCTGAAAAATAATTGGCTGTAACTTCTCCCAAGTCCAGTATTGAAGGGAAACTGGACCAGTTTCACAGTTTTCTTTATTTCTAACATAAATCAAAGCCAGTGTGTTTCAATTCATTCTTGTTTCTAATAGAGAAAAGAGCAGAAATATCTGAAAAAGATAATAATAATAGTAATAATAACAATAATAATGATGATAAATTATTAATTGATATATGATCTCATTCTTGTAGTGATGTTTAATCTCATTTCTGCTAATAAAGAGAAATGCCAACTCTAAGATTCAACTCCATGGTTGTGGGGCTGAGGATAGGAAGTGGAGGCTGCAAATGATAACTTAAAAATATATTCATATGCACCTTTAGGATAACCACATACGTATTCTCCTTCTAGTCACTTCTTGTTTTTTCCCCTGTACCAATCAGAGTCTGCCCCTAGGACGAAAGGAAGCAGAGCCAGTAAATACCATCTATTTCTGTCTCGCTGGCCAGTCATAACTTGGGCATCTGACTCAGCACAATGCAGCCTGGGTGTCCGGGCTTTTCCTTAGGTTAGACAGATTTTCAGTGTGGCAGCTGTCCTAGCTAGTAATTCAAGGACCTGGGTCAGAACAGGTCTGAGAAGGTGGAGATGTTGAACTTCTCTGTGACCGGGGCAGCTCTGAGACGTCAGCTTCTCTTAGGTCCCCTGAAGAGGCCCTTTCTCGGAATTTAATGTCAGCCTCAAGCAAAAGTGACTCATGCTTGTTAGAATCCACTCACTGCCAATTTCTGAGAAAGACCTTAGTCTGTCCCAGTATTCTTCCTCATCAGATAAAGTGCTCAGAACACTGGATGGCCGAGATGGGGCTGTCATAATGAGGTCATGAAATTCATTCTGTCTACTTCGGAGACATGTTCTTGTTAAGGAAAATGAGGCAGAGACCCAGATATATTTCCAAATCTATGAAGCTCTGAATCCGGTGACAAGAATAAACATGGACCCAAAGGGTAGTGTGATGTGAAGTAGAAGGTGACCCCCATAGAATAAACTTAGGGGCTCAGATACAAGGAGCACAAAGGAATTTTGGGAAAGGCTTCATTTAAACGCCATTTTTATTGAGCGCTCTAGCATTTGCATATGTTTAAAGAACTCAACAGATACTCAGAGTTTGGTGATGAGATGAATTACTAGGATAGGTAATGACCCCAGATGGAAAAGCTGTATGTGATAAAATGGAGATGGCTAGAAAGGGTGTGTGACATAAGATGTCACAGAGGTGTGCCTAACGTCAAAGGTGGCTGAGTTTAGGTGAAGGATAACAGCCTGGAACATTGTCCAAACTCCTAACTTATTGCTAAAAAAAAAAAAAATTGTAATTTGAAAGTCTAAAAATGAGCTAAAGAGCACATGTAAACCCTTTGGGAAGTAAGTGTATATAACACTTGAGTAAGAGTGAGGTTGAGGTGCTGGAAAGATGGCTCAGTTGTTAAAGATGCTTACTGCTCTTGCAGAGGACTTGGTTCCAGCACTGAGGCCAAGGGGCTCACAGCTATCTGTAACTTGAGCTCAATTTCCTCTTCTGGCCTCTTTGGGCACCTGTACTCAAGTGCAGAGACACACACAGACACACACAGATACACGTAATTTAAAAATAAAATGCAAAGGCTTTTAACATAAAATGAGAAAGATTGGTCATTATAGTAATATTAATATAGTATTGTGATATTTATTATATGCTGTGACGAGATTGGTATGAAGTCAGCATTGCCCAGGTCTGTCTTTCCAGTGCCCCCTACCTTTTGTAGGTACAGCCCCTACATCTAAGGAACATCTCATCGTGACACTGACACACTAAAAAGGGGGCAATTGTGGAGGATTTACTGAAAAAAAAATAATGAACTTGGATGGTTAGGATTAGAGAAAGCGGACAAGGCAAGGTGAAGCCCCAAAACCTATCCTGGCAATGCCTAAGAGATGGAAAGCTGAGGCTGGAGCTGGTGAAGATGACCAGTAAGAAACTGTGGCTTTCACGGAGGAATGTGTAGAACCAACCTGTAAGCCGGGAGTAGAGCCATTCCAACCATTCCCCAAGCCCTCACTGTTAATCTCTTACCGGAATCACCCACCATGTAAATGTCTCCTACCTGGTCAATAGGTCCTGCATGCAGTCCTTATAGCTCAGCTTCTTGGAGCTCAGAGCAAAGCAGAGAATAACGGAAATTGACTTTGTAGAGGAGAGCAGACTAAATCCGGCCCAGACATGAAAGGACATGCTTATTTGTTCACAGGGTCTTGGAAGGTCCCACTTCATTCATCTTGGATGAGCATGCCTTCGTGAGGTGAATTTAGGATATCTGCCCAATATGAAATACAGTAGGTCTTCTGCCATTCTCCAGGGAATTTAACCTCCTTCATCCCAAGCAGTCCTATTCTGTGAATAGGAATGCCAGTCAGGTGGTGGTGGCACACACCTTTAACCCCAGCACTTGGGAGGGTAAGGTAGGCAAATCTCTGTGAGTTCGAGGGCAACCTAGTCTACAAGAGATTGTTCCAGGACAGCTAGGACCACTACACAGAGAAATCCTGTCTTGGAAAAAACAAAACAAGCAAACTAACAAAAGGAATGCATTGTTTGCTTAGATTTGGGAACAGGTATCTGTACTTTAAGTATCATTGGTTAGTTGAAAAGGACCAGATGCCCGCAGTACTTGTTAAGACTTTGTAAATCTATTTGCTCCTTTCTCTCAAATATGCCATTTGCACATCAAAACCTTCAAAAACCTCATGCTGCAAGTGGTTGGGAGTAAGATTCTCCCTTTCTTAGTTATAGGACAAGCTGTAAGTCAACCACTCCGCCAGAGAAATACAGCCAGGTCTTGTGTCTGACTTTACCGGAAGAGGCTGGGTACGGGCAAGGTTATTTTCTGTCCCGAAGACGCTTTTCGAGGAGAGCAAAGGGAATGGAAGAGAGATGCGAAAGCTTTTAGAAAGTGCCTCTCATCTTCGAGGCTTCTAGCTGGGTTCCAGCAAAAGAGCTGGACAGTTAAAAAACAAAAATACCTTACCTCGGAGAAAGACAGCTAGTCGGGATTAAATGCCAATGAATTAAGGGTGACATCTCAAACATGGACTCTGTTTTTCAAGAAATTTTATAAAATTGTCTTCAAAAATGAAGAAACTTCCTAGCTTGCCAGGCTAACTGGAATAAACATACTCATGTTGGTTCCCATTAGCTCCTACTTCCACAGTCCTCCTCGGCCCACAGCCGGTATCCTCTCCATGAGGGCAGCGGGCCAGGAGAGTAGGGCACAGGAAAGAGGCATCAAGAGTCACATATGAAAGAAACCAGTCTGCAGAGGAGCACTGAAAACCCATTCTTACCAAGGTGTAATGCAAAATAGCATGCTCCAAAAAAAAAAAAAAAAAAAAAAGCCACTAGTTTGCTGAATATGGGCGAAGGCAGGTGATGTGCGAAGGACCCATGAAGGGTCCTGGTGCTGGGGGAGAACAGCGTGTTACAGGTTTCGACCAGTCCAGCTCACTACCTCACTTTGAACCTGAGAGTGTTGTTCCCTTGGTTAATGATCTGTCTCTATTTCTGTCAACACTCATGTGTTCCTGGTCCAGTTCTTCCTTGTTGGAGGCAAGAACCCAGAAACCTCGGCATGTGCCCGCCCTCTGGACACATTTTCACATCTATGAAACCCACTCAGGAGAAGGCACAGGCTCCGGGACCAGGACACAGCCTCTGTTGTATTCCACATACAGGTGGTCTCACAAAAGTGCTCTCTTCCTCTTCTTATGCAGAGGAGAGGCTCTAGTGACCCTTGACCTCTGCAGAAAGGGATGCAGACAGTACACTGTGGCATTCAGGTCTGCTGGGGCAAGAGAGGGCATATTTTAGTGGAAGAGTGTGGAGTATGATGTGCTAACAAAACTTTGCAAACCTTGAGGATGATAAAGATGTCTCTTTTTTTTCCTCTCTGTTTGTCACTCTGATTTAAGAGTCAGGCAGTTAGTTGCGGGAACTGAGAAATGTTTCCCCCTTCGGTCTTCCAGAGTTGCAGTTAGATGGGGTGAGACAAAAGAGATGACTGCACAAAGAGCCTTTGACCTGGGCTGCATTGCTGAGAAGCAGCCATGCAGAGTCAGGGGAAGGTGGTACTGTCCATGCCCGTGGGATAAGATAGATTGGTGAGCACCAGCCCATCTCAGGGTCCTGCACAGATCACGATCATGGAGTAAGCAACATCGACCAGCCCAGGGTTTTCATTTGTTTATCAAAATTAATATGTAAAGTCTATTGACATCCAGATTTCCTTTAACAACCCTGAAGTCACAGAACTCTTCTTAAGTAGGAAAAGGTGCTTCGTGTGGACAGTTCCATGTGTTGACTGAAGTGACAACAAAGCCAGACTTTAACATCTCTCCCCAGTGCGCCCATCTGGCGGTTTGGTATTTGTGTAGAGCATCTGTGAAAACCAGCAGAGCAGAGAATCAGGGACTTGGGGGCTCATCCCCAGAGTCAGTTCTTTCCAAGGGATTTGAACATGATTCAGGGGCTTTTGGAAACCTGTGAAGTGACAACAGGACGGTGACCCCACACTTCCCATCTGGAATATGCCCATCTGTGCAAAAAGGCAGAATGGGGCATGATGCATGCCAGAATTTTACTTGTGGTTTTAAATAAAAATATCATACATGTTGCTATTTATAGCAACCAGAAAGGAAACTTAATTTTGTCTAACCTTCTTTCTTGAGTTCTTCCAGATTGGATGTGATCAAATGAAGCTACCTTCTTTCAGAAGGCAACTTCAAAGGGATGTGTCTAGTGTGCAGGCCTGCTAGCTGTCTGCTCGTATCCACAGTAGGAGGGCTGGGTATGAATCTCATTAGCAGAAGAGCCCTTAGAAATCTCTGGTCCTGCTACAAACCAAGAGCGACAGACATTTTCCAACAGGGACTTAATAGCAAAAGTGACATTAGGTGAGTCTGAGCCTCACAAAGAGGTAGCAGTGACTTCTGAATTACGGGTGAGGCAAAATCCTCTCAGCATTCCGCTTCCTGCAGTGGTTAGATCTAGCTGGAAACGGACACCTGACAGGAAGCCTTTCCCCGTTGTCTCTTTCCTTCCTCCCACTCCTGCTGAATTCTGACTGACGAGGACGGCACTCTGTTGCTATTAGTGTTTTAACTATCTGGAGGTTTGATTCAAGGCTCTACCCCATACCTGTTACATGCTGGCAGAGCTCCCGTCTCTCAGAGAAGCAGGAAACATTCATCGATAGGTTTAGCAGGGTTTCTGTTAGAGCCTGCACCTGCAGTTAGAGATTGGAAACCCCTAGCAGCCAGGACTCACATAAAAAATTCCCAGGCTGCTGTGTGGCTGAGAAAGAACAAGAAAAACTGAATGCTGCGGGCTTTTCCTCAACACCCTTCCTCACCTTTCTTGCTTCTGCTGCAACATTGAGGGAAACTGGGAGGGGAGGATGGAGCAACATCCCTGACTGAGAACCTTTTCTGGTTTGGCAGGTCTAACAGTCTCTTCTGATTGGTCATCACTCTCTTCATTTGTATACTCACACCCACGCAGTCAGGGGCCACCTGAGCTTTTATAGACGCAGGTTTTAACAGTCAGGTTCTTAGTAAGCACTTGGCTCTGAAAGATTCCAAAGTAGGACTCATGGGACCACAGGAGAGAAAAGATTGTGCCTGTTGCTTCAAGAAAAGGACCTTCAAAGACTTGCCTTTGAAATCGGCCAGAGTCAGCTGCCTCTAAGACCTTCATGACTTCCTAGAGAGGTTCCTCCAAGGCCTGCCTTTGAAATGCGCTGCCCCTGATACTCTCACTGATGGCCGACTCCCCTCTGACTTGTGTTTCAATGAAAGGCTCTCAGTAGGCATCCTGAATGCCTGCCAAGAGCTTAGAGTGTAACTTAACTGGGAACCTAACCTTTCTCCAAGTCCCTGGCTTGGCATGCCAAGGCTTTTGTGAGTTCAGAGATGCAATACTTGCAAGCTCTCTGTTGGCATCTCTGTGTCACCCAAAGTTCAGAAGCTCTGCTCTGTATTCTGGATCGTCATGCCTAAGCAGTAATTTTCTGTTGTCTTTTTTGAGCTTTTTCCATTTGAATTATTACTTCTGCATGACAAGAAAAGTTTTCTATGTTTTTTTTTTTTTAATTTATCTGCCTACTCCATTTTTGGAGGGAAGGCAAGACAAGGATTGGATTGATGATCCACCACCATATAACAGCTGTAGCAGGACTCGGGCTTGGCCATAATCATTTTCTAGTCTTCATCACAAATCCACCAGTTCCTGTTCATGGTGGTGATAAGTGGTTTCCACTTCTGGAATGAAGGAAATCTTCACTTGAGTACCTACAGTTCTGCCCATCAGTGGGTGATTAAGTTAGTCCCTTGTGTTTCCTGAGAGAGACCAGCTTCAACTGTGCAGTGTGCTGTGGAGAACTGGAAGGTGTAGCAGTTTAGATGAGAATGAGCCCTAGAGGCTCATGTATTTCAACGCCTGTCCCACAGTTGGTGGCACTGTTTGGGAATGGACAAGAAGTCTGCCACTGTGGGTGGGCGGTGAGGTTTTAGGTCCAGGGCCTTCCCAGGTAGCTTCCTCCCCGCTCCCTTTGCCTTGTGGTTTTTGTCTAAACATATCGACTCTCAGCACTGCTTCAGAACTGTGTTTGCCTGCCTGCCACTATGTTCCCCGCCGTGACAGAAATGGAATCTACTACTTTCTAGAACCATGAGTCCCAAATCAAATGTTTTCTTCTATAACTTGACTTGCTCATGGTGTCTATTCACAGCAATATAAAATATTACAGCAAATACAAGAATGTGTCACATGATTTTAAAAATGAGACTAAAAGTAATACTACAGCAATACTGGAGTTTGTAAGATTGGAAATTCTTCTGCTCATAGTAATGCTGGTAGAATGACTTCTGGTTTAGGTATTGTGTATCATTGTCTCTGAATCAAGACATTCCATGCTGGAGGGAGGCTCATTAAGACTTAAGAAGTTAAAAAAATTAATAAGCTCAGGAAATAAATAACTTGCAAGTTTCAAGAAGTTCCTGAAACACAAGATTAGTAGGCACTCCCCACCCATACACACTCCTGAAAGCTACATAAGCTGTAAGGACCAGTGAGAAAAGGAGACTTCCAACCTTCCTAACCCCTTCCAAGCAATGCGGAGGGCTTCAGGGATGCAGACTCTGTCAGCTGTCATTCATGCTGATGTGGGCTCCTCAGAGGTACAATGTTGTAATAGGTGCGAGTTGTAGGTGCGGGTTGTGTTCCCAGCATCTGAAAGGAGTGCAGCCGTTTGTTCCCAGTGCCTGGCTCCCAGTCGCGGCTGCTAGCTTATGCCCAAAATAACCACATGAAAATTGTATTAATTAAATTACTTCCTGGCCCATTATCTCTAGCCTTTGCTTGGCTAACTCTTACATCTGATTCAGCCCATTCCTAAAAGTCTGTGTGTCACCACGTGGTGGTGGCTTACCAGACGATTCTAACATACGTCTGTCTCGGGTAGGAGCATCATGGTGTCTCTCACATTTTCTTCTCTCTCACTGCCTTCTGTTCTGTCTACTCCGCCCACCTAAGGGCTGTGTCCTATCCTACAGGCCAGGCAGTCCTCTATTCAACCAATGAGAGTAACCTAAAATACAGAAGAACCCTCCTACACCAGTACAATTACCTTTGAGTCAGCCACATCCCTGCAAATAACACCTCAGCCATATCCCTGTAAACAACTTCAGTAAAGTCATTGGACTTTGGTGGGATTATTTCCCTGTTTTGTCATGAGCGTTTTGTCTGTAATAAATAGACATTCGTTCATATTGCCCCACAGTCATGCAACAAACATCTACCATGGCCTATCTCTGGAGTTAATCCTGGGGCTAAAAAAAAAATAACATGTGTTTTTATAACAGATGAAAATAAAAAATTATAGTAAGAAATAATAGATCATTTTTGGACTGCTTTCTTTTAAAAATGAATATCATAAGGCAAAGAAAAAATAGTTCAGGAAAAGAGCAACTGATTTTAGAGAGGAAGAATCTGGAAAAATATTTTTAGATACTTAAGCCAAACTTTGTAAGGTCTTTCATCATCCAGACCAGTATCATCTGTGAAGCTGCACATGCTGGCATGTGTACATGTATATGTTTGTGCATGCGTACATGCACACATGGTTCCAGTAAAATTTCCCAGCTCTGCAGACAGGCTCACACACTGACAGTAAGGATGTCAACATCTGTCATTCTTTACACCAAGAGCAATAGAGCACATTGAAATAAAAAGAAAATGAAGCTTTCAATCAGGTCTCGGTAAAGGGTAGATGCCAAATAACTATATTTCTAAAATTGGAAACAGTACATCTTCCCAGTGCTGAAAGGCTCACTTGCTCATAAATACAGGGATGTAGCTGGAACCAAGGGACTCCTTAATGGTAAGTGCCTTTCAGAAAAGTGCCTGCTAGACCCTGGGCTAATTTAGCTTATTGCATCCTACATGGGTCTCAGTATAGGTCCAGTCTTGGGGTATAAATTTGAAATGAAAACAGGAGGCTATACACGATGACTGTGCAAAAGGTCTAGAAGTTGGAATTCACCCTTTGATACTAATAAAGATTGTATCTGGAATAATTTGAAATTTGGATTCTCCCCTTCTGCATTTTTATAGAGCATGATCTGTGAGCCTTCTTGGGCTTCAAGGACTTCATACAACTAGAAAATACCTTTGAGGAATTAATCTGTGTACTTGGTTTTACTGTGTTCTGGTTTGTTTTCCTTCGCCAATCATATAGTCTATTTTCTCTGTGCTTCGTTAGCTCAGATAAATGGCTGGAGAAAAGGCAGAAGCTACAGGCAGCAGTGGTAGTGGTTGCTGTATAAGAATTCACAGAGAGCCTGAGGTTTGGAGGGAAGGAAGGTAAAGGGTACAAGAGAAATAGTATCAGAGGTAGAGAGACTCAGAGAAAGAGGAGGGACAATGGGCTACTTTCCTCAAAAACCTCGGTTAAAGCAGATAGGAGGAGTAACAGACAATTGTCCTGAAGCATCCTACCGAGGATCCAAGAGCCCAGACATGTGTGTTCCATCATATCTAGGCAGCTATCCCACAGCTGATGTTGATCAAGTGTTTGGGAAAATAGACAGCTTGACTGTAAACCAGGTGCATATATAGAGTAGCCAGCTCCAATTTTACTCAGTCCTTTGCCACAACCAAACTGCAAAAATGTGATCACCATAATGCTTAGGGCTAAACTATGCCTCCTGGCATTAGACACACTCATGAGGTGATGAAGGCATTCAGTGTTTGGTTCTAGATGCGTCCCCATCCTGTGGCAGGAGGCTAAACAATGGTTTAGTAACCTTGGACTCCACTTGGTGCCAATCAGGCACCAATAGCACCTATGTAAAAAAAAATGTGCAGATTTAAGTCTTGATAATGGAATAATGTTATCAAGAGGGAACATAACATAACTAGAGGGAAATAGTTCTGGGACAACCCACAGTCAATTACCTATCTATCATCTCTCTGTCTGTCTGTCTGTCTGTCCACCCATCTGTCCATTATCTTCTTGAGTCTGCTTTATATTGCTTACTATAATGATTTCCTGTTATATTTATTTTACAGCAAACTTTTCTTTTCAATAAAAATTATTGAACTTTCAAATAAGAAAATACTACACAGTGATATTTTTCTAGATCCAAAGTCTAGTCATCTTGATGAACTTCTGGACCAATAGAGCAGCTGTTCTGAAGCTGTGGGGTTTCAGGCTGGGTCATACACTTTTGCTGTCAAATTATATTTGTGTTCATTTATCTACTACAAAAAATGAGAAAAGTAATGGCAGGGTTAAAATAGTAAAAACAGATTTATATCCTTTTGTGGTGATATTTTGTTTATGATCTAACAAATAAAGCTTGCCTGAGGATCAGAACATAGTGCTAGGCACACTAGCTAGCAGCCATAGAGGCCAGGCAGTAGTGACACACACCTTTAATACCAGCACCTGGGAGACAAAGGCAGACAGATATCTATGAGTTTAAGGTCATCCTGGGTTACATGAAACTGATCCACTCTAAAAGAGAATAATTCACACACAAAGGTGATCCAGCTTTTGGGATTACATGCCTTTAATCCCAGCACAAGGGAGGTGGAGACAGCGGTGATATGGTTGGGCAGAGACAGGGATATAAGGCAGGAAGAGACAAGAGCTAGGCAGTCTTGAGCAATCAGTCTGATCTGTCTGGGGATGCAGTCTGAGGACAGGATGGCCCCTTTGCTACGAGCATTGGTAGAGGTAAGATTGAAGCAGCAATAGACATGGGTGCAGATATCTCTGATAGGATATGGAGTTCTCTAGAGTAAAATAGCTAGGTGGTAGTTCTAGTTTTGATTTTTTGAGGAATTTATAAACTGATAGCTATTGATATTAATTTGCACCACAACCGTCCACAAATAAGGGTTTCTCTTTCTCCACAACCTCTCTAACATTTGCTGTCAGATTTCTTGATGATAACTGTTCAGAATTGGCTGAGATACTATCCCAAATTAGCTTTATTCTATTTTTACATTGCCAGTTTTCTTTCCTTTTGGGCATTTTCTTACCATTTTTCCCATCCCCAACAATTCTCAGATCGTCCCCATTTCCCTACCTACCCAACTCCATGCCCTTACTCTCTCTCTCTCTTTTTAAAAAATAGTCAGTTATTTTAAAGTTCCCCAGTGCTCCAGGTATTTCTCATTCCCTGAGAGAATAAAGATTTGTATCATGCATTTGTGGAGCAGGCTTTTCCACTGAGAATTAAAGGGGGAATGGTTAACAAAGCTATGCTCAAATTTTCATTCATTTTGAATTAAGAAATTTGAACAAAAATGAATCATTATTAAATTAGAGATGATAGGATAGCACCTGACCCTCTCATGAATTAATAAGGACATGCATTTAGGAGAATAACAAAGTCAAAATAGTAAATTTACAATTCAGTGGCTATGAAACATATCAAACTGTTATCCACTTTATTTCATTCCTTTTATGTGTCTGATATTTATTTGCCTCAACCAGTAAAGTCTGGTGAGATTGTGACATACTTGAGAAAAATGTAACAATAAAATCTTACAAAGAGAATATGAATAACTTTGAAGTCCTTAATAATGTGTCTCTCTGGGAAATTACAATTCAAATATTTTAAGGCAGAAGATTATTTCCAGCAAGTTTCATGTGGAGCCAATAAATACTATACAATCCCTACATCATCTGAACTATTTATACGGGTGACTTAGGTTTTTCATACTCTAGAGAGTTATCTTGCTATAGCAGAAGGCAGCTGGAAGTTACAGGCCAACAATGCTCTTAGATATGATGATAAGCATTTATTATTGCACTTATCACTTGCTCAGTATTGCTGAGTGCCTAATCTATTCCAGCGTGGATGACCTGACTTTGTAGAGAAATAGGCACACAATACAGAAGCTCTCAAGAAGCAAGCAGTAACCATGTTTGCTCAGGGTGGTTCTAGAAAGGGAAGCAAAGGTGGCTAAACTTTCCAAGTAAAGAAAATATGCCATGCCATGCATGTATGTGGGAAAGAACACAGAGAGTCACTCAAACCATGGTGTCCAGACTCTAACATGGCCCCCAGTGATTTTCAGTGATATTCATTCCCTTGTGAAGTAGCCTTTAACAGGAAAGCACGATTAGTTGATGTCACCCGTAGACTACTCTAGAAGTGCTGATGTGTTATGGACAAGCTTCATCAGAGAGTGAGAGTCTGTCTCTACTTTGGTGTGATGGATTACTTTCTGTAAAGAAAGTCAGTAGTCATGTGATGGGGATGAGGAAACCATGAAGAGGCCCACAAGAAGAAATTAAGAATTATCATTAACATCCACCAACCCCTTGCCAGTCATGAGACATGAGAGGGGAACATGAGGTTGAGTTGTCTAGTCCAAATCGAAGCTATGACTTCAGGCCCAATTCACTTCTTACTGCAGTCTTGAAAAAGATTCAGCAGAATTCTGAAGCCGTGATACTCCTGGGCAGTACATAAACAATAAGGTGTTAGATTCTTATTTTAACATGAAATTTTAGGATTATTTGTTACACAGCTACGTAAAGAGCTAGTACAAATTATTTTAGTCTTTCAAACCCAATGGCATTTCTGTACCTTTCCTTCCCACTGGTGGACCCAACAATCTATTGAAGTTAACTGTTTGACTAATTTGATGTTGCTTCTTATTTCAGGATAGATACTGTGCTTTATTAGATTGGACGAGATTAGCACTTGAGACAATAAACTCGATAAAGTGCTGCTCTCTGGGTGGAGGAGTGTTAGATAATCTCTTGGAGAAGACAACAAAACTTAAGGCAGAGGAAGGGGGGACCCTGCATGGCCTATTCTCCTCTATGTAGCAACTCCCGATACACAGATAATTAACAAGAACTTGTCTATGTTATGGAAGAATGATGAGCTGATATTTTTTGTTTGTGGCCACCTTTGACCCTTCCCATTAGAATTTTGAAGACATGTGTCCACCAGGAGGATCATTATAAGCAGGTGATTTTGTACAGGTCTGGTCCAGGACAGCAATTAAAACCACAAAGGAAGCTGGAAAGAGGAGTGGCCCTCCTCACAGAACCTTCCCAGGACCTCTGGCTCCTATGCTCTGGACTACAGGCTGAACTTCTGTCACATGCTGACTGAGCTCAACTGTGGCTCAATTATAATTTATGGATCATTTTGGTTGTCATAGGACATTATGATAACTGAATGGCTTGGCCTTATTATAGCGCCTGCATTCATCCATCTCGAAAAAAATGGACAATCAGACACTAAGTGCCTGTTGAGAAAGCCATTCCCAAGCTGTGCAGGTGAGTGCTGGTTTCTGATTACTCCCAGATGGTATCTCTGGGGTGACATTATAATTTTTGTTCAACATTTAGAGGAATAATTACAAGACACCCCATTATAGAATTTGCATATTTGAACTCCAGTTTGTTTCAACCTTTTCTAATTTTATTGTGAAATTCAGATTTTTTCTTTTTATTTTACTTTCTTACAATGATTATTCTCCCTTCAAGTTTTGCCTTTCTTATAAGTATTTGCAGGTGAATGATTTGGTTAAGTCAGTAGCCTCCTGGTTTGCAAGCATGAGGAACCGAGTTTGGACCCGCTGCATGCAAGTAGAAAGCCACGCAGGAAAATGTGCATCAGGAACCCAACCCAAGCAGGTCCTTGGAATTTTCTGGCTAGCCAGTTTAGTAGAATTGGTGAGATTCGGATTTAGTGAGAGAACTTGTCTCAAAAAATATGGTTAGGTACCAGCTTGGCTTTCCTGTGTTCAGTGAGCCACGCTGCTGCCTACTATCTGCCTTATTTTTTGCAATAAGCTCTCTGAATGCCACTGAATCTGCTCGGAGGTGGCCATAGAGCCTTCCCCCTACTGATTAGTATCCGTAGACAAGTTCTCTCAGTGACCCTGAATGCCACCGAATCTGCTCAAGGTGGCCATAGAGAGCCTTCCCCCAACTGACTAGTGTCCGTAGACAAGTTCCATACCCATATGGATATGATTAGTGTCCATAGTACTAGAAGATCCTATACTTGCTAACAAAGGAGAAAGGTGACCAACAACCTGCTACACACCGTTTGACCTGCAGTGGTGCTCTGCCTGCAAAAGATACGTTGGTATAATAGTGGCTCAGAAGTTGTAGAATAACCAACCAAAACCTGATTGGATTTAAGGCACACCCCACAAGAAGGAACCCATGGTCAAAACTGCTCAGAACCTGAGAGTAGAGAGGCCATGGGTCTAGAGATAAGTCAAACACTACTGTTCTGCTAAAGGAACACAGCGATAAAATGACTGCTAATGACCTTCTGTTAAACTTATTGATTAATGTCTTGTTCAGCATGGGAACAAATACAGAAACTCACACCTGGATAATGTACATAGAGAGAGAGAGAGACTTTGGAACTCTCAGTTCTAAACAGCATTTCTTCATCAAACCCCTCTCCTCTGAAGAGGAGGCAGAAAGGCTGTAGCGTCTGTGGGGATGGAGGACACCACGGAAACAAGGCCTTGTAGACACAGCAGGACTGACACACACATGAACTCACAGAGACGGTGACAGCACACACAGGACTGCACAGGTCTAAGCTAGATGGGGTCCCAGTGCTGGGGGTGGGGGGAGTATAACAGCTCCCATCCCTAACCCAGAAGCTACCTCCAGCAGACAACCACTCACAAAGATAACATTAGTTTTCTCCCATGGTGTCTCACTGGATACACAAACCACATTCAAGGGCAGGACCCTGGTGCAGCAGTAGATGACAACACAAAACAAACTCGCTGTTATTTTTTGCAGGATTTCTGTCTCAGAATGCCTTGGCTGGGCACTGTTTTTTTTTTCCTTACAGGTCTTTTGCTTATATGTCATATTTTCCAGTTTTGTGCTTTTAAGAAATTTTGTGTGCATGAATATGTGTGCTTTTTCACCTCTTGTTTGTTTTGTCCTTTTCAGGTTCATTTGTTTTCATTTTATCTTATTTTATTGTTTTATATTTTTAGGGGCCTTTTGTTTGCTAATGAGAAAGGAAGAAAAGACATAGATTTGGGTGGGTGGTAGGTGGGTAGGATCTGGGAGGATTGGTGGAAAAGAAACAGTAATCTGAATACATTGTATGAAAAAAGTCTATTTTTATCAAAACAAAATTAATAAGGTGAATGACCAGAGAGTAAGGAGGCTCAGGCCTCTGGTTTTTAAGGGACCAGAGAGAATCAGAAAAGCCATCCTCCAGTCGTCCAGCTCCAGCAGGGTCAATAGAGCATGGGGAATTGGGACCTCAAGCTCCAGTGTGACCACAGACCACTGGGCAGCAAGGTCTCTGGTTTCTGCAAATTCACATAGCATCCTGAGACCAAGACTCTAGTCCAGTGGCCTCAGAGGTAAGCACACAGCCCAAGAATGTGCTGCCATGTTCCTAGGGTCTCTTGAAAGGCTAGAACTTTGACTTTGGTAGTTTCCAAGGTGAGTGGTGGTGTGTGACTCTAATTTTTGAGGTGCCAATGGTTATTGCAGGACCCAAATCTATATTAATGTGGTCTCATGCATGCTGAATGTGTAACTCTAATCACATACCCCAGATAGTAGAAAGACACAGTGGGTCTGTTTGGTACCCTGCCTTCAGCAGGTTCACAGACTTGAAAAGGTGGCCAAGCACTGGGCTTTATCTGGTTTCAGTGATGATTACTGTGCCATCCTACCTTTCGTTCTCCTGGAAGACAGCCAGAGAAAGACATTTGGCAATCAACATGGAGTCTCATTAGGCCCATGAAGCTATCCCTTCGAGAAGAGTCACAGAAGACAAAATACCCCAATAGGCTGAGAAAAATGGGAGGTCAAAACTGAAAGGAAAACCCACTCCAAGAGATACATAAAACATTACAATGAAACATGAAAATATGATATAACTACCACTATGACCAACCAACTTGCTAAGGCATCCAAAGCTATAAGCACAGCTTAAATGACAGAAAGAATTCAGTTTTTTTTTTAAGGAAATTAATAGTCATGCAGAAGATCAAACAAACAAATGTATGAATTAGGGAACTCTTTCCAAAACATTGACAAAAGTCTCAGTGAATGTGAGAGTCAGTAGGTTAAAGCCAAAAGCCCAAAATATTTGAGAAAGTATTTATCGGTGAAAGTGAAACATTGAATAGCAATAAAGCAGAAGTATATGGAATAGATATGACCACTCAAATTAAATCCACAATAGACACTAGCATTGACAGACAAGTTCATATAGAAGAGTGGTTCTCAGCCTTCAGTACAATTCCTCATGTTGTGTCATTCCTACTACAGAACTGTAATTTTCCTACTGTTTCAAATTGTAAATTGCATGTAATGTAAACTTAATATTTATATTACAATGTAAATATCTGATATGCAACTCCAAGGGGTCTCCACCCACAGGTTAAAAACCATAGATGTAGA
Organism: Dicrostonyx torquatus; assembly: GCA_028555095.1. Taxonomy (NCBI): domain Eukaryota; kingdom Metazoa; phylum Chordata; class Mammalia; order Rodentia; family Cricetidae; genus Dicrostonyx; species Dicrostonyx torquatus. The sequence continues at coordinate 3,476,852 of JAQHUG010000150.1, forward strand.
GGAACAATTTCATGCATGGAGGACAAAGTTGAGACAACCGTGCAATCAGATGTATGGAAGGAAAAATTAAGGAACATTGGTGATATTTCCAAGTCTGGGACAATTTCAAAATCCAATACGTTTAAAAATAAGGCTACATTCTCAAAACCTGAGAATTAGTGGTATAGAAGAAGGAACAGAGGTAAAATTGAATGGAACAGTCAGATTATTTAATAAAATTATTGTGAGAAAACTTGAAGGGGTGTGGTCTTGACCACTTCGGTTTATAGCCACGCCCCGCCATTAGCTAATTATGCCGCCCCTTAATTAATTAATGGGGCTGGACCACCAGGTCCCAAGAGAGGTATAAAATGGTAGGCCCACGTGGAAAGCCCTCTCTCTGCGCGGATCACCGACCTGCCTGCTTCTTCGGAGGAGCTCTCTCTGGTATAGTAATCTGTGTGTATTTTGGCCTTTATTAAACTTGTGTGTCTTAAATAAAACTGTCACAAAAACTTCCAAAATTTGTAGAAAGTGGTAGGCATCAAATCACAAGAGGCATATAGCACTCTCAACAGAAATGCTTCCTAATGTATAGTCAGGCTATCAAAAGTACCAAGCAAAAAATAATACTAAATACAACAGAAGGAAATCATCCACTCACATTCAAAGGCAGAAGCATCAAAATTACCCCTATAATCTACACTGGCAACCATAGAAGCCAGAAGAACATGGAATGAACTGTCTCAAGCTTTGAAAGTAAATAACAGTGAACCAAGAATTCTGTCTTTCAGCATTGATGGAGAAATAAAGGCTTTTCATGAGAAACACAAATCAAGGCCATTCATGACAATCAACTCTGTGTGGAAGAAAGTCCTTAGTGGAGTATGTCACAGTGAGGAAGAAGAAAAACAGCCTCTTTGATCTGAGTACAAGAAAGTGTAAACTCCATGAAAACAACAGATAAATAAACTACACATGGGAAACAAGGAGCCACGCCTAAAGCAGAGACGCAGCAAACCCTCAAAACAGGTGAAGGAAGAGTAACGCCAGCCACACAGCCAAACGGAAGATCCTGTAACAAGTCCATGTGAAACACAAAACTCCTCTCTGTAACAAAGTGAAATGTCAATGGCTCCAACTCAACACCAAAATAATAGAGATTAACTGACTAGATTAAAAACCAAGACCCCAAAATATGTTGTCTCTAAGAAACACACTTAGCCAGCAAAGATATTCAAAATCTTAGTAACAAAAGTTTGGAAAAACTACCAAGGAAATCAAACACAAAAGAAATAGGTGCAGCTCTCCTGACATCAGGCAAAGTAGACTTCATACTAAGTAGAAGAGGGACTAACAGGAGGAGCAGTTACTCTAGAACACATAACAATGCAGACATATGCCCTGAATATGGGAGCCAGTGACTTCATAAACCAAACACGGAGACCACGTAGTTCCTGATACAAGTCTGGGAGACCGCAATACTCCACCCCCACATGTGTCTTCCTTAATTCCCCACTTTCATATTCTTCCAAATGAGAAGTAAGTAAAGAAGCTTCAGACCTAAATATTTAACTGGACATGGCACACACACACACACACACACACACACACACACACACACACACACACACATACACCTATACCTATCTATTTCTCTATCTACCCCAAAACAAAGAATACTCACTTTTCTCAGTAGTTCATGGCCCCTATTCAAAACAGATCATATCACAGGACACAAATCAAGCACCAACAAATATTTTAAAAAGCTAAGATGATCCCTTGTGTCACATAAAAACACACTGAAGTAAAGCTAGAAATCAACAATAAGAGAAAGTACAGAAATAGTTGGAAACTAAATGATACATTTACAAAAGAACAGTGGGCTATCTAAGAAATCATAGAAGAAATTAAAAACTCCTAGAATCAAATGCCAATGGGAATGCAACCTATGAGAAGCTCTTGAACACAAAGGCACTGTGGGAAATTCAAAACTATTAGTGCTCATATTAAATAGTTGAAGGTAAACCAAATAAAAATCCTGATGAAGGACTTTAAATCTCTTGGAAAACAAAAGGCAGCTAATACCCCAAATAATAGATGGCAAGAAATTAAAATAAAGGAAGAAATAAAGAAATTTGGGTAAAAAAACTATGCACAAACTTGATCACAGTGTTGGTTCTTTGAAAAAGTTAAGGTTGACAAACTTGGCCCACTAGTCGCTTTTAGACTCGTCGAATCCAAGACGACCAACACAGCTCCACCTCAGGTCATTACACTAGGAGAGGGAGGGAGGTCACACACATGCCCTATGGTTCCGTCCTGTGGACAGAGGTAAAAGGTGAAAGTGATATCCGGGCCTGGGCTGCAGCTAGGGCCCATGTTTGGGCTCATGGCCCTGTTGCAACCTCAGTCTGTACTAATGTTCCTAGCTCCAGATCCCACCCAAGGATTGTGTGAGGATTGGCCCTGCCCCCTCATTGGATACAACACTATAGAGAACTGCTACTGCCCCTTACCAGCTGAAGAACTCAGGAGAGAGGGTGCAACATCTTACCTGGGCAGTACAGTAGAGCTGACCCTGTTTGCAGGGGCAAGGGATGGTGGGCATTGAGGGCGTGGAAAAGGTCATGCTTGCCATGAGGGGAGGAATAGATGCCTCGTTTTAACCCTCACCACCTGCCTCAGGTGGCAACCTGGCCCACTCCTCACCCAGCTGCAGCACTCAGGAGAATGGGTGTTCTGTCTCTTTTGGGCAGTATAATAGAGTTGTTCCTCTGAGGACAAGGGATGGGTGAGCCTGCCCTGGTGTGTGAGGGGGCATAGCTGGTACCACCTCTCTTGACCAAGGTATGCTGGTGGGAATAATGAGGAAAGACGCCCTCCCCCTTGCCCCTACTGCCTCCAGCTGGTGGCAGCTGATCCCTTTACCTCTGCAAAACTCAGAGTAGTGAGCCCTGTGCCTTATTCAGGCAGCAAAACAGAGCTGACCCTGTTGTCGAGGATATAGCTGAACCAACCCAGGAATGTGAACAAGGGAGACCTGGTCCACCTTTCATTTGCCATGTGGCAGCATAGATGGGAGAGAGATGCCCCCCTCAACACCTGAGGTAGGAAGGACAGCTGGTCCTGATGTCAGAAGGGCAGGAAAATTGTCCCTTCTCCTCCCACCCTAAATGCAATACTCAGGACAGCAGACCTTGCACCTCATGTGCAAGATAGAGTCAACCCCATTGGTGGAGGTGTCACGTGGTGACATGTGTCAGGAAGAGATGCCCTCCCCACCTCCCACCCATAAACACCTGAGGCAGGTTGAAGAGCTGGCCTGAAGGAGGACAAATGGGTGGGAGCGCTGCCCCTGCCTGCCACCAGCTGCAATATGCAGGAGAACAGGCCCTGCACCTCACCTGGGCAGCACAACAGAGACAATCCTTTTGGTGGAGGTGTGGGTGAGCCATCCCCAAAGTTGTTAGCATAGGAGAGCTGTGCCCATTACTGACATGGTGGTGACATGGGTGGGAGAGAGACTCCCCCTCCCTCACCCATCAATGCCTGAGGTAGGTGGGAGAGCTGGTCCTTAGGTCATAAGACCAGGAGATCTAGTCCTGTCCTGTAGGCAGACTTTTCTCTCCTGCCCACCAGTTCCTAAATAACCAACATGGAGACTTAATGTAAGTTATAAATGCTCAACTAATAGCTCATGTTTATTACTAGATAACTCTTACAGCTTAAATGAATCCATTTATATTAATCTGTATTTTGCCGTGTGGTATTACCTCTCTTCCATCTTTTTTCTCCTATTTTCTCTCCGTGTCTCACTGATGATGCCCCTGACTCTGTCCTTCTTCTTCCCAGTGTCCTTATTTTGGTTTTCCTGCATAACCCCATTTGGCTTCTATATTAAGTCAGCCACAATGTCATTTACACATATAATAGAAGGATAATTCCACAGCACTGTCCCTCGTCTGCTGCAGCACTGGGGAGAGTGGCCCCTATGCCATTCCTGTGCAACACAATAGATTTTATCCTAAAGGTGTAAGAATGAGAGATCTGACCTTGACGACAAGAAAGCAAGAGGACTTCACCCCCTCCACAAAGGGTGAACTAGCCAAGGCAATGTAGGAGAGCTGGTGGGCTGACCAA
>JAQHUG010000150.1:3489116-3503291 GCA_028555095.1 Dicrostonyx torquatus
GCTCAGCAAGGATGCTTTCTGGTGCCTGTAACATCTTCATGCCCACCAGCTTGAAGCCCCGCCTCTCAAAGCGGTGTATCACAGTCCCCACTAGCCTCCGCTGCACACCATCTGGCTTCACCGCAACCAGGGTACGCTCCTGGGGCCATGAAGGCCCTCCGGACCTGGGGCGCACCAGCAGGCCTGGAATGCGTGGCCCGCACAACAACGCCCGCAGCACGGCGCGCCCAAAGAGGCAGCCCATGGCGCGGGCTGGCGGGGCACAGAACGCCACAAGTGAAATCTTCCATGAGTCTTCACAGCACGAGATTGACTGTTCTACCTGTGGAGGTCATAGAGACACACAGACCTTGGGTCTGTAAAAAAAGAATAATGTTCTCTTCATTTACAGGTTCTTTACAGGACAGGTTTACTTACTAAAAAAATGGTAATGTGGAATGTGAGTAAGAAAAACACCTGATTCTCACTTCTGGCCTCCACTTGTATGTGCACACATGTATATGCCTACCCACATGCAAACATGAACAAATACATGAACACACACATGTACATACATACATACATACATACATATATATACACATATATATGCAAAGATAAGATATATAGATTAAATGATACCATATGTGTAGGGGAATGTGTTACAGCTGTAGTGTTGTAGAGATAGCGTGACTTTGTTGGGAAGCCAGGCTATACTTAGAGCCACAATAGGACAGCTCTGGAGGCTAGAGGGACAACAGGTCACCTCAGCCCTGGAGGAAAGGTGTCCTGACTACAGCGAAGCCAGGCTACTTGAAGCTGGGGTGAGGTGGCGGATGGTTTCCCCGCAGGATATAGTGATCCTGCTCTTTTCCAGGAGAGCAGTTACAGCTGAGTTCTGCTCTGTTCGCTTAAGGGAGTGTCCTAGCCGAGCTGTCTGCTGCTTCTCCGGCCAAAGATGTTTCTTCTTTAGCTAAGGGTTTGCTGAAGGGGAAGCCCCTGCAGAAATGTAGCAATCTCCTCTGGTTCCGGGGAAAGGTTGTTACTTTTTCTGCTCTGCCTTGCTCAGCTCTACCCCAGGAGCATCTTAGCAAGGTTCTTCTGATCTGCCCTGTCTATCTCAGGCTCCCTAGGGGAGCATCTTAGCAAGGTTCTTCTGATCTGCTCTGTCTACTCAGGCTCCCTAGGGGAGCGTCTCATAAAGGTTTTTTAGCTCAGTCCCCTAAGGGACATCCCAGCCAGGCTCTTCTAGTCTTCTCCGCCTGAATGAAGATTGTCACCCAAGATTCTTGTGAAAGAGATTTCTTGGGGAAAGAGGAGTCCCGGAGAGTTACTGCCTCTGCCAGGGACGGATAAATGGCGGTCCTTAACTGAATGAGCAGAGAGGCTTAGATAGGGCTGCTTAGGGATGGAGTTTTCCCAGGGAGAAGAGAGACTGGTTAATTTTTCCCTGCTCAGGGATTGGTTAGTTTAGTTGGTCAGGGATAGAGATGGCTCTGACTTCATGGCCAAACTGTGTTTCTTTCATTGGCTTTGTGACTAATCCTAGGACCAGGGGATATTTCTTTCACTGGCTCTGATTCTAGGGACAAAGTGTGTTTCTTTGACACTAGTTCCATAATCAGGGAAAAATGCCTTTAGTCCTGGGTTCAGGGATAAATATGTTTCCCTCCGTGGCCCAGGTCTCAGATCCAAGGTGTGTTTCTTTTACTGACTCTAGGTTTAGAGTCAGGGTGCTCAGTGATTGGTTGGTTTCCTGCTCAAGTTGTCCCTTTTACCCTACAATATGTAGATATTATACTAACTTAAAATACCAATTCTGAATTCACAGAGAAAAATTTAAGAAATTAGGCCTTTTAATAAGACTTAATAAATGATTTAAAGTTACACTTGTAAGCCCATGATTATTACTAGGTAGTTTTGCTGCTTCCAAAGTCTTACCTAACTGGGATGGCGGTTGCATGCCCATATTCTGAACTACTTAGACAGACTCAGGAGTATATAGCATGAAGCCAGAGTCCAATGACAACCTTGTGTGTTGGCAGTTATATATGCATTCTGGCATGTAGTCCCTTTACATACTTTCAGTTGTCTAAGCATGTTCTAGGAAGCCTTATTTTCTGCAAGAGACAAGAAATAAGCATGGAAGAGCTCAGATAAAAAAAGAATTTAAAATATTTTTGTTTGATTATGTAAATAAGATATAATTGCATCATCTTCCCGATCCCTTACCTTTCTCTAACTCCTCTTAGGTACCCCAGATTCTCTTTAAAATTTATGGGCCCTATTTCATATATATATACATGCATATATGTATGCATGTATACAAATATCCTAAATATACAATACAATCTGCTTGACTGATATAATGTTACTAGTCTGCATATAATCTCAGGACTGACCACTTGGTATTGAATAATCAACTGGTGTGCCACTGGCTGCCTGTAGTTCTTTGAGTTGAGGCCCTGTTAGAAACCTCTCTTCCCCACATTAACACATCCATTCTTGTCATACTTATTCAGCTCTTGTTTAGACAGCCAAGTTGATGGGACGTCATAGGTGTGGCTTCTCTGTTTCTAGGAGACCCAATTTTACAGCAAACTCCTGTTTCTCTGAATCTTACAATCTTCCCACTCCCTCTTCTTCCATGAGTACTGAAAGAACTAGCTGTTTGCCAGGAAGCTCAGCACCATTGCACTTCGTGAAGGTTTTGAGCCTCCCTTCCATAGACCAATCTTCCTGTCTAGCTTCCTGGTCAGTTTCTACCAATTGGCCTCTTCTTTCTCCATGCAATCTTCCTGTTTCATGAGTTCATTTGAATTGTAACATCTTTAAGTCAACATCATCTGTCGGATTTACTCTCTACCTCTATTTCTAACTGAAAATCATCTATGCCCAAACTGTAATTCCCAAGAATGACCATCTTTCTGAACTGGTCAGGTTCCAGCCTATGTCTGCTGTGATCTGGGTGAACATGTCCAGTGTGTTTGATCATTTGCGAGAGTGCTATATATGATCACGCACTATAAGAGTTCCAAGACTGACCAAGACTCTATTTCAATAAGGAATACTTGAAGCATAAACTTTCATGGCCATCTGTTCAGGTTTGAAAACTATTTGTATAAACCCCTGTTGTTTTTCTGAATGGAAAATAAGACCCTGCCACTAAGTGGTCTCAAATGAATTATTCAGAAAAAGAAGTTTGATACAGATTTACCTTCCACCAACTCCATAAGTTTCTTGAAAGTGGCAGAAGATTCAATATGAATTGTATTTACAAAATATCTTGAGAGCAACATTTATATTATCATTTGATTAAATGACCAGAACCTCACTTGTCCAAACTGACTCATAACACAGATTCATTCATATTTCAGTTAATAAGGCCATATAAAATATGGTCCTATTTCAAATAAGTGGTCAAAACCACAGGTATGAACCCCATTAAAAGAAATGAGGTCTGTATAGATCATCTCATAAACCATCTCCTTGTCATATTAATGATGTTGTGGGTTAAATATGTATCCAGAAATTTACCACAATTATTGTGTTAATGGAATATAAAAGTGGGACTTGGGAGACAATTTGTATTAGATGAGGCCACAAGGATGTGTGTATGTGGGTCTGCATAATGCCATTAGTGGCTTTAAAAGAACTAGATTTGAACTAGGCCTTTTGTGTGGCAATATTTACCAGGTGATGAGGACCTCAGCAGGTGCTGGTGCATAAATCTCTATCCAAGGGAATGCTTGCTTTATCTAATTTGTAACAGCAACACAACAATGATTTGTTTTCCTTTTATCTTGGCTTTTGAGTGAAGGATTAGTGAATATCAAAGATAAACAGCATAAACTCATAATATAATATGTATAATAGATGATAATGACTTGTTTTAATGATCAACAAGAATTAAACATGGTTGCAATTTTCAAATAGTGTTTGATATTTCTGGCCCTAAATATACTGAGGATATGAACTACATGTAACAGATTATGCTTTCTTTGAGTTTGCTTTTAAGAGGAAGGAGGCAAAACAATGGACAAATACACAAAAACTAAAGGTAACCCTAATGTGATAGGTCCCCTGAAAACAATAAAATAGAATATAAAAGAGCACAGTTAGTGGGAGTGGGCTGTCAGGCTCCTCTCCCTGAGGTGAGGGTTGAGACATTCTATATAAAGCAGGGGAGACCTTCCCACATAAAAATATGAGGAGCCTACAACTGACCTCATATTTCTGTGTCCGAAAGTGAATATATCCGCACAGGAGTGTCTGCTCCCTCACATCCTGCTATCTCTTCTGTACATCTTGTCTAGACTCCTAGTTTTCCAATAATATTTGCATTGGGCTCCAGCACTGTTGACTCTCGCTGGGGTCACAATTCACTGCATTCATAATTTTATGCTCAGCCTCCTAAAGAGACAAACCTGCTTTTCCCACCTTACCTGCTCTCACCAGTGCTGGCCAGCCGTGTCTTGGCCTGGCTGTTCTTGAGTGGACTAGCTTTGTCCGGTCAGGTATGACAGTTTTGAAGAGAACCTGAGTTTCAGAGTGGGCTGTTGCTCAGAGGGGACCTACTGTGAGCTGGTATATAAAAAGTGCTCTTAGATTCCTGGCTGAGACATCTGGAATTAAATGTTCACCCTTTAACCAAGTGCTGTGTTCGAGGTGAATGTGGCATGTGTCTTAGATATTCTGTTGCTGTGATAAAACAGCATAACCAGTGCAACTTATAAAACAAAATATTTAATTTGGCTTATAGTTCCAGGGGCTTTGAGTCCATGATGGTTGGAGAAAAGGCCGAGGGCAGGGACATCTCAGCACTTACATCTTACACCACAAATAGGAGGCAGAGAGCACAGTGGGAATAGTGTAAAGGCCACCTCCAGTGACACACAGCCTCCAATGATGCCACATTTCCAAATCCTTCCCAAAGACCTCTGATAACTGGGAACCAAGTGTTGAAACATGAGTCTATGGGACCATTCACACCCCAAATAAATAAATAAATAAATAAATATCCATATAAAGCAGAAGGGTCCACACAATTCCATCTTGTATAAAAATTCTTTTCCTTCCCCACTATCCCTGGGCCTCTTTATATATATCCAATATGCCTCTTCCTTCCCTTTACCATCCATTTAATAATAAAGAAAGAAAGAGAAATGGGGAAGAAGGAAGGAAAGAAAGAAGAAAGGAAGGAAGGATGAAATAAAAGAAGGAAAGAAGGGGAGAACCACAAGGCTCAGGCATCACTATGATGAGCCAGTATGTGCTGGAAAGATGGGAATGGAAGAGAAGTGGAGAGGTGTATGCACTGTTGAGAGAGATGGTGCTGGGGAGGCTACGGTGATGAGGAACAGGCCATAATCTGTGTGATGTGGCCCATGTTGCCGTGTTCATTCTAATGTCCATGGTCTTGGCTGCTGCCTGAAGCCATGTTGAGGTTCAAGGGCAGTGCTGAGCTGGCCCTGCCCCTTGCTAAGGGTGTGTAGGGTAGAGCGTGTCTGGTGGAGTGCCAGGCTGACCAACTCAACTACCATCCAGGCCCACATCCAGGGCCTTGACTTGACCCACTCCAACATCTACTTCATCTATGAGCTTCTGGAGCACGTGTAGAGACCAGTCTTGCTGAACCATAGCTGCGGGATCTCTGTGAGTGGGCAACAGAAGGGTATCTATGAGAAGTTTCAGTGAGGGTGCAGTGTTAATGGTGTAGGAGAAACAAAAGGCCTGGAACCAGACCAGCAACTCATGGAGATCAACGTCTGCATGTAAAGGTGTTTGGAACACACGGGTATGTGCCACGTGACACACTGCAGCTCCCACTGCCCCATGACCAACAGTATGTGGTGGAGCCATGGGACAGCTGAGGAGCAGAGTGGCGCATTCCCGGCAGAAGGTGAGCTCCATAGCTGTGACAGCTGTGGCAGTAGGCGAACAAGACCTGCCCAGAGAGGTTGGCGAGATTTTTCTTAAGTTTTATATTTATTTTCTTTTGGAGGCTTGGGGAGGTTCCAGGGTGAAGGGCAGCTGTGGAAGGACAGGATTGGGTGCATGGTGTGAAATTCCCAAGCAATCAATTTACAAAAGAATATGTTAAAAGAGAAAGGAAGTACATTTTCTATATATTTACTTCATTCCATTTAAAATAGACATCTATAGAGTTGAAATTACATGTCCAGAATTGAGTTCTAGGTCTCTCTGCCTTGTGTTTTTGGTGCATTCATCTCCCCACACCATCAGTACCATCGGCATCTGCATCTCCTGAAGGCAGCAGTTCTTAAAGGTCAGAGAATTTTGATTTTAAAAAACAAACAAAAACCATTCTTAGCAATGTGTGCAAAGACTTTCAGTTGTCATGACTTGAGGGAAATGAAAGCAGCAGCCTCTGCTGGGTTGAGGTCAAGTCTGTAGGTCCATTATGTAAGTCCACAATGCTAGGAGGGCTCCTCATAACAGCTGGTTATCCATAAAAATGCTGTAATGCTGAGTCACAGCCTTACCCTAGAGCAGGGGTTCTCAACCTGTGGGTCAAGATCCCTTTGGGGGGTTGCATATCAGATATCCTGCATCTTGGATATTTACATTGTGATTAATAACAGTAGCAAAATTATAGTTATGAAGTAGCAATGGAATAGTCTTCTTGATGGGGGTCACCATGACATGAGAACCTGGATTAGAGGGTCGCAGCTTTAGGAAGGTGGAGAGCCACTGCCCTGGAGTATAAAAGACAGACAGTGAATATTCATTAGTCACTAATTTGAGGACGTGACTGAAGAGAAAAAATTTATAGGGTCTGGGATATGGAATTGAAACAAACTCCATAAATTTTTGTCTTGAGGATGACTGTCCCCTTCACAATGTGAACTTCTCAGAAACCATAGAATGTTCATCTCTAGTCCTTATGCCATTTGAACTCTTTCTTCCATCTTCCCATCTCAAATTATAAACAGCTACTAAGAAATGCCAAAATTTCCTTGCTAGGCAGAACAAGAGAAAAGTTTGGACTTGAATCAGCAAGAGACATTGCCAGTCAACAGTGGTCACACACATCACTGCGTAGTCTCTCATCATCTTTTTTTTTTTTTTTTACATATAGTGTTAGTCTGTGTCTCTCCATTCAGAGTGCAAAGACACTGGAGACATTTAATAAAGGCACATGCCCTTTAAAAGTCATCACATCTCCACCAGGACTTGTATAGTATACCACATGACTTCTCTTGAACGAGGGATATGTTGTGAAATTATTTCAATTTGTTTTCCAGACATATTGACATAAATCACTATTTTATTGACTTGAATCAGCAGACCATTTCTGGCTTGCAATAAAGGTTTTCCAGCCTGAGAGCCTGTTTTTACTACAGACAGTTCTTTCATTTTCCAAAACCCATAAACCCAAACAATGACCCTTGACAGGCAGTGAAATCTATAACATCACATGTGGAAGTTTTGACCTTTTTTTTTTTACTGTGTTATATCAATAAAACAAATAATTAGAAAAAGGAAATATAAGTTTAATATTGCCTGACTTAGCTTAGTGCCTTCCAAAAAAGAACCTGAGGAGAATATTTATCAGTAGCTAATTTGAGACTGTGATTGCAGCAAAAAAAGGCCAGGGTCTGGGCTATGGAATAGGAACAAACACCATCAGTTTTTGTCCAGAGGATGATTGGATGATTGCTCCCTCATAATGTGAACTTCCGAGAAACCATAGGATGCTCACCTCTGGTTTCTCTAAGACACTGAGCAGCCTTGGACAATAGTCTCACCTGCCAGACCCCATTGGTCAGGCTACTCTGCACAGTCTTTGCTTCCCTACAATTAATTGTGAGTACCGCTGGCCTCAGACCCCAAACAAAGGAGGCAACAGGAAGCAAAAGCAACTTGTTAGGTTGTACCTGGAGGAAACTTGGAGGTACTTAAGGAGAGCTTTGCTGTGTGCCTGTTGTGGTAGATGCAATGAGAAGCAAAGCCTAGGGGATCTGAAGAGGTGAACATAGGGTATTTGAAACAAAATGATTTAATGGCATCATTAGGTTCTTTTTAGCTATATTACCTGGCCACGTTTGCTTTCTATAGTTGTAATAAGCACCATGGCTGAAAGCAACTTTGGGAAGAAAGGATTTGCTCTGATCAGGAACTCCATGCAGGGACGTAGAAGCATGAAGCACAGCAGAGGCCATGAAGGAGTGCTGCTTACTGGAGTACTTCCTATGCTTGCTCCGCTCTCTTACAGAACCCAGAACCGTCTGTCCTAGCGCAGCCGAGCCAAAGTGGGCCCAGGCCTCCCACATCAAAACTATGCTCCACAGGCTCATCTACAGGGAGTCTGAAGGAGGCAATCCTTCAATTCCGGTTTCCTCTCCCCGGAAAATTCCATCTGTGTCATGTCAAAACAAACAAACCGAAAACAAAAAATCCCCAGCGCATATTCTCCTTACATATGTAGTGCACATAAGGAATATATAGATGTCGGACAGATTTGATATATACTCATATAGAACTCTGCATTGTCACCATGCTTTTCTATATCTGTGTTGTGTCAAGCAAATTAAAAACAAACCAGCACATTACCCTTACATATGTAGTACACATTAATGAATATATAGATGTCTCAGCCATTTGCTATACACTCATACATAACTCTGTATGTCAACATTTATTTACTTATATGTATATTACACACACATGCATGTAACTTGTAAGTATATAACTTAAAGAAATTCTTCCAAGTATGTTATTCACAGTATGTGATATTATAATAGAGATTTTTCAGCTCTTTTCTCATCCATAACTTATCAATGTGTAAGAAGAGTGACTATCCTCATTTTCGCTTTTCTTGAATAGAATTAACAATTGACTTTGAACTATATGACTGCACCTTTCCTTGGAGGAACACGGTGCCTTCCAGTGATGGGCAGGTTCTTGTTTTCTTTGGAGAAGATGTGCACTCTTGTCTCTTTCAGCTGCTCTCACTGATGGCACAGATACTTCTGATTCAACCCTGCTTTCACAGCTCACTAGCTCTAATCAGCTGCTGAAAGTTATTTAAACTTTCCTTGTTCTGACTTTTTTTTTTTTTACCAACAAAACAGAAACAATCACAGCATCCACCTCATGGGAGTGTTATGGAAATAAGCAGTCTCAGTGTGAGAAACCCTGGTACAAGGCTCTAGCAGCTCGGTTAGAGAACGGAGGAGTGTTGGCTGGTATTATTTTTGTACATCCATTGCAAAAGTGTGTGGAGGGGGAGGGGAAGCTGCAGATCGTTGGCTTACTTTATCTTGAGTCGTCCACTACCATTAGAAATCTCCAGTGTATTTTAAGCTGAGAAAACACGCTTTCCTCTTATTGTTTATTTTAAAGCTCTTTACTTAGCATACGTTTTAATTTAAGATAAGCATGCAAATTATTTAGGCAGACTTAGCATTTCACTTAGAAATTGCTTAGTCAAAATCGGAAACTATAAAATGGACCTGAGCAATTAAGCAAAAAAAAAAAAAAGAAAAGAAAAGAAAAAAAAGAATCTAAGAACTGTTGACCCGAGCATAAGTGGCTGTTGGTGAATATACTGAGAATACACTCCTAACCACCAAGACAACTCATTCTCTTTGGAAGAGAACCCCATGTAAGTTAAATGAAGGTCCTTCTGTGTACACTAACCGCACCTGGTGCTAAGGACAGATATACAGAGTCAGGTAGATAGAGAGCAAGATGGCTCACAAGGGCAAAGACTGCCGCTGCCAAGTCTAAAGAAGCACGTTCAGTACCCAGAGACCTACAGGGTTGAAGGACAGAGCCAACTTTCACAAGCTGCCCTCTGACCTGCATATATACCACCCGTTAAACCCTCCACACACAGTAAAACAATGAATAAAGATACAGTTTTGAGGAGGCAGTTGAGCTTCTCTAGTTCTGGGTCTCAAAGCCTAGAAATTGTGCTTACTTTATCCTTATTCCAAACAAGCAAACCCAATGAATAGAGCAGATGTCTCAATCCAGTTTAGATTTAAAACAAAACAAACAAGCCAGTGGAAGCTTTGTCCAAGTGGTCTCAGTGAAAATTGAATCAAACAGATAACTTGGCATAAAGAAGATGATTAAGGGATGGTTTGGGGGGAATTTAAAATTAGATCCTGCAAAATTCAACCAACGCTGCAATCATATTTTTTTTTTCAGTAAATTTAGTTCCAAAGGAACATAAGAGAGAGAGACTCTCCAGGATAGTATAATCAGTGCTTCAATTATCTGTTTCTGTAAAAGCCACTCTGAAATGTAGCCAGTGTTCAGAAACAACATTTTCCTTTTAAAGTGCCTAGTCAAGAGACGTTCAGCAGAGAGTCTCTCCTGCTCAGCGTGCTATTGGTGCCTGTCCCGAGAGAGCCGGTAGTGTTGGCCCTATCCCCTCCACCTGGCTCATCCACACGTCTCAGACTTATCCCGGAAGGAATAGAATCTGAGTGGGAGCCCTGAATGGGAATTCTATGCAGAAAGCTGCTGCCAGTCCTCTTGAGTGCTGTATTCAGAAGATGCAATGAGACCACTTCTGTGGTATTCACTTGGTCAAAGAAGCCTAGAGCCAAGGGAAGAAAGAGGAAGCACTTCCCTTACCCATAAATACTGACAAGTCACAAAGAAGAGAACGCCGGGAGGCTGGAGAAGAATTACCACATGCACTTTAAAATTACAGATGCAGTCATAATGGGTATTTGGCCCCAGACTCACTGGCCCTGTGGCCACACAACTACAGTTTGAAGTGATGAAGGCAGGGTACTTTGCTATGAGTGCTGTTAGCAGAGTAAGAGAGAATTTTAAACTCCATTCAACTCCTGATTAAAGTTCTTATATTTACTCTCTTGGTTACATTTAGAAATTTTCGTTCCTTTATTATATGAGCTAAAAACTTACCAAAGGCAATTCCTAGAACCAGTACCTGTTATGTCTGATTCGGTGATGCGGTATGGGAGATGTCCTTGTTAAAACCAGGTTTTGTGATTTGGGGATAGGCATGCCCTGTTCTCAGCTTGTTGTTGAAGAAAGGTATTTGGGAGTCAAGTCCAAATCCAGTGCTGCTTCTACAGTGAAGGAGCAACAGTCCTGCCCTAGTCTTTGAGAAGAAGTTGGGTCGGATGAATACCTTCAGTGAATGAGAAAGACAATGGTGAATGAGTGGAAGTTTCACAACTGGCATTGTAGATTGCCATTCTGTGTGTGGGGAAAGAAATACTGTATTTATTGTGTATCTGTGCTTTCTGTATTCGGAGCAGTTTGCAAACCTCCTTTAAAGGGCACCCTTTCTGTTTTTAAAACTAAACCTCTAGCATTCATAAAAAGGTAATTAAGAGAATAAGTAGCCAAAGACTTAAAGTCATGCACTACCCAGCACCCAGACACCTGACCACCCTTCCATGTAAGAATGCAAAAGTCAGCTCTATGGTTAACCTGTCGATCAGATCTTGCTTGCCAGTTTCAATGTTTCACCTGCAGCGACTTGGTAGCTCTTACTTGCTAACCCTGGCAGTGATGCAAAGAGCTCTTAATAGTTCAGAGCCAGCAGGCTGACGGGGCAATTCTAACAGCTGCAGCCAATTAGAACCATAAGGTAGAATTTCCTGGCCAACTTCAAAATAGGCAGATTTTATGCAAAGTCATCTACAAGTTGGAGTGGGAATAATTTATTGAATCAAATAATTGCCTCTTAGTGCCTGTAACAAGTTAGCTACCCAAGGCGACGAGACAGAACACCCTCCAGAGATCCGTGTCTGTTTACCCTGCCAATTAGACTTATAATTGCAGTGTTTTTTCCTTTCTAACATCCTTGACATTCCCAGGCTGATGATGTATTGTGTACTTACAATTTATGTCAACACTAAACACCAGGAAGTACAGGAGCTGTGTTCTTTGTTCAGCACATGATTCTTGGGCAAGCAGAGCAGCGTGAACAAGGCCCTGCTGTATAACCTAAGGCCACACACCTCGTTCTTCCCAGAGATGGGGCAGATGGCGCAGAGGTCCCTGCCACTGCTCTTCAACCTTGGAAGACGATCTTTTTGAGCCCCACACTTTTCATTTGGTTGTAATTAGCTTTCATTTTGCACATATCAAGTGTCCCAAAATTAGCCAGCCTTGTTTCCTTACTAATTGTATCCATTGTAAGTTTTGCCAAGCTGACAGTTTTGTCCCTGGTCCTCAGAAGAAGAAATAAGTTTGGGGACATTCTTTTGCAAGGGTTTCCAATAAAGATATGGAGTCTGTGGACACGCCCTTGCCCTGTGTCGACTAGCACAAAGTGCTGCTGTGGCCCGCTCTGTACTTGGGTATGCTTAGACATTTCTACTCTCAAGTAGCTGACTCGTTTATTTAGACACAGCTGGTTGTTCTGTCACCTGCCTCAGCATGCAGGAGGCCAAAGCCGGCATATTACAAGGCAGAGGCTAGTCCTGGGTAAATAGACACACTCTGTCTCGAAATAAATAAAAACCCAAACAGCAGGAGTGAAACAATACCATTTATTCTCGACCTCCAAGCTACATGCTCGACGTTTGCTCTGTTGCTCATCCTTGACCTTCTGCTGAAGATCTGGGGTCAGCTAAGTCGATTTAGCCTCCTATCCTTTGCCCATTCAATCTCCTTTGAGTCTCTGCTCTAAGCCTCCTTGACTTGTCTTTTCACTCTCCACTCTGCTGCCTTTGTTCAGAGACAATCTCCTCGCCAAGGTTTTCTGCCTCTATCTCATTTCTTCCTCGTTTCTTTGATTTTATTTTTGTTCAGGGCTTTCTAAATGACAAATCTCTCACTTAAGTTATTCCCTTAGACCTACCAGGATCAAAATTTCTGTGGCCCTCATCACAAGCCCCACAAGAAGTCAGATGTTTTCAGTAGCTCAAGCATCTAAGTGTCTTTCATGCCCCTCCTATTGCCTTTGCTTAGAGCTCTGCTGTCACCTAGACCCAGAAGGAACTTGTTGTGTCCTTGAAACTTGGCTACATCTGTCTGCTGTCTTCTTTTGTTACTGATACTCCCTTTCTGGACGTGATGGTTTCAAAATCTTGGTGTCTTACTCAAGGAATTGAGGGAACACACATAAAAATCAAAGCAGGGAGAAGTTGGAAAGAGACGATAGAGGATACACCGCAAATGGGCAGCAGGCTGTCTGAGCTAGGATACCCAAGACAGCGGCAATTGTTTGGGGCTCTCTTCTATAGGGTTGAGGAATGGAGAAGTTGACTGTTATAAACCAAAGCATAGGGTGTTACTATTATATGTTTTGGTTGACAAATGAGCTATGTAAGCCTGTGCTCACTATGCATGTCTTTTCCTGTGCCAGCTCGTATTTTAAACCCATGCATGCCCATTACACAGTCATAAGATGATAAGTAAGTGCCTTCTCCTAAAGTCCACTCAGAAAGCCCATCTGCCTTAAATTTCACATACCTCCAAGTCATTAAGGCAAGATTGGCCCTTTGCCTCCCAGGCCCGCATGTATCCTAGAACATGTCTGAATGAAAGTAGAATGGTACCATAGCGTTCTCAAGCAGGTGAAATTCATTCCTTGTTGGAAGTGGGTGTACATGAAGCTTATTACATGTGAGGATCCCAGGTTAGGAAATGTATTGCTAAGAAAGCTATGTGTGTGTGTGTATGTGTGACATGTGTGGTGTGCCTATGCGTGGTGCGTGTGTGGTCTGGGAGAGTGGTGTGTGTGTGTGTGTGTGTGTGTGTGTGTGTGTGTGTAGCGTGTATGTGTAGTGTGTACGGTATGTGTGTTGTGTGTGGTGTGTACGTGGTGTGTGTGTGGTATGTGAATGATGTGTATGGTGTGTGAATGATGTGTACGGTGTATGAATGAGGTGTGTAGTGTGTACGTGGTATGTATCTGTGTGTGTGTTGTCCTCAGTTACTAAGTTTGCCTGTGCTTGTTTGTCTCACTTCCATGGTTTTCCTTCTCCACAAGCATCCTGCCATCCCTTTCCACTCACCCATAATTGACAATCCAGGGGCTTACGGGAAGAAGCTATACTAACCTTGCAAATGAAGGAAAACAAAAGTGATTCTTTGAGGGTTAGCCCTCATCCCTAGCCTTGGAAGGACCCGCAGAGCCCAGTCATAGGATCCAGCAGAGCCCAGTCATAGGATCCAGGCAGAACACAGTCATAGGATCCAGGCAGAACACAGTCATAGGATCCAGGCAGA
>JAQHUG010000150.1:3504055-3524533 GCA_028555095.1 Dicrostonyx torquatus
GAGGGTTAGCCCTCATCCCTAGCACTGAAAGGATCCAGCAGTCACAGACATTTTAAAGATACAGAACAGTCTTCATGTTTTAACTTAGGTGGTCAAGAATCCTGAGAACACAGGGTCCAGATTTTTACCTGGACTACAGATGTGCAGAAAGACCTATGTCTGCTCACATGGGCAGCATAATGCACAGCTAAAGACCATGTGTACAAAGAGAGTATGATTGCCATTCCAGAGGGTGTAAGGAAAGACTATGAAAGGCTCCAAGTTATTTCATGTCAGATTTCTCCCCAATTTACTTATTTTAACTGTTAGGACTTTTGAAGATTTCAGGATTATGAATAACATCGTTAAATCTAAGTAACTCTGGTTTTCCTTCCTTCCCTCTTCCCTCCTCCCTCCTCCCTCCGTCCTTCCCTCCCTCCCTTCCTCTGTACCAGCGGCTGAACCCAGGTTTTCCACATGCTGCTGCTCTCTCATGCAGCTGCAGCCACAGCCTGGGAGTCTTTCTAAATTAAATAAACGCGTCCTCAGGAGGGAACGGAATGAGTCAATAATGGATTGCAGAAAAGGGTGAAGCATGGAGCATGCGGCCAGCATGCACCAAAGTGCCGACAAGCTTTAGTGAAGTATTGTCGTCTGACTCCACTAAGGGTGCCACTGTATTGTCAGAGGGAGAGAGAGAGAGAGAGAGGAAAAGTAAAGTAAATGTTTGGATCCCACCTGAGCTAATCACCTACAGCTGTTTATACAGTTAACTTACCTGAACATCAACATTCTGGTTCCATATTCTCTGAGACAACTGGAATATTATTAATGTTGTCATCTTTTAGATATGCATAGAAGAGAAGTTTTTTTTTTAATACTGAGTAGTTTCTGTCCCTGTGATATTGGTGTAGGAGGGTCCTACTGTATTTGGGTTGCTTTCATTGGTTGAATAAAGAAACTGCCTTGGCCTTTTGATAGGGCAGCCCTTAGGTGGGCAGAGTAGACAGAACTGAAGGCTGAGAGAGAAAAGGCACTGGAGCAGATGCCATGTTTCTCCAGCCCAAGATGGACTTTGGTTAGAATGTTCCCGGTAAGCCACAACCACATGGTGATACACAAATAACTAGATATGGGTTAAACTAATATGTATAAGAGGTTAAAACTAATGTGCCAGGCAGTATTTTAATTAATACAATTTCCATGTGGTTATTTCAAATGTAAGCTAGCCTAGTGGCTGGGAGATGGGCTGGATGGAACTAAAGGGCCCCCACTCCTCTCAGGTGCTGGGAACAGAGCCCGCACCTCTTGCTACATGATATACATGTATATTTATCAGAGGAATATCATATAGTGTATGTATATTACATATGTTTAACATCTGATGTATTTATTTTGTAAGGTGATCCACTCCTCAACTGAGTGGATGACTCAAAGTATAATCCAAGGAGGCCTTAGGACACCCAGTTATCTGCTGGTATAATGGATGGGGTTGCTCTCTGTGAACATTTAGTTAAAACAGAGTTCTAGGCTTCTTGCAATATTTAGATTATACTAAGTGAATGTTATCTAGTATGTATTCAGTCCTATTTAACTTTCTACATTAGCCATACCTTTCTAATTACATTAAGGGCTATACCATTTAAAACCTAATGCCTTAGAATTGGCTTGGTTCCCACCACTCCCTCCCTTGGACTATCAAGGATACAATGGCTGTCTATAGTCCTCACCATGTGTGCAGAAGCTGGGGGTCAGGAGTCAGATGGACACAAACAGCAAGGCTCAAAATGGGACCTAGGTTCCTCTTCCCTTTCTAGGCTCCTAAGTCTGGAACACCATTTCCAATTCTTGACACATCCCTAGACCCACTACATAAAAGCTTCTCAATCTCAATAATTTTTTCCACAGACATTTTATAGCGAAAGTCTGACACCTTCTATATGCTGTTACCCCTCACACAGAAGGACTTCTGCAGACTGTCCTCTAGTCCCATTCATTATCATCATCTGCTGGGGACTGTATCAGGTTCCACTCAGTCTCCACAACTTCTGGTGCCAATCATGAGGAGCAGAGTGGTTTACCTGTACATCTGACTGACCATCTCTAAAGCTGGCTTTCAGAACCACTTCCTTGAATTCTACAAAAGAGTATTATAAAATTTAGAAGAAAGAATTTGATGTTTTTTGACTTATCACAAGGATACAGAAGGAGAAACACACAGGGGGAGGCATGTGGGAAGGAAAGCTACCTGTGGAGTTGGAGATGAACTGGAAGTGCTGATCCTCCTGTTTGTGACTCCTGAGCGATGACATTACACGTGTGTGTTATCATGCCCAGTCTCCCTGGTGGTTTCATGGGAGGTCCTGTCATGGTGTACACATGATTAATTGAGTCATTTGTGCTTGGTGATGAACTTATCTTCAGCCCTTCTTCTCTCCCTGGAGGTCAAGGGGTTATTAAAAGCCTGCCCCTAGGACTGGAGAGATGGCTCTCCAGTGATTAAGAGCATGTCTTACACTTGCAGAGGACTTGGGTTCTATTGATGGCACCCACATTATGACTTACAACTGTCTGTCTCTAGTTCCAGGGGACCCAGCACCTTTGTCTGGTCTTAGCAGGCATCAGGCATTCATATGGTAGACATACACATATCCATACAACATCCGCACATATACAATGCAAATATGTACACCCCATATACAATGCAAATATGTACACCCCAAGCAGACCCATCCCTCTAATCCTGCCTCACTCTTACTCTTTCTGGTGACATGATCCACCTTGAAGCTCCAGGAGACCTGCTAGATGTCACTAGCATACAAAAGCTATCTTTACGAAAAGTAAACTCATGTGTGAGTTTCTTGCATTGTTGCTGTAACAAAATACCTGATCGGAATAAAACTAAAGAAAGAATCAGCTTACTTTGGCACACGGTTTGGGTACAGACCCCCATGGCAGAAAAGTCATGGTGGGATCATTTTGACAGAACTGGTCACTTTGCATCCGCAGTCAGAGATCAGAGTAAAATGAATGCCAGTCCTCAGCTGATGGCCTCCTTTTTACTTAGTTCAGGATCCCAGCTCATGAGATGGTGGCCTCCAGGAATTTGGGTTTTCCCTCCTCAATTATTCTAATATAGATAATCCACCAGGACAAATGACCCAAGGAGAAGTGAACAGACCAAATCTGAGCTCTTTAAAACTTTAATTCAAAAATGACAGTATCTTTCATGAATGATGTTTCCTCTCTAAGAAAGTCATTAAATCTTTGGATAAGCGAGCTGTGCATTTATACTGGCTGACTTGTTGCATCTTTCCACATTGTCAGCATATATGAGACATCAACAGGCTTCAAAAACGCATCATCCCTATTGGCTTCACTTCACTATCAGTCTGGTTTCACTCAGAGTTATGCTCCCAACTACTGTAAATTCTTCATTCTGTTCCATTTTGATCACCAGTACCAGTTCTCAGATTATACATCATCTCTTTACACAACCACTATAGAAACAGTTGGCTACAGACAAACTTTAAAGCACATAAAGAAACTAGAGGAACAAAAGAGGAACAAAAAGCCAACCGAATGATTCGAACCACAAGGAACACATCACAGTGTGTGTGTGTGTGTGTGTGTGTGTGTGTGTGTGTGTGTGTGTGTCGGCAATGAGGTTAAAGAATTGATTGTGTATCTGTGTACACAGGGAGTCCACATGGCACTAAAGGGGACTGCATCTCTGCATCTCTGTACAAGAAAGGAGGCTGCCAACCTGATGCCAAGTACAGTAGGGAGTTAATTTGCTGGCCATTCCCTGGACAATTGACGAAATGTTTTGACAAAGTGGCTTTCTCTGTGCCATGCTGAATTCCACGTGACAGGTATGTTGTGTTGCTCTCTGGAGTATCTCTCCTGTTTCGTGTTTAGAATAAGGTGGTTTGACTATATTCATTGATGGTTTCACAGATGGTAGTTTGTTTTTTTTTTATCAGCACAAACAGATTGTTTATCAGTTACTCCTTATTGTTGTCCTGGGCATGCGGTATATTATTATTTACCAAATAAGGTATTGTGACATTCTATCTTCATATTTATATTCAAAATTGAGTAGCTGAAAGGAAGTTGATATTCTGAACAAAATGGAGCAACTCAGGACAAGACCCAACCAAAGCTGTTGCACTGCATGATATGTAATCTGCACTCAGGAGAAGCACAAGACCCAAGGTGTAAATGCTAGAAATAAGAGGCCACTGCCATTTTGCAGGCTGTTCCAGTCAGTCATGTCAGTAGCTCTGATAGACCATCCTGTCCTGCAGGGCTTTAACAACTAACATTCTTTTCTCACAGTTCTGAACGTGGGAGAGTTTGAAATTCAAGACTGTTAGATTCCATATCTTTTCAGTTCGTTGGCTTGCTATGTCCCCACCTGAAAGAAATAGCAAGATTTCCTATGGAGTGTGTGTTATAGAGGCATTGATATCATTGAGCACTCTACCTTCATAAATCCATGGCTTCTAAGACCTGTTTCTTAGTATTGCCATAGTGGGGTTAGGATTCCAACATATTAATAGGAGGAATGTGCTAGGCCCTGCCAAGCACAAAGGGAATTGCAAACTATTCTAGGATTTATTGCAGATGGGATGTTTTCATTCTTAGGACAAGAGGATAAAGGGGGAGAACACTTTCTCAGCTAAAAAGATTATGTCATATAGAGATATCAGGCAATATGACTATGAGTCAAGGAATTAGACCTCTCAAGATGACACGATGAAGTAGACTTAGGGAATTGAAGTTATAGATACAGACACACACAGACAGACACATGCACACACACACACACACACACACACACACACACACACATGGATGTGTCTGTCTCCCTTCACCCTACTCCCCCTCTTTTTCTTTCTCCCATCATCGTTTTCTAGGGTTTTGTGCTGGAAGAACCCCGTCAGATACACATTGATGAGGTGTATGCAGGCAGTCTGCCAGGGCAGAGAGAAGCTGGTGAGGGGAAGTTGAAGGTCAATTCAAATAGGCAGCACACACCTCTAATAGCAGAAGACTATTCTTTAAGGTATATACAGACCTCGCGGAATCTGTCCATAAAATACATGCTACAGTCATTTGTCCCTCTAATAACTCTTTAATCAGCAGTGATGGAGCTACATTTGCCTTTAAAACACCTTTATTATCTTACTACACCAGCATAGGCTTTCAATAACCACAGCCATGTTCTCAAAGAACTGGAATGAGTATAAAGTTTTATTTAGTAAGAAAAAATATTATTTCTGATATTATAGACTGCTGAGATTTAATGGGATAGCCAACCCAAGATGCTTCTGGAAATGTCCTGATAGGATGGACTGCCTGAGATCAGACACAGGGCACACATGATTCAGGACTATCCACAATTTACTAACTCCTTAATAATAATAACAATAACAACAGGTAGTAAGTGTGCAGCACTTCAAAGTGTACAAAGAGTTTCCATCTACTGTTTCTGGTCTGAGCCCTGTAAAGACACTTAGACAGCAAACATTGTTTTAATTTTACAGCTAAGGAAGCAATCTATATATAGAGGGTAACTGTTTTCAAGGAAAAACAATGGCGTAATAGGAAAAGAAATGACAAGGAAGTGTGGGGACTCTTGGGTTCTTTCGTTCAGTCTTATCAAGTAGAATTATATTCTTTCACAAACCACGAAACTAAGACTAAGAGATTCTCAAGGAGAAAACCAGGGAGAACCACCCACTTGATAATTCTGGGAACAGAGTAAGATAAGCATCAGGAGACTTTTCGAGGCAGTAAGTGGGCAGAGCAGCCCCTGTTAAGGACACTTCGCTTGCTGCTCCTGATGGAGCTTAATGCAGTTTGAATATGAAGTGTGCTTAAAGGCTCAGGTTGCCATCCCTGTCTTCAGAGGGGATAGAAAGCTCGGAGCCAGATAGGAGGCCACTCAGAGCGTCCTAGGCTCTTGTTCCGTGATCTATTTCCTCAGCCTTCTATCCACCACCATCTACTTCTTCACTAAAGGTCCACGGACTGAGGTGGACATGTTCTTATACTTCCTGGTGATCAAATTACGGCTTTCACCAGTAAGTACATAAACTGAGGAGGCTGGGTGAATAGATGATGCTGATAACAAAAGTTCTATTGACTGTAGAATTTTGTTAACACTGGGCTCAGATAGCCCTAGAATTGTGAGCAGAGGTTAACCAACCATTCTGGTAGGAGTTTGGAAGACCAGAAGGTCAAAAGAAATGCAGACAGTGGAGGACTTACTTAGGAGTTTTCAGAGGGGACCGAGTACTCCATTGTGAAGTAGGTTAGATGTCCAGCAGGTTACAGGCTGGTAAAGAATCTGGCTACATTGTACTTCTGTTCTAATTTGCATGAATTAACTAGAATTAACAAGTATGAACTAAGATTTCAACGTAGGATGGTATTTGAGTTGAAGTACGGCTGTCGATCACTATTCTCATCCAGGTCAACTATGAGAAAAAGTCATATTAGAGACGAACAGTAAGAACACTGTTCAGTTTAATAATGAAAAGGACATGTGCAAATTTAACGTTCTAGACAGAGAATGTCCAAAAGCTGATGCAATTGTCACTGAAACTGGTGTTATTAAAGAGAAACTTAACACTTCACATTGAGATGACAAAAAGTTTTCTGTGGGTAAGACCCACTCATCAACAGTTCCTTCTTATGGAAGTGCAAATACATTTGACAGGAGAGAGCCTGGAGCTAGAATGCGGCTAAAGGGGTTGTCTGAGCCTCAGAAACAACCATCTAGGGAAGTATTTCCCTGGGATCGGAACACAGAAGCTGGAGCAACTGTGGTCCAAGAGGGAAAGCATCCGTGCTCAGATGGCAGCAGAACTGGGCATTGCTGTTCTTATGGTATTGGTTTTCCAATCATGAAAGACACAGGATGGATGGGGGTCATGGAATCTTATGTCATGGTGCCAAAGATCCACTGAGGTCACCCAGAGTATGTCAAGGTTGCAACATTCCCTGCTTATCTTCTTGTTGTTGTTCTCATCTATTTAACACAAGCTAGAATAATCTTGGAAGAGGAGCCCCAATTGAAAAAATACCCCAATTAGATTGTTTATAGGCATTTTCTTGGCTAATGATAAATGTGAAAGGGCTCAAGCCACTGGGGGTGGTCTCAGCCCTGGGCAAGGTAGTACTGGAAGAAGCAGGTTCAACAAGGCTTGGAAACAAGCCAGTAAGCAGAGTTCTGTTAAGGCCTCTGTTTCAGTTCCCACCTATAGGTTCCTACCATGACTTTCCTTTATTCTTTATTATCATTTATTTGTTTGTTTATTGGCTGTCCAAGAGAGGATTTCTCTGTGTCACTCTGTAGACCAGCTAGCCTTGAACTCCCAGAGATCGGCCTGCTTCTGCCTCCCAAGTGCTGGGATCAAAGGCATATGCCACCTTCCTTTTATAATGGATTGTAAAATGTAAGGCGAAATAAACACTTTCCTCCCCTGGTTGCTTTTGATCATGATTTTTATCACAGCAATAGGAACAAAACAGGGTAGAATCCCTACAAGGCTCTGAAAGGCCACCATAGAACAGCCAAGATAAACCATCCCAAGCTTGCCCCTTATCAACTTAACACCCAAATGGATTACTCTGTGTCATTCTTAATTTCCAAATGAAAACAATGACGAAGTCATAATTCACCTAACATGATCTGCTCTCCCATGTACAACTTGAAAGGACAAGGCTTAAGTTGCCATTGGGACACTCAGGGCAGATGGATGCCAGGATCATGTGACTAACTTCAAGTGGCAGAGTTGGAGGGAAGGGGCTACCCATGCTCTTCAGATCCCAGATAATTCCACCATGATCCAAGAATGCTGTGTGTGGAGGGTTGTGTTTTTGTGTTTGTCTCTCCGGCTTACTGTCTTTTTTTTGATCCAGTCATTCCTTGATATGCTCCCATTCTTCCCTGTTGAGGTATAAATGTTTTCCATGTTATATTAAAATATGTAGCTTTTTTGTAAATATTGTATACATGGTCAGCGATGTGGGACTCCCCTCTGTATGATATGAATATGCTTTATTACCAATGGTTATTAAAGAAGCTTTTTAGGCCAGTGGCTTAGTAAAGTCAGCAGGAAATCTTAACAGAGATATAGAGATAAAGTAGGTAGAGTCAGAGAGATGCCATGTAACTGCCAAAAGAGAAAGATGCCAGCTGCCAGCCAGAATCTTACTGGTAGATCACAACCTCATGGTGACTCACAGACTAATAGAAATGGGTTAATTTAAGATATAAGATTTACCTAAAATTATGCCTAAGATATTGGTCAAGCAGTGTTGTAATCAATAAAGTTTCTGTTCTGAGCAGTCAGGAAATGAGCAAGCAGTCCCTGCCTTCAGTTAAGAGGTTACCTTGAGTTTCAGATAAGACATGGAATTGGGACTTCTGTATCTGTTTACAACTGCTAAAAGTTATAGAAATGTTGAAATGTAGCCTGAATTCATTTTGCATAGTGAGAAGGCTGACTATAGGGAAATGGGTGAAGGTTTAGGATTCTAAAAGAGATGTGTTTAACAATGAAAACAATAACAGATTGCTGTGGAAGGAGGGAATCTAAGGGGTCCCACCCCAAGACAGATGCAGGCAACTAGCAGTTGCTGAGAAAAGGAAAATTAGTCTTCCCCAGGGATGAGCCCCTAATTGATTATACAATACTGAGTAGTCAGTTCTAAGATCGTATACATACAAGCAACACTAAATGAATACAGCAGATTCTATTTACATTATTACACATGTATGTGTGTAACTGCATGTGTATGTTCACACAGATGCACTACGTAATACACACATACAATATAACAATAATAATCAAAGAAAAGAGGCCAAGAATTTGAGAGGTAGCAAGGCGGAGGATCACAAAATGGATTGGAAGGAAGACATGGGGTGTAAAAATGATAGAACTATATTTTAATTAAAATTTAATAATATTTATTTATTTTATGTATTTGATACTCTATTTGCAGGTACACCTGCATGCCAGAAGAGGGTATCAGATTCCATTATAGAAGCTGTGAGTCACCATGTGGTTGCTGGGACCTGAACTCAGGACCTCTGAAAGAGCTGCCAATGCTCTTGACCACTGAGCCATCTCTCCAACCCCCATAATTAATATTTAAAAAGAAGAGAAACGTGATGTGTTTGAGTGTCCAGTTGATAAGGATGGTGTTACAATGGCCTGTCTTGACTGCCGACTTGATGGATGTAGGATTACGGTGGGATCATATCTCTCTGGGAGAGTTTGTAGATTACGTTAACTAGGGTGAGAAGACACCTCCCTTTCTTAAATTGTTTTTGTCATATATTCTCTCTCAGCAATAATCAAAGTCATTAATATACTGTGTTACAAGCAGATCTGTTACAGGTAAACCAAAAACGCTGTCTTATTGTAGCCCAGAGTTGTATAGGTTAAGAATATAGATACATCCCTGAGAAGGTTTTCTACTTCACATGACTGTGTTATTCAGGGTTCTCTAGAAGGACATAGAAACAGAAATGGGAGGATGACTATAGAAATATGTAAAAAATACATAGTTGCTCTTCACACAATGCTGAATGTCTCAGCAGAACCAGTCTGCTGCTGTAGGCCTGGGGTATTTCTAGGGAGCTGATGGCCTTCAGTCCATGTAGGAGGCTAGAAGAAGGTAGGTCGAACATCAGGGAAGGAATACAGCACTAACAGTCAAAAAGTATATGACCTTGCTACCAAGAGTAAAGTCAATCAGGTTTAAAAAAAAAGTTTTGTTTTTTTTTTTTTATCTCCTTTCATCTGGTCTACCTCCACAAGGTGCCACCTATGCTTCCGCTGAAGCACCCAACTTCAAATAATCTGGTCAGGAAAATTTCTCACCAGATTGTCTAGCTGCTTGCCCTGTCAAACTGACTGCCAAAATAAACCACCCCAAGCCTGCTCCTTGTCAGCGTGACACCCAAACACATTACTTCGTGTCATCCTTAATTTCATAATTCAACCCAGCATGATCTCCCCTCCCATGCACAGCTGCAAAGCTGGTCTGGTCTGGAAGAAGAAGAGACTGAAGCAGATAAGCATGCTGACATACAGACCCATGGTTACATAGTGAGATGACAGACTTGTGACGTCATCCAGGACAAAGGCTTGGTGGGATTGGAATTTTTTTCTCACTTGCATGGCCCCACTTTCAGCTGACTTGCCAGGATACATACAAGATGGGTCCTGGCCATGTCTCCGCTTCCATTATTCTGTGAGCTGTCAACTCCCTCTCCAGTGTTTAAGTGAACCAACCCATAAAAGTGATCAGAGGTGAACATACAGTGAAAGCAACAAAAGGCCCAAGCTTCCCTAGGAGGCTCAGAGCTTAGGTTTTGGTTTGCAAATCCCTTTCCCCCTTGGAGACTGTCACGGTGTGTATGTGGGTGGGTGCGTGCATTTGCTTTTGACAGAACTCATTTGTTTGCTGTGACCACAATTTATCTCCCTCGTTCTAATTTTCTTATTGGCAGAGACCCAAGATCCCTAGATGGCATCAAGACTTCCCTCCCATAATCGTGTTTGAGTGACAGCTTGACAGTCCCTCTCCTTATCTGTGTCATTTCAGGCCCTCTGTGCCTCCTGTGGGATAACTGCAGTTCGTACATGGCTGCTCCAGACTCTCCAGCATAAGGGAAAGACCCCTTGCTCTTCCCAAGCTAAGCTCACATCTGTGTAGCACCAGTCCCGCTGTACAACACCGAACTGAGCCCAGATGTTAGCCCTGTTTAACGGTACAACAGACTCTGCCCTTTGAAGGAAGATGCACCTAGGCCTATCTTTAATTCTTGGCCTATCTTTAATTCTTGGCAGCTCTTCATCTTATCTAGATCCCATTTTCTCCATTTCTAAATGCTTACTCTCCATTCCAGTGTCATTCTCATCAGCTTGAATGAGTCCACAGTTTAGAGGTAACTTAAATCACATAAACATACTTTTAATGGAGAAAATTTAAATATCACTTGGAAAGACAAATTGGGGACCTTTAATCTCTCAAGTATAACTTCTAAGTGTCCTGCTTCATCAACCTGAGTTCAAATGACACATGAATTCCTAACCTAATGTTAATTAATTAATTGTGCCAGGAATTGTGCACCTTGGATATAAGCTGCATATAATATCCATGTGAGTTACATTCCCCAAAATGATTTTCTTAGTTATTCTAGCCACCACTGCCACTGTTTTAAAGATTATCCTTTTCAGACATTTTGGGAATTCCAACTACATTTTCTTACATATTTCTTTTTCATTCCTTTATATTAGGAGTGTAAGGTTACCAAATTACACGCTGTTCTGCTTACGGTTTCCTTTGGTGTCACTGTCTCTGGCTTCTCCTAAATCCATCATCTGTAGTGACAGCTCACTAAACATTAAAAAAAAAAAGTTGCAGTAACTTCTACTCCTGTGTGGTTGTAAAAAAATAAGCTTCTTTATACTACTGAAGCCAGGCTTTTTCCTTCCTTCTTATTCTGACACTCGATGTGTCCCACCGTGCTGCTTAAACATCCCATGTTGCTATGCTGTCTATTTTTGCTCAGCACAGAGAACTTGCGATGGATACCTTTCAGCATCTCCTTGGTCATATGCTGTGTCCAGATTCGCAGTGCCACCGTGTTCAGATTTGCTTACAAAGAGCCTTAGCATAAGTTTCATAAGTGTCTTCTACTGTGTGATTGCAGACTCTCCCTATGAGACACAAAT
Source organism: Dicrostonyx torquatus (assembly GCA_028555095.1). Lineage (NCBI taxonomy): Eukaryota > Metazoa > Chordata > Mammalia > Rodentia > Cricetidae > Dicrostonyx > Dicrostonyx torquatus. The sequence continues at coordinate 3,515,800 of JAQHUG010000150.1, forward strand.
GCAGAGTAAATACTCCTTAGCCAAAGCAGACACATAAAGATACCCTGCATGTTCTCTGTCAAGTGTGACTCACAGGGCCTGCTGCAGAGCAGAGAGGATAATGGCGGTTACAAGGGATAATGGAGAGGGATGGCCAGTGTGAGCAAGTGACTAACAAGTAAGGAAACAGTGCCTGTGTGCCTACGCCATGGCAGGCTGACGATGCAACTGAGAATAACAAGTATAGTCTACTGTGCTTTCCAATAGAGCCAAAAGAGAGATTTTTTTAAAGTTCTCATCACAAAATGCTGAATGTACAAATAATAGATGTGCTAATTTATCCTAAATTGTCCATTCCAGAATGTGCACACAAACTGAATCATCACATTGTGCCCTCAAATATGTCAAATTATAGTGGCAGTTAAAGTAATAGATAATAAATGAGAATATATGCATCATATTGCATAGTGCTTTGTAAATAACCTTTTCATTCAATAAACTATCAAACACATTTTTTTAACGATATTTTAGTATTACCAGGGTATCTAATTTTTTGAAGCTCTGCCGTGATGTTATCATCTACAAATCCATCAGGTTATTTGTAGCAATCTTGGGATACAGATGGCCCATGTGCTGCCAGTTTGACAGAACTGGTTGACCATATTATTCAATTATATAAATTAACCATAGATTATTTAATCAGTAACTTGTTTTGAAAAATAGGCTGTTTTAAATTTTTATACTTCTAAATAACACTATATGGAAAGTGCTGGTAAACACATTTTAAAGATACAGTTTTGGGGGACTGGAGAGGTGGCTCCGTGGTTCGGTTGCATCTTGCTCTTCCATAGGACCTGTGTTTGGTTCCTGTTCCCACATCAGCTGACTCACAACTGCCTGAAACCCCAGCTCTAGTGGACCCGACATTCTCTCTGCCTTAGATGGACATACACATGCACTTAAAAAAATAAAATATTTTAAAATATTTATCTTTTTTCTCTCCAAATAAACTCCTTATTTGAAGCACAATTAATAAAAATCCAGAGACAGAAAATGGAGTTAACCCAGAAGGTCAGAAAAGCAAAAGAGCCAGCCACTGGCTCTTACCTCAACCTCAGTCTGAAATGACAGTTCTGCCCCAGGAATCTCAGAATGAGACTGTGGCTGAGAGCTGTCTCCTCCCATCTTATATTCCTCTGTAGGTGTGGAATTAAAGTATGCACCACCTGGTTTCTATGGCAACTAATATGGCTACTGGGATTAAAGGTGTAAGGCTATAGGGCTCACTAGTGGGGCTCTTTTACTCTCTGATCTTTAGGCAAGCTTTATTTATTAAAATACAAATGAAATGCCACTACACTTATTCTTGCAGATAAAATTGTAGAGTAAAATAATATTTTCATATTTTTAGAATTACTGATAAATAGTTCAAGTCCTTCTTAGTGGTGGTTCACATTTCTTTTTTTGCCCCAGTAACATGTAATTAGACATTATCATTGTCTCTGATTTTGTCAAAAAACTAAAAATGGCATTTTGTTGCTTTGATTTTGTGGTTAAGTTTACTAATCTTTTCATTTATGCTTTAGTCAGCTGCAATTATATTCACTGAAAGTGTTTATATGGCAGAAAAAGATACATTAGACATTCACATGCTCTTTCCAGACATTTCTCTTCACAAATTGATACATATTAGATCATTTTGTAGTGAAGATTCATTTTATCTCTCTTGTATGAGTATATCACAGATACTTTTTCCATGTCTTTATCATGAATGATTTTTGTTTTTTTCTCTTGTGCACAGTTTACATTTAAAGATAATTAAATGCTAAATATTTATTATATGTATTTGTTTTACAGCTAGGATAGCTATTACCATGAACAAAAGAATAAATAAGGATTGGTTATTTAGAATCAATGTTCTGCTTAGGCCTCAAAGATGCCTTTATTATGTCTGAGCCATCATTATGGCTTGTAATTATTTCAGAGGCATCCCTAACATTGTTATATCTCTCCTAAATGCCGTCGATTGCTAACGGCCTGATGAAGTCTGAGATCATTTTAATTAAAATCAAGAACAAGTCTATATAACATCTTGGCGCTATAATTATGCACATGTAAAAGTCCTCACCTTGTCCAAATCCCTCTGGCAGTCTCATCTAAGTCTGAGTGAAGTGAGAGTGGCATAGAAACAGAGCAAATCTAAACATGTGACCAGAGAGACCGGGCAGAAGAACTCGGGGCTGCAGTATAATTTTTACTCTTTGGATAAATGTTGCTTCCTAGAAAACCCTTTGGCACTGTGTAATGACTTCTGGCCGCTCTCTTTTAAGTCACATATGGCAATGATAATTTATTAAAGATTGGTGGAATCATTGATGGAATGTTGGCCTCTGCCCTGCAGGACACTGTGAACAACCTCCGCCTAGCTGATCACTGTATCCCTAACACCGGAAACATTACTGAATGAGCCCTCAGAAAAGCCAAGGGAAGAAGGTGTGGCCATTTCCTTTGTAATGTGGGCATTCTATATTACTTTTTGAGTCCTGGGGGGAAAATGTAGAAACCATGTTGCTTCCTTTATACATCACTCATGGTTGGTCAGCTAACAAACCGTAGTAGTTAGATCTGATTCATTGGATCCACCAACTTGAGACATAAATTAATCTTCCTTTCACAGGAAGGTTATTGACCCTGCACTAAATAATAGGCACAAAGAATCATGGTCCCCCATAGCTTTATTGGCATTGTTTCCCATTTCTCCTCGTTGAGCATGGAGGAGACTTATAGCTCCATGACACACACTGCATGAACTGACATGGTGAACAGACTGGATTCCTAGCCCCGGATACTGCAGGCTTAGGCAGCTGAGTACCAGATTGCATGGGATCCTTCCAGGGCATGATAAGGGAAGGCACACTAGAGGACAACAGGGAACTCAGCATTGCCTAAGTGGGTCAGCACCCAACCCAAAGGTAACCAATATACTAAATTCCTGATCAGTTCTTATGAGACCATCTCTTTCTATCCAGGAATCAAAACACCTTGACTCAATGATCCTTGCTCTTGAAATAGACCCTCTCAGAGCCTGGTGGTAGTGGCGCACACCTTTAATCCCAGCGCTCGGGAAGCAGAGGCAGGTGGATCTCTGTGAGTTCTAGTTTAGCCTGGTCTACAAGAGCTAGTTCCAGCACAGGCTCCAAAGTTACAGAGAAACTGTTTTGAAAAATGGGAGGGGAAAAAAAGAAAAAGAAAAGAAATAAAAAGAAATAGACCCTCCCAGCTACTAATACTCAGAGACATTGTGATATGGAGATGAAAGATTCTGAAAGTCCTCTGGTGATTTCTTGATAGATGAAAAGCTTGGAAAAAAATAGAAACTGGTCTTAGATACAGGTACGCTGAAGAGAGAGAGAGAGAGAGAGACTGACAAACTAAACACAAAGAGAAATAATAGCTACAAAACTCAGAGCAGCTCATGTCCTGACAGATGTAAGTTAATCCTGTGGATCAAGGCAGCAGGACAATGGTTTGGTGAAGCTCGTGAAGAGTGGTTTTAAGGGAACGAGAGGAAGAGTGTAGGGTCCATTGTCACTTTCACTGTGGTGATGTTTAAAATTAGCTCTGGGCTAAAGAATGCTCAGGAATTGCCTCAGACACACAGTTATCTTCAATAATAGTTGCCCCAAAAGAACCATGAAAGGACTTTCACTGGGAGTCCTCTCGTAAGTGTCAGCTGCTCAGCAATAGCAGGACACAATTATTCTTTGCCCAGACACCTCATGCTTGCTAGCCTCATCCATGTGAGAATGTCTCTGGAAGATGAATGCACCATGAAAAATAAAATTTTCATTATTTTTTTATTGATTTTATTGAGCTCTACATTTTTTCTCTGCTCCCCTCCTTGCCTGTCCTCTCCCCTTCTACGCTTTCCCATGGTCCCCATGCTCCCAATGTACTCAGGAGATCCTGTCCTTTTCTACTTCCCATGTACATTAGATCCATGTATGTCTCTCTTAGGGTCCTCATTGTTGTCTGGGATCTCTGAGATGGTGATTTGTGGGCTGGTTTTCTTTGCTTTATGTTTAAAAACCACTTATGAGAGAGTACATATAATTGTCCATTCCATGCAGGTTCCCTGGTTGTTAGTTGAGACTCCATGAGTTCCTATGAGTCAGGTTAGTTGTTTCTGTGGATTCCCTTGCAATGTCCTTGGCCAGATCTTGGCTCATATAATCCTCCTTCTCTTCAGCAGGATTACCCGAGTTCAGCCTAATCTTAGGCTGTGGATCTCTGTGTCTGTCTCCATCAGTTACAGGATGAATGCTCTCTGATGACAGTTAGGGTAGTCACCAATAAGTACCTCTACCTTCTGGAAACATCCTCTTTTCTAGTTCTACACTTTTTTACTGATGGTCTCACTATAGAACCTCTAACCAGAGTTCTTTCAGGTGGTGTATCTTGTGCAACCAACATATGACACACATGTTTATTCCTCTAGCAGAGACAGGAGTTCTTTGGTGTCTATACATATAGAGTTAGTAAATTAGATACAGCAGAAATGTGGTTAATTTGGAACAAATGGGCACTAGACACAGTTTGTCTATGCTCAACCCTCATTTATTCTCCATCATTAGCCTGTGGTGGGAGGCAGAACTTCAGCCTGGCTCTTGAATGTTTCCTTCCTGCTCTGACTTTTTATTCTTTATCTCTGGACTTGTGCTGGCAGAGTGACTACTGGGGACTACTGGGACAGCACCAGTGCAATGATTACAACACAGCTTATTGTCCTGGCTTGGCAAGGGAGCAACTGCTGGGGACTGTTTACAAGGAGCATCTGACAGTCCAGACAGCCCAGAAGGCAGAGGAATCTTCGTGGGAACCATCAGTAAAAAATTCTCATAATAAAAACTTCTAAACTAAGCCTGAAGCAATTCTTTAGGAAATCATATACTAGAAAAAAATGGAGCACGTTAAAATGATCTCATACGAAACCTGCAGGAACAAATCAAGGATTAAATAAAACACGAGAACTTTGAAACTAGAGAGGTTTGTTTGTGCTGTGGCTTTTATTTATTTGTTTGTTTGTTTGTTGTTGCTTGTTGCTATGAGACAGATTATCATTCTGGTCTAAAACTCAATGCTCCCCTCTCAATGTCCTTAGTGCTGTGGCTACAACATCAAACCAGGTTTCAACAGTATAGTTTTTTTTCTATTTCAACATTATGGTTGTAGTATGTGGTTATCACAGAGAAAAATTTGTATATACAGGAAAGTATATTAAACCCATATATTACAAGTTCCGGAAGACTACAGATTTATTATATACGATTTTTCCTGAGAAGACTCAACAAGCACATCTCCTCACCTCAGATAGGGAGCCTACAACAGATCAAAGTACAGATACCACCAAAGTCAAACTTGGCGAACCAATGGAGTTTTATTGGGATTACTTACAGGAATATGGGTGAGGAGTTATAGGAGAAGAAATGACTCAAAGAAATCCGTATTGCTAAAGCCCTCCCCAACACTGGTGACATCCCCCAAGAGCTGAAAACCTGAGGTACACTACACAGTCTTCAGGCAGTTCAACAGGCTGGATAGTGTCCTTTACAAGTGACTCAGTCAGTATAAGTTTCTTCCAAGCAACTTGGCTAGTTTCTACCTTTTATAGGCAGATGGTCTGGTCTCAAAGTCTTCGTTGCAGCTTTGCTCATCTGAGAATGACTCTGAGTCATCTTTGGACTTCATTGTTTGTGCTTGGGAGGCAGGGTACTGGTGAATCTAATCGGTTTCAGGAACTTCCTGAAACTATTTTCAGTTGCTCACCTTCTGTTATAGGGAGCTTCTCATTAGGATGGAATGTTTCAAACTCGAAGAAAACACCAGATGCCTGCCAAGACTACTGTATCCAGCAAAACTAGGAGTCATAATTGATGAAGAAAAAATTAAGGATCTTTTAGAAGGGGCAGAAAGATTGTAAGAGCCGGAAGTTCTGGATAACCACAGAGACACTTTTCCAGACACACCAGTGTCTTGTGCACCTGAACTCACACTGGCTATGAATGCATGCAAAAGACCTACACAAGAGCATAGCAGCTAAAATCCAGTGCATGTGGAGGTTGAGACTCTTGAGTCTCTCCCCTCCCTACCTGAGGAGCTATTGACAATTAATGGGTGCTGGGAGAAGGATGCAGCCCCGAGAGACTGCCATTGCTCCAGTAGAGAGTTCTGTGCCTACGCATGCACTTATAATGCTCAATGAGTTTTAAAAGGAGCACAACATGAAGCTGGAGGGAAAGGTCATAGAGGAAATAAGGGAGAAACTGAATGAAAGGAAGTATAGTTGATCAAAACACAATATTAATTACTTCTCTATTATGATAAAACACCATGATCAAGGCAACTTACAGAAGAAAGAATTTATTTGGACTCAGGGCTCCAGAGGGATAAGAGTCCATGATGGCAGGAAGATGGAAGCAAAGCATAGACACAGAAGTTGGAGCAGAGGCTGAAGGCTCACATCTTAATTCATAAGCAGGGAGCAAAAAAATGAGAACAGGAAAATGGCCTGAGGCTTTGAAACCTCAAATCCCACTCCCATTGAAAGACTTCCTCCATCAAGACCACACCTAAGCCTCCCCATATAGCACTGCCAGCTGGGAACCAAGTCCTCAAATGCTCAAGACTAAGGGGGACTTCTACACAAACCCCCAGAAATGTGTATATGACATCCTCAAAAAAACCCAAACCAATAATAGTATATTTAAAAATTCACCATCCAAACCTCCCTAATAAAGCACCATGAAGCCATACATGTGAATATATAATTTATTTTTGCTCTCTTTCATTTAATACTTCATTAAAATTTATTTTAAGATTTGATTGTATGGTATGTATGTGTGTCTGCCTGTGTGAGTGTATACAGAGAGTCCAGAAGAGAGCATCAGGTCTCTCACAGATGGAGTTAGGGGAGGGTGGAAACCACCCACTGTGGGTGCTGGGAACCAAACTGGGCCCTCGGGAAGAGCAGCAGGCACTCCATTAAGCCATCACTTGAGCCTGTGACACTAATTTTAATGTTAGCACACAAAGTGATGGTTTTTCACTGAGCCATTTTCACGCATACTTCTCTCTTTTGTCCTTTTTCCTTATTTTCTTCCTCTGTCTTCTGCCCACTCCTGCGGGCCCCTCCTACCCCCAGGGGTCTCTTTTCAATTTTCATCTCATATATATTCCATTATATACTTTTCCTCCACAATTCTCCCCTTTAAGGTCTGTTCCACTCTCTTATGCCCCCCTTTATATTTCAACAGACGCACACACATGAATAAAAATAGATATTTGTCTTTCGAAGTCTAGTTTATCTTGCTTAGCATAGTAATCTCAAGTTTTACCCATTTTCCTGCAAATTCCATGATTTTATTTATTTATATTTTTATGTCTGTATAAAGTTCCACTGTGTCCGTGAACCATGTTTTCACTACCCATTCATTCGCTGATGGTCCTTGAGGTGAGTTTCATAGTCTGGTTACTGTCAGGGCAACTGCCATGACTGTGAAAATATCACTTAGAGTCCCTTATGCATATGACCTGTGATAGCGGGGCCATGTCATAGTTCCGTTACTAGCTTTTCTTTTTTTTAAAGAAACATTCAGTTGGATTCCATAGTGGCTCTACTGGTTAACACCCCGAGCAGCAGTGCAACTGGTCCTGTTTCCCACGCTGCCACCTGCACTATACAATTTGTTTTTTGATGATAAGCATTCTTATTGGGATTTGGGAAATCTCAAAGCAGTTTTAAGTTGAATTCAGCTGATATAGTTAAGAATGTTGAGCATTTTTCTGAAAATTTATCACCCATTATCTCTTTCTTCCTTTGAGAACTGCCTATTCAGTACATTCGACAATGTATTGATTGGGTTATCTGATATCAAATAAGGTCTTTGTTCCATTTTTGAAGTGTTTTTGTCGGTTTGGGAGTGCAGATCTAATTTTGCCCTTCAGGTGGACATCCAGTTCCCTCAGAATATTTGTAGAAGCTTTTCTACAATGTGTATTTTCAACACTTTTGTCAAAAATAAAGTAACTGTAACTTTGTAGGTTTTTCTGGTGGTCTATTATTTTCCACTGATCTGTGTGTCTGCTTTTATGTCAGTACCATGGTTTCCTTGTTACTATGGCAATGTAGTATAATTTGACATCGGATATTAGGCCTTCAGCAGTGTTCTTTATACTTCAGATTAGTTTGGCTATAATGATTTTGGTTCCATACTGAATTTAGAGAGTAGTGTTTTCAGAGAAGAGAAGCCTTTGATGGACATTGCACTGAATCTGTAGACAACATTTAGTAGTCTTTTTTTCAAAATGGTAATTCTGCCCAATCTAGGATTATTCAGTGGTCTTTTCATTTTCCACTGTCTCCTTAAAGTTTTTCTTCAGTATTTTAGGGTTTTCACTGTATTTCATCACTATAGTCAGGTTTATCCCATTTTATTTTTAAGTGCTATGAATGGGATATTATCCCTCCAAATTTTTCTCAGCAAGGTAGCTATTGTGATAAAAAAAGCTATTGACTAATACATGCAGAAGAGATAGGTCCCAGTACCATTATCATTGGCTTCTCACTCGGTCCCCATTGGCAGTCACATTCAGAGAGTCCGGTTAGGTCATATGCTCATTCAGTCCTGGTCCAGCTGGATTTGATGAGCTCCCAATAGATCAAGCCCACTGTCTCTGTTGGTGGGCCAGTCCCTCA
>JAQHUG010000150.1:3565014-3575334 GCA_028555095.1 Dicrostonyx torquatus
CAGCCGTGCTGTCCTCCAGTGTGTGGGTCTGTGCAGGAGGAGGGACGCTATGTCCAGCCGTGCTGTCCTCCAGTGTGAGTTTTAGATACATAGCATTTAGGAAACATGAGCCTAAGAATCTGTAAGGACCTGAGTTTCATCCAAAATGGTGACAGAAGTTTAACCGAAAGACTGAAGAGTGGGCTGTGATGTGTGTGAGCATCCATAAATAAAGGAAATAAGTGTAAACAGCAGTAACAAAAGAAGCAAACAAAACAGCTGGACATGGCGAGCAGGTGACTAAATGCTTGCCCTGAAAGGATGAGAACCTGAGTTCAATCACTAAGCAAACATAAAAAGGCAGGTGCTATGGCATGCATCCTGTAATTCCAGAACTGGGAGTGTGGAAACAGCCAGATCCCCAAGCTTGGCCAACCAGCCTAAATCAATAAAGTGCACCCCAAGTTCAACGAGAAACCCTGTACCTAAAACATAAATGGGAGAGGGACCAAGGGAGGTACCCAGCATTGAGCTCTGGCCTCCATACATGCACACATATGTTTATACAAGCACACACACACACAAACACACATGGCCTGTGTGCATGCAGAGACATGTACAACCTCCAAAAGACTAGCTAGAAAAGGAAGCACACACTGAACCTGGGGAATTAAACGTATAGTAAGGATAAAACACTAAATGCCAGAACCTTTGATAGAAGTTTAAAGTCGTCATCAACTGTCATTCATTGTTCTAAGAATATTTATCAGTAAAAATGAAAGAAGACAAGTAAATTAATGCATACTCAACTCCAGCCCCAAAAGCTAAAGGAAAGAAACAACATGGGTAATAGGATGCTAGGGTGCTACCAAAGTAGGGCAGTTCTGTTTTCAACCAAATGAGCCTTCCTGCAATATCAAAGAAAACAGCGGCATTATCCTGAAATGGAACATGCTCTAACACTTTCCATTTGCATCTTTGTTCACCAAATGACCGTAGCAGGGGACTGAGCAACACTTCCTCTGTTAAGGACATTTCTGTCTCTCTGCTTCTTATAGGAAGACATTATCATTCACAGTGTTACTGCCCGCCAAAGGAATGGCTCCTAAAATCGAAGAAAGTTGTTGAGTAGTAATTAATTAATTCAAAGAGAAACGATTCAAAGCACTCAAAACTCTTTTTCTTCTGGCTACTTTTTTTGCTCTCTCTAAGACAGCAATGAGTTCCAAGGAACTTCTTACACGTGTAGACCCACCATTTAAATGAGAGACCCGTCACAACTATCCCAGAACAGAATTTAAATTAGAGAAGGCAAACCCTCATACAGATGCAAGGAGCACCATCCAGCTGCAAATCAAGAAGAATTGAACATGCATAATGGAGTGCAAGGAATGCATGCACAGAGAGATGGAATCTGATATCCTTTGAAGATGAAAATCAGCACTTGAAGACATAAAGATGTGCATTTAAACCTTAGTCTGACAGAGAAATAGAAAGAGAGGGAGGGGAATGGAAGGGAAAAGCAGACCTCATTCACAAAGCTCCTCTGCAGGTGTGTTTTCATATGTTGTCTCACTTAGCTGTCACGGGATAGCATGGGGACGGTGACATGCTTCAGGGAACTAACCCTAGAAGAGCGATTGGTCTGCAAAACTGGTAACTGACTGAAATCAGTATAAATTCCTGAGTCCAAAGCCAAATGCTCATTTCACAACTGGACTCTTGGGTCTCTCTGATCCTCTCACCCTCTAAGCCTGTATCTCACTCAGGAACTCCTGATGGCCAGGGTGGAGGATCTGCTTGGGGCATGAGGAATGTATCAGGGAACCAGACAAAGTTTGGTTCTCACAGGGCACACTACACAGGGGAAGAGAAACACTCAGACAGATGCACAAACAGAAAAGGGATTGGATTTGACAAGTAGGTGACTAATCTGGGTGACAGGGAGAGGGCAGGGTTTGCTTCAGTTTGGAGGCTGAGCAGATGGCTCTCAGGGGACATTATTCTGGCAACACATCAGCAGGGAATGAACATGTACACATGGAGCATTAGGCAGAGACAGGGACAAAGATTCAAAATGAGGTCAGAGAGGTTCATGGCAACCAGGCTCTGTGAGAACTTGGGTCTTTAGCAAAGAATGTAGGTTATGTTTTGAGGGTACATTGTGGAACTTTTAGGCACGAGGTGGAATATGCCACAGGGAAAGAAACGTACCTGGAAATTTTAGCCATGGTGCTATTTAAAATCATACCATTGTCACCCCAAAGTGGATTATCTGCAAACGAGAAACCTCTGACCAATCAATGCTTCTGCTATATAATTAAAAAATGAAATTATTATCATGAGCTCCAAGTTGTGAAAAGAAGCCCCAAACTACACACACACACACACACACACACACACACAGAGAGAGAGAGAGAGAGACAGAGAGACAGAGAGACAGAGAGAGAGAGAGCTACACAAGTTATTAGACAGATTAATGCTCTGATGGACTAGTCTTTCACTATCAAAACGATCCTGTATTACAGCTAGGAGTCCTACAAGATAACCAGATATGATGGAATCTCTTGATGTCATTTGTCTTTCCTTATTTTAGAGGCAAGTTGCTTTACAGTCAAGTACTTTGTACAGCTGTAGGGAGGATATTAGAATCAGGTGCCCCGACCCTCAGTGTAATGATTTCTGTGTAATTAGTGTTGTCTCACTATTGTACCACTGTTTCCAGGACATTGGATTTACAGTTTCCCTGTAGAAAACTCAAGTGAGGGGCTTGGAGGAAGCTCAGATATTAAAGGTTAGGACCACAACCAGAGAAACGAAGTGAGGACGAGAGATTAGTTGGGGTGGAGAGGCAGAAGCAGATGTGAAAGATAATAAAATGTACTAAGTGCTGTCATGATTTGGATGATGGATGTGGTCCAAGTCTGATGTGTTGGAGGCTGGTCAGCAGTCTTCAGAGACTTCTGGGAAGGGATTGACTCAAGGGAACTCTGACTTCAATGGTGCATTAGTTGATGAATGTGTTCATAGATTCGTATGTGGTGGGAAGGGGGCAGAAATGTTGAGAGGTGGGGCCTAGGCGGAAGAAGTAGGCAATGAGGGTATGTCTGGGAAGGGGATTTTAGGACGCCCGCCCTTTTGTGTCTTTCTTCTTCCTTACTACCATGAAATGAGCAGGTCCCAGGATGACATGTTTCTGCAGTTATGAAAGCTGTGCTTTATTCCAGGCCTACAGCAGTGACCCAGTTGGTCATGGGCTGAGACCTCTGAACTCATGAGCCAAAAGCATCCGTCTTCCAGTGTATTGATTTCCTCAGGTCTCAACAACAGGAAGCTTGCTAACTCACGCTAACTCAATTTGCACACCATACTCTGGTACATATGTTGTCTGATCTAGCCACCACTCGAATCCATCCATGTAGTTCTCACCCCCAGTTTCCAGAGGAAGAAACTTGTGGTAAGAGAAATTAGGTCACTTGCACAGTAACAGAGATGTGTTTCTTCCCCCGTGGTGTATTCCAACCTGTGCTATTGCTTCGGCCTTTCGTTCTGGGAGCAGCATTTGTATCTGGATTTTCTATTTCACTTTTGCTGGGTATAGACTGAACACTTCATGTGATCAACGTGAATGCATTATTGGTCAACTCTGACTCACCAATAATGAAGTGATGCACTAAGGAAAGACATACAAGCACTTCCCCTTGGTGGCATTCGACCTGGAGCAAGTCCAGATCTGAATTCTCTGCTCCATGTTCCCTGTGTCTGCCATCCTCTGTCCGTCTGTTTCAAGAGTCTGAAATCATCTTTCCTGGCTGTGACTGTGTGTATCTGCCTGTTGTGGGACTGTGTCTGCCTTTCCATTGTGGACCTGTATGTGTCTGTCTTTATATCTGTGCCTGTGTGTGTCTCCATACTTATTGAGCAACACAGAAAGCACCAGATGGGGAAGGAATGGGCTACTCTTAACGGAGTTTTACACGGCATTAATTAAGTCACTGACTCCAACTGATCCCAACTGACTCAGCTAACAAACAGAACTACAAACATCATTGTTCATCAAGCAATTTCTAAATGTTGTGTTCAGCTTTATCCATAAATGGTCTAGTCAGCATTCATGGTGGCCTCATTTTATAAGATTGTTTTCAACCTCTATTTTTGCTGCTTTCAGCAAATGATTATTAGAACACATGCATTATCTGGGTCAGGGGCATGGCAGAGCACATAATTTAGGATTATAGCTATATATTAGTTTAAGCTGTAAACATTGATTACGTGGGAGAATGAAAGGCAAGGAGGGTTGATGGGCACATTGTTCTCTTAAAAGCAGGCTGAGCATACAGGCTGAATACACAGTAGGACAGCAGTCTTTTGTCCTAAGTGACCTCAAGGTGTACTGTTAACTGTGACTGTGAGGTCTGTCAAAGCTCCAGTTTCTCAGATATTCTGAGATATTTTCATAATACTGCATTGTCATGGTTTCAAATTAGGGTATTTATTCATTTTTTATCAAAGAAAAACATCAAAAGACTCAACTTGAAAGTTAGACCTGGTGTGATGTATTTTAAGACAATGAGATGGTCATTATTTCATTAAAGAATGAAGCGTGAGAATGTGGACTTGCACGTTATGTGGACATGGCTTAGCAGGTAAAGGCACTAGCCTCAAACCTGACCACCTAAGTTTGACCCCTAGAATCCACAAAACAGAAATAAAAATGACTCCCCCAAGTTGTCCTCTGACCACCACAAAACACCACCCCACATACACACAAAATAAATCAATATAAAAATAAATAATAAATAAACAAACTGTTGGAAAGATAACGTGAGTTAACTACTGTATTTGAAGGGAGAATTAACCAATTTCAGAAGCCTTCTGGGACTCTGAATGGAATAACGTTAAACCTGTTAACTCACAACTAACACTTTCCCAGTAATCAAGAGCACGATATATCTCCGTTTCCTTTTGTTTTCTTCAGTAAAGTTATGGTACATATTTTTTGATATTTCACTTTAAAATCCATGTCTAGGGTCTGGGGAGAGGTCAGTGAGGAACGTCCTCTCCATGAGAACACTAGGAGCTGGGTTCAGATTCCAAGCACCCATGTGAAAGTCAAGCCTGGTGATGTGTAGGTCATCCAAGCAGAGACAGGCAGAGATAGGCAAGTTCCAGGGCCCAACTGGCCAGCAAGTCCAGCCCAAACTGAGGAAAGGTTTTACTGGCAACCCCACCCGAATGCTTACTTCAGATATCGGGTTTCAGAAGTCATAAGAAACATGGTTAGCGGAGATCCTGGTTTCTGACTGCATTACTTCACTTTGCCAGTTCCTTCAACAAACACGTTTGTCTCAGTATTAAGCTAGCCAGTGCAAATTCTATAACAGAAGATAGAATAACTTTCTATAATTTTAGCTAGAATCTTATTTTTCGTATGACTTTTGAGGTTTGCATTATGGCGTTAAGAGTGACAAATGCCTTTTAGCCTTGCATTGATGACAACTATGTCTATCTGTCCCTAGACACGGTTTATTGCTATGTAGGTTTAACTTGAAGTGTAGAGCAGAGCTGGGCAAGGGTACTGAGAGGACCCATCCCCTGCTCATTCTGTATTCTAAGGCCATGGTCTATCTGCAACCTGTCAAAACATGGTCACCGGCTATCAGACCACAGTTTCTTTAACTGTCTTGTGGGTATTTTTATCCCCATTTAAGCATACAGTTGTCTCATCTCCCAAGTTACTGAGAAATCTGCGGTTGTTTCTGATTTCATACCATGCCTACATTTCTGAAACAAAGCCATCTAAGCTACACAGAATTAATCGTTTGAACATTGCAGATAGCAAGCTAATAATTGAAACACTGCAGAAAGCAAGCTATAAGTTGTTTCATTGATAACTTTTTGGTTTTTCATTTTTGTTATTTGAGGCAGAATCTTGCAGTGTGTACCTCTGTCCAGTGTCTAACTCCTTATCCTGCTGCCTCGCCATCCTGAGTGCTGGGACTGCAGAATGCACAGCCCCTGTCCTAGTTTACTTTCTGCTGTTGTTATCAACATCATGGTCAAAACCAGTTCGGAGACAGGGGGTTTACTTGGCTTACACTTCCCATCATCGCTCATCATCAGGAGAAGCTGGGGCAGAAACTGAAGCAAGGGCCATGGAGCAATGTTTCTAACTGACTTGCTCCTCAAGGCTTGCTCAGCCTCGCATTTGTTATACAACCCAGGAGCACCACCGTCAAATAGGATAGGTCCTCCTACATCAATCACTAATGGAGAAAACGACCCACAAATTTGCCCATAGGCTTATCTTTTGGGGGAGTTTGCTCAGCTGAGGCTCCCTGTTTCCAAATGACTTTAGCTTGTGTCAAGGTGACACAAAAACTTAACCAACATGGCCCTGCATGCCTAACTTAGCGTTGCAGGATGTTTGATCACACTGTGAGAAGGTGTGTCTCTGTTCTTCCTTGCCTGCCTAAGGCACCTTCTGACTGGTTTAATAAAGAGCTGGATGACCAATAACTAGGCAGAAGAGGAGAGGCAGGACTTCCAGGAGAGGCGGGGACTCGGGGAAGAATCTGAGGAAGTTACAATACTGAGGAGAGGTAAACGAGTCAGGGGGCAGACATAGATTAATATAATCAGGTTAATGTAAGACATAGATTAATATAAGCAGGTTAATTTAAGTTATAAGAGGTAGTCGGGAACAAGCCTACGCTCAGGCCAAGCTTTAGTGATTAATAATAAGTCTCCATGTCATAACTCAGGAGCTGGTGGTCCAAAGAAAGGCCTGTAATAATTTAGGAACAATTTTTAAACAAATTCAAACGTTGGAATTTTTCTCTTCTACGGATAGGTTTGAAATTAATGTTATTTCTGATTTTTATTTTACAGTTGCTTACCTATTCCTATCCAAGGACATTCTATAACAAATTCTGTTTTAGCGGAGGTTAAATGAGGAGGCTCGCACTTTGAAAGTGTGAACAGTTGGGCCTTTTACTCTAGATTTTTAAAAATTTAGTTCCAGATACATTGCTCTGAAATGATTTGAGCACTGTATTTTAACTAAGATGTACAAACAGTGCACATGTCTTCAGGGGCTGCAGGGTGATAGCTCTATACACAGGTATGGCTGGATGATCCGATCAAGCCCATCCGCATTTTGGTGTCTTTGTTGAAGAAGCTCTGAATGGTCTTCCTTTTGGCGTGTTTTTGTGAGATTTTTAATATATTCTGCTGGCTTCTACACACCCCACTGTGTTGGAGACCATTAGATGTAGCGCCTGCTATCCTAGCTGCAGCATCCGCAATCCCCCCTAAGATGTCCTCTGCCCTCTACAGTCTGTGGTCTCCAGCGACTGCTAAGCTGTGCTTCAGAGTACTTGGAATTTCTTTCAAAGAATTTCTCATTGTTTTTTCAAAAAAATAATTCAGTTTGGAGAATTTTTATTCTGCGACAAAATGATCTATTTTTTCAAGTTGTATGAATATATTACCAAAGTATTGATCTTGCCTCTAAATGGCTTAAATTACTCATTGCTGTATTTGGGTCAAATTACTCATGATTTTTACCATTTTACTCATTGCTATGATTGTGTGCACAAGAGTCTTTGTCTCAGAATTAGGCATTTGTTCTTCGTTTTAGTTAATTTTCCCTAGGTATATAAATACTTATTTTATATGTTTAAAAATTTGTCAATTCATGTTAATTTTCCTTCTGTCACTTTCATTAAAAAAATTACCCTTATATTTTCAGAAGAATTGTGAAGGGATTAGCTTTCTTATTTTTTAAACAACAATTGGAAAATCCACAAATGGAACTTTTAGCTTTAACTAGTCACATCATGTACATTTTTATGACTTATTTGTGCTTTTACTTTCCTGGTTTTTCTTTTGTCCTCAAATTCTAGCACATTTCTAAAACCATTTCGTCTTGAGGGAATTAAACTTTGCATCATTTTGAATAAAGTCTAGGAGCATATTTCATAGTAAGTTATAGAAATGCATATTTATTGTTAGAACTATTGGATTGAATAGTTTACAATGCCTCATAAATCTGAGTTTGTGTGAAGGATGAATTGTTAGGGATAAATATGCTTACACTAATGTGCCTGCTGTCTGAACAGAGCTTTGAAGTCGCATGCAGGCTTTGAAATCCAGCCAGTCACTGGTGTAGCCCTGGCCTGCCAGGCTTCGACTAGGGAAACTCCCCTGCATTTATTCACAGTTTGGAGCCTCTGGGCCATTACTGAATAAACATGTAAATGTAATAGCTGCAGTAATGAAGGCGAAATACTGTGCATAAGCTCTGGAACAAATGCTCCATGAGAGTAACAATACTTTCTAAAACAGTATTTAAAAATTTTATTTGGTATATTTTGATTATAGTTTTATCCCTCCCCCAGTCTTCTCCCAGATTAGTCACGGTACCCCAGCCTCTAAAGTTATGCATATGTGTGTTAAAATTCCTTAGTAAATGATTCTTTCTTCCTAGCTGCTCCAATCTAAAGTTTGCTTGCTGTGTGTGCTCCCTAAAATATAAGCCTTCTGTGTTCCTTTTATCAAAGCAAATTAAACTCTCATCTTGGAGAAAATAATCTTGAATTCTTTTTCTGTTCATATTAATATTGCTGCCCATAGCAACCGCTGTTGTCACCTCATCTTTTATCTTCCAAGGACGTTTGCCATTCTGGGCTACATGCTGCTGATGTGTAGGTTTCTGTCAGGGAAATTTTACAGATCTACAATTATTATAACACTATGTGTTTGACTATAGTTTAGTGAATTTCTCTTTTAACTTTCTTGTGGACTATTGCCTACTTCCACAAATATTTTGAGATGTATGATCCCTTGGAGGTTACCTTTATCCCTAAGAAAGTTCCTGCACATGTTTATGAGTTAAAAAATGGCACTTAGAAAACATCATCCATTCAGATGCTGGAATGGAAGACAGGGGAGTTTCTAAGCAAACATTAGCTTGAGGAATAAAAAACCAACAATTCTCACAAGCAGTTCTGCTGTGACTCTGAATCTCAGGACGTTTTTAGCCAGGATCGGGATGTTTATTTCTTCCTGCAGGGAATCATTATTTTAAATTAGCGAGATAATGTTCCCTAACATTCCAAAATTCTGCTTAGCCAAGTAGCTTCAGAAGCTTTAAGGTTGTAACTGTAATTCCTTTCTTCCTCCCTCCCTTCTTTGCTTGTTTTCTTTATCACAATCTTGTGGTAAAAACTTAAAATGCATGTCCGTGCTCACTTTATACAAATCAAGCCACTGTCATAGAATTGTCTATGGAACTCCAATTTTTTTGGATGAAAGATGTTTCAAAACTCAAGATATACTCACTGCTACTGAAGTGTTTATCAATAGTAAGCTAACTGCTGCATGTCTACAGATCATGTCCATTGAAGTAGAATAAGAAAGAAAAGATCAATTATCAGATGTTGATTTATTTATTTACTTAGTGATTTGCTTAAAGCAGAGCACTAGCTCACTTTGCTACCTGGAGCAGAAGGACCTGGAGAAATAACTAAATACAGTAGGTTGTTCTCTTAGCAACCTGGACACAAAAGCTGACAAACCACCCCAGCCCCCACACTGTGGACCCCAAGCAAACTGGGAAATCCAGCTTGCTTGCCCCAACTTGTGGTTTTATGGTCTGAAATGAGAATGCAAACTGGACCACACCAAAGTTTTTGAGGAGCTATCCTGGTCCACTTGTGAGTATGTTTCCTCTCTGCCACTCTCCTTGGTGTGGCAGTGTTTATTTCAAGAGAGCCTCCTACAACACCAAGACCAGGCAAATCATTCCATATTCTTTCTGTCGCTTGGCTGTTGTCTTCTCTTCCAGCAGGTAAAACACTGGCCTATTCAGCTATTACTGTTTTAGCATAATTTCTTGACCATTTCTGAGAATGTCATGTTACCTACCACGATTACACCCACCTCCCAGTACCCCATATCCTGCAGTACCCCCCAAAAGAAAATTAAAACAAATCAAAGCAAAGGAAAATAAAGCAAGCAAGCAAACAAAGAAAAACAAAGACAAATAAAACCTCTGCTTCTTCCAACACCTCTCCATTTGTCCTGGTGGCTCTGGAAGCAGTGCACCCTTCTGTCAAACCAGTTTTACTTGCAAATGTTCCCTGAATTGAGTTATGGGCCTGGTTCAAGGCCTTTGGTTTCTGGTACACCATCATCACTGGATCCTTAGAGAAACTCCCTGGGATATCCTGCAGTCTCCCAAAGTCGTGGAGATACTGTAGGTATTGTTCCACAGGACCTGTCCCTTCATGAGCTCCAGCAGGTCCTCAATGGAGTAGCTTTTAGGGTGGACCAACT
>JAQHUG010000150.1:3576050-3590896 GCA_028555095.1 Dicrostonyx torquatus
CACACATAGCCTTTGGCAGCAGAACAGGCACAGATGACATCCTGGCTCCAGGTAGAAGGACTGGCCACTAAGATCAGAATGACTCCAGTTAGCAGCACGGCACTCTGGACACCAGCAAGGCCATAGGTTCAGGATTAAATTCTAACACACCAGGTGGTGGTGGTGCATGCCTTTGATGTTAACACTTGGGATGCAGACATAGGTGGATCTCTGGGTTCGAGGCCAGCCTGGTCTACATGGTGAGTTCCAGGACAGCCAGGGTTACACAAATAAATAATGGTTGCCTTAATTAGGGTTTCTATAGCTGTGAAGAGAAACCATGAGCAGAGCAGCTCTTATGAAGGAAAATGTTTAATTGGGGTGTCTCACGTGCAGTTCAGATCTTCAGTCCCTTATCATCATGGTGGGACATGGTGGCATGAAGGGAGACATGGTGCTGGAGACATAGCTGAAATTCCTATAGCTTGTGGACAACAGGAAGTGGTCTGAGACACTGGAAGGTATCTTGAATACATATAGACTTCAAAGCCGGCTTCCACAGTGACACACTTCCTCCAACAAGGTTACACCTCCTCTGCAAGGCCACACCTTCTAATACTGCCACTTTCTTTGGGGGCCATTCTCTTTCAAACCACCACAATAATTGTTAGCATCCAGACACACCTGGCCCCGTCCCTTGAGGACCTGGCAGAGTCTGTCACCCCTGTGTGCTTGGCAGGCAGAGTATCCTGACCTGCTGAATGGCCTCTGTGCAATGCGCTGAGCCTTGTACCATTAAAAGGCAGAACTCTGCCTACTCTGTTCGTTTCCTCCTCTTTCTCTCCATCTCTCCCACCAATCTCTCTCTCTTTTTGGCTTTCTGTCTCTCTGTCTCTGTCTCTGTCTCTGTCTCTGTCTCTGTCTCTCTCTCTCTCTCTCTCTCTCTCTCTCTCTCTTTCCCCCCTCCTTTCTCCCTTCCCTTCACCCAATAAAATTCCCCACGTAACCTCTATCTGCAGTTGTGTTTGTCCCTCACCTGCCAAGGTCCATCTCTGTGCTGTACTGCAATAGTAGTGTCATAATTATTCACCTATACCCTAAATGGGAATCAGTCAATCATCAAAGACCAGTGCTTATGTTAGTTTGCTTTGAATCTGCTATACTCTAGTCATTCCCAAAGTTATTTATTTAAGAGCTTTGCTCCCCTCTTCCTTTCCTTGGGTTGTTTTGCTCACCTATAATTAGATGGCCTTGTCATGATTTGCATTCCATTCCATTGTAGGGTGCCCTGTTACTCCAAATGATTTTCATTTTGTTTATTAATGTCACTGTTTTTGTTCTAAAGATTTGTGGCCTCTAATAAATACACGTTACAGCTTCACAGAGCTTAGTTTAGCTGTCCTAAAATGTCTACTGTGTTTGAACTCTTCCACCCTTCCTGCCCTTTCCATAATTGTAGTAACAACTGATAATTTTATTGTCACTATAATGCTGCCTTGTACACATTATCACATTATTTAAATAGCAAAACATACAGACATACATTTAGAATTTTCATTTATAAATAGAAATTTAAGAATCACCTGTGTCTTTTGCAGCTTGAAAAAGATTATTTCCTTTTAATTGTTTAATAATGATCCCTTGGGTAGATATAGCAACTTGTTTCTGTATCTATTAAGATTAAGGACACTATACACTTTGAGTCTTTTTGTCTTTGGTAATTTTGGACAAAACTTCTAGAAGCATTCCTGTGAAGATTATGGACCTCTGCTTTTAATCCTTTTCCTAAATATTTAAAAGTATGATTACCTGAATATATTTTTCTGATATGTTTAGCTTTATAAGAAGCTGCCAAATTGGCTGCCAAAGCAACCATCACGCTATGTCTCCACTAGCAGGAAATGAACTCTCTTGCCCAGAATTCAAATCAACTTCCAAGGGTCAGTTTTTTTTTTATCTAGGTGATATCTTGTTGTGTCTTCCTTAGTTAATTAATAAAGTTTTTATGTCTTTTCTTATAAAACTTTGAAATAAAAGAGATCACACACCAAAATAAACCTGAACCAAGTCTACACATTGGATTGCTTTTTGAGATTATGATATAATTACATAATTTGGTCCTTTCCTTTCCTCTTTTCAAAATTCTTACTCTCTTTCAAATTCGTCTCCACTTTCTTCATTAATTGTTGTTGCAGGCACATATTTATATGACTATACATATATTCCTAAATATAACCTGATCAGTCTGCATAAAGTAGATCCTATGTATGGTTCAGGTCTGACCACTTGGTGTTGGATTACCAATTGGAATACTCTTCCTGGGGAAGACGATGTCTCTCCCTCTTAGCAATCCTTAGCTGCCTGTGTAGGGTTGAGGTCTTACATCCTCTTCCCCATCCGCTTTGTCATATCTATTGGTACTGTCTTGGTTCGGCTTATCTTTAGGCAGTCATGTTGGTGAGGCCTTTGGTCCAGCTTCTGACATTGATAGCAAACAGAATCTTAGGGACACTCCTGATCCTGACGCTTACAGTCTTCCAGCCACCTCTTCTCCCATGTTCCCTGAGCCATAGGGCAGGAGTGTTTTGCCGATGTATTCATTGGGACTGGGCCCCATGGTGTGCTCCACCTGTGGCAAAGAGACATTTACTTGATGAGAGATGAGGACTACACTTATCTATGACTGTAAGAACAAGTGTTTAGAATCTACTTAAGGGTTATGATGGTTTAGTAATGGTAGTAGGTTCTCTTATAAGATCCATGACACTGGATTTTATACTTTTACTATTGTAAGTGTTTGTATGTACTTATGCACCTCCAAAACCAAAAAAGAAAACAATATATGACTGATGTAAACTTTGAATAACACTTCAGTGAAAACTCAATATATAAAAATCAATAGCTTTTCAAAATACAACAACAATAAACTTGGTTTAAAAGAAGAAATTAGGAAAAGTATTACATTCACCAGAGAGCAAAAAGGTAGCAAGGAATAAACCTAACAAAAAAAGTGAAAGCCCTCTACAAGAAAAACTTTAGATATGGAAGAGAATATTATATAATAGAATTTCCATGCTCTTGGACTGACAAAATTAATATTGTGGAAATCTCTGTATTGCCAAAAGTAATCTGCAAATTCAATGTAATCACTATCATCAAAATTTTAATGCCACTCTTCACAGAGCTGAAAAAAAAATTCAAAAATATGCCGGAATAGAAAAGACCACATATACCCAGACAGTTACAGGCAGAAAAGAACACTGCTGACATTAATACAAGACATAACTTCAAATTAGACAACAGAACCTTAGCGACAAAGAAAACATAGTACTATCAAATTTGAAGACCAGAAGAGAGGACCTCAAAACAAATCCACATAGATAAGGCCACTTAGTATTAGACAAAATTGTCAAAAGCAGAGGATTTTGTGCACTGGCTAAGAGCCGAATTCCATGGTACATCTCTCTTTGGTAGCTGGGACAGGGGAGAGACATTCTTTCTCTAGATGGTTTTCTTATAGGTCAAGTTCCCTGACCTCACGTTTTCACTCACATTCTGTATTTAGCCTTCTCCACTCCTTCAGCATTCCCTTCTCACTCATCCAGAAATTCCTGCCATTGAGAGAACAGTTACCTGTCATTGACAGAAAACAACCTCCTGTCACAGACAGAACAGTGGTGTTTATCTAGCAGACAATGGTGTTAATCTAAAGAACGGGGCAGTGTAGGCTGAGTGGAAGAAGGATGACAGAAATGTCTGTAATTGACAGAGAACAATAGTGCAACAGCAGCAGAGGCATCATAGCTGGGCCCGTTACTGCGCTCTGCTAATGTGGAGAGCAAATGCTGGGGAGTTGGAGGGAGCATCTCCATAGATCAGCCTTTGTCCACTGCCTTCCTTCTACATCCACCTGCTCAGACTTCTCTTCTAATCTGCCATCTTACTGCAACCAGAACACAGCTCTCCTTTACCCGAGTGCTTGCTTATACTCTCCACTAAAGGCGACAGCAACTCAGTTATAACCTTGGGCTTCTGTTAGTATCTGAAGACAGACAAATATGGAGCCCTTTGTAGCTTTTCTTCTTGGTTTGTATTCTGTCCCTAGCAAGAAAGCTATTCAGATATAGTTTGCATTATTACTCCAAATTACTGTGACTTCTTTCTCTCGACACTCAATATTCCCAGACTGGATTTCGAGTCATTATTCTCTCATTTTTTTGGTCAGCTTTAACTTTCATTTCTTTCCATCATTTCTCCTGAATTATAGCACAGTTTATTAAAACTGACCTCTATATCCTATTTCAAGATTATCAATTTTAAGTTTTATCTGCTGGTGGAATTTTAAATTCAGGCACAGGACCTGCCTGGGTTTCGTCATGTCAACCAATTCTGTTTGTGTTTATCTTCTGAGTTCATCTCTACTTGTATAATGATTCCATGTTCCCAGTTTTCAAAATCTTGGTTTATTCATAAAAATATTTTCTCCTCCAAATCTTTAAATTGGAACTAGTGTTTGCCGAAGTCACCTTCTGTGGCTTTCTCTTTACTCCCAACTGACAATGGACTTTTCTTTTTCTTCTTGGTCTGTAATAACTATGGATACCGAAGTCCTTACTGCCCTTGCGGCATTCCCTTCCCTGAGCACTGTCAAGCCACGCATGCTTTGTTTACTTGGTCTAATGAAGCTTTAGGAGTCACAGTCTCTGACACTATTTAACAGTGAAGAACTTTGGAGTGGGCCAACAACACCTAACTGTTTGAGGATAAAATCTCTTGGCCACAGAAAAATAGTCTCCTCTCCTGTGTGGGAGCAGGAATTTTAGGCAAAGATGTGGTATGAGAATTTTTATGCTCTTTAATCTTCTAGCAAGCACTTGTTAGCTTTCCCTTGAGTGAAATCAATATGCCAATCTCTTTTGTAGTCTAATTCCCATTTCTTTTTATGCTCTTTTAATTAGTGAAATACTTCCCACAGCCCAACAATATGGTTGTAGGTCTTGGTTTTGTCTTTACTAAGCAATAACATAATTTCCTGAGTCCTTATAGGTGCCCGATTGGGAACTGCATTCCTGAGAGCTAGACCAATGCTCTCATATAATTAATCACAAGAAAGGTTTGAGGAAAAATACAGGATTAAATTTTTTTTTTTTACAAATATGTAGTCATACTGTACCAAAGTGCAGAAACAATCTACAGAGGCCTAGAGAGATGGCTCTTTAGTTAAGAGTGTCTACTAGTCTTGCTGAGGGCCAGAACTTGATTCACAGCACTCCCCTGAAGCAATTCACAAGTAGTGGTTATTCCAATTCCAGGGGATCCAGCACCCTCTTTTGTCCTCCACAGGCACCACAGGTACACACAAACATCTACATAGGACACCCACACATTTACACTATTTAAAAATAAAAATAAATTCTTTTTTTCTATCGACAGAACAAGGAAGCTTCACATATGAACTCACAGCAGTTGGGACCCCATGCACACACCTGCACAAGTCTAAACCAGCATGGAGAGGGGAGCTGGGCATGAGGATCCGCCCCCGGCACCTCGCAGGCCAGGAGTTGTTGCCAGTTCTTGGCTGCTGGGGAAGGAGAGGCCTAAACAGGTAACGCATGCTTCAGGGGAAGGCCACACATTCAAGACTCTTTGGGCATTACAAATTGACCTTGACAGGAAAGAAAAGCAAAATCAATATCACAAGACTTGGGTGGAAGGAAACGGAAAGTGAACCTGGGAAGACAAGAAAGGTGAATATGATCTAAACACTCTGTATAAAATTCTCAAAGAACTAAAAGACCAAAAAAGTATTTGAATAGAAAAAAATCTAAAAATGACAAATTATGGAAGGTTGTAGCAAGAATATGTCTATAATAATTTTATTTAGTAAATTAGATTCATGATACACAATACCAATGAACCACATGTCTGAAATCTGCATGCTGGGCCAATGCTGTAAGGCTTTTTTTTTTTTTTTTTAAAGTTCCCTGAAGAGTCTGAAACACGGTTGAAGATACATGAGCAGAAACTGAGTGATCAATAGTAACTTAGAAATGATAGTGAAAAATAAAATACATGCCTCTAGGATTTCCCATTAATTGATAAAGATTAGCACATAATTTAAGGGGATTTTAAATCACTTTTATAGACTCTGAGGTATAATTTTCGTATAAAATGAGGTGCAGCTTGAAAATGTGGTCAGCGCACGCAGTCACGCAGCCATTAGCATTACTGAGCTTAGTAATTCTTCAGTTGGGCTTCCGGAGGTCCACAGTCGCCCCTGGAGAAGCAGTCAACGCACCCGCTGGAAAGCTCTGGTGTGCTTCCCCGGTGCAGCTGTGCCTTTCGTAGAGCACCACGTAAACCGGACCAAAGGAATTACCCAATGCGTGCATCTGTGGCTGAGTATCTCCGTTACTCTGTATCGCCGAACTGCATGGAGCGCCGACCCTGTGTTCATCTGTTCGGTCCTTCCTGAGCATATGTGTCCTACTCAGGCTCAATAGGAGTGATACTGTCGTCAACATTTGCATGAGGTTGTTTAGAAGAAGCTGGTTTTCCTAGACCTTGGGTAATGAAATAGTTGGGCAATGTGACATTTCTTACTTTAATTTTTCATTGCTCTGTGTGTCTGTGTGTGTGTGTGTGTGTGTGTGTGTGTGTGTGTGTAGGTCACAGCACACATGCCACACATGCCTCAAGCTCTAAGAATTCTTGTGGGAGTCAGTTTTCTCCTCTATCATGTGGGTTCTGGGGATGGAACTCAAGTTGTCAGATTGGTGAAGACAGCTTTTACCCACTGAGCCATCTCTCCAGCCTCAGTTTTGAACTTTTCCAGCATGCTTCCTGAAGTTGCTGTGTATTTTAAATTTCCACTTTAATAGGCACATGAGGCCTGTTTATTCATATTGATATATTGCTCTGTTTATGGCCAACTTTAAAAAATTTAGTTAATAAATTAATAAATAAAATTCTAAATCTGAAGGGCACGTTTAAAGACAAAAGTCACATCCGGGTGCCTCTCCAGGATTGCTAAGATCCCTGGGTGTCTCAGATTTATGCAGCTTTTGAGTCAGTCAGACATTCATGCCACACTGATTATCTCTTCTTTAATAGATATCTTGGATCTCATTTCCAAAATCTTTCTGCTGCCTAAGTGCTAGGGCCACCACTGCCCTTCCTCTGATTCCAGCTGCCTCCCCTTTTCCCTGCTCAACCCCGGCTCAATGTTCCTCCTCTGCCACCACCACTTCCCAGCCTTAGCCACTCACTGCCTTGGCAGTGCTTCACCTCCCATCCACCTGCATCCTACCTAGCAGAAGTCACGTGAGCAGCACCAGCTCATTGGGTCCAAACTGCGGAGGGAGGAGGACAAGTCACTATGCCACTTGTGCGGTCAAAGGTCCCCAAGGGGCTTCGTGGAACACTGGTGTGTTTTCCTGCATCAGATGCGCTGAGCTTGGGGATAGGATACCCAAAGTCTAGTAAGTCAACCTATATTCACTGAGCACCAGAGCAGACACAGAGCATGCAAGGCATGGGAAATACAAAGCAAGTCTTCTTCATGAAAACAGTCTCCCAGAGAACTGCCGAGGACCAAGGAGATCAAGCAGTAGAAGCTTTCAACAGAGATAACAAAGAAAAGTAGAAATATGATAACTATGCCACAGTTATTACAAATAAAGAAAAAGTGGGGGAGGGGTGGAGTAAAGGAATCAAAGAAACCTGCAAAGCCAATGCTGTCTGAATAGCTGCCGAGGAAAGATCAATACTTCGAAGCAAAAAGGAAAAAGACAAAAAAAAAGAAACCATACCGGCCCGAGCAAAGCTGCAGAGCCCGCCGTTGGTCTCTAGGACTCGATGGCCCTAAGAGGTGCCAGTGGCCAATGGTGCACAGCAGCGCCATTCCTGACCGATGACCAGGACATTTGGGTTTCTAATCGCTCATCTGCAACTGTCCTGCCTCCACAGAGCTGCCTCTGATCTGGATCTGCCTACTGAGATTCACACTGCAAAGTCAGAAGAAATAGGAAAGAAGTGACTGTCCAAAGACTCCATCTTTTCTCTATATGTACCAGGAACGACCCAACGATAAAGTACTCCTGCTGTGTTTACACACCCTTTACCTCAGAGGCAGTGGTTGCCTTTCAAGGCTTTCCTTCGGCTCCCAGCCATTTAGGAATTGTGACGAGACAGAATACAACCGCAATGGTGGGCGTGCTGGTGCACAAATGGTTTATGGAAATCCCACAAACTGGATTCGTTCCACTTCATCAGAACGATTCTGTGTACCGGGAGGACTGAGGCACAAATGGGTGCACCACAGAGTAAGTGTAGTCAGCCACCAGCTCAGCAGCCTCTGGGAAACATCTCCTGAATGAATCAGCAGGGTGGCGGGGAAGCTCCTCAGTCAGACTCTGAGCTCACAGCCTAGGACCTGAGGGCTGACAGAACTGGCGCCCTGTGAGTCTCACCATGACACACCTAGTTCTCCTTTACTCATGGACACATCTTTTGGTTAATTAATAAAAAAAAAAAAAAGCTTAAAATTTTTTACCTGGTTGACCCTGTTGGTCGATGCTCATTAAGTTTGGTGTGGTAGAAGCGGGTCGAGTAACTGTCTTCTGTGAAGGACAGCTCTGCTCATATTTCCCATGACACCATGAGCCACTTTGAGAAGCGGAATCAGCTTGAGTAACTGGTTGTTACTATAGCTCGAATGTTTATTTATTTGTGGGAAGTATTATCATGTTAGGGATACTGTGTGATAAAATGTTTAATCACATAAACAGAATGCAAATGTGCCACTGAGCCCCGTTTTCTTGTGTATCACACTCTTTCGCTTGCACTCGACCGGCCATGCTGCTGTTACGATGTGCTCAATGCCAGGTGCAAGATGAGGCTAGATTTCACTAGAAAACTTAATTTAATGAATATTTTAAGAATTCAGAGTTTCTCTACCTCTTCGTAGGTTTGTGCAGTGCTAACAGGAAGCCTTCTTCTGCACTGTGTGCAGGAAGGGCCACTGAAACAGGAGCCCTTCTAATTCCTGAAGACACACCTAGGATTATAGCAGGAACTGTGTTTACATTTTAGGGTGCCTAGTGGTGCTTGTTCGCACTGCAGCACTCCGAGACTACTAATAAAGTTAACCTTGAACCAGAGGGTGGAGTCAACTACTGGGTGTCTGAAATAAGCCATAGAGACTTTGGAGGACACAGATAGAGAGGCACAGGTAGTGGTAGGGAGGGACTTGGAAAGAAAGATTCAAGGGCCTTTTTGATCTGGGAAAGGTGGAGAGAGAGGGTCACCTGATCATCCCTGTAGTGCTCTTTGGAGCTATCAGAATTTTACCCCAGTACGATACTCTAAAGTTTTTATTAATAATAGAACAATTCAGGTAAATGGTTTAGCTTAGTATTGACAAAATGTTATTTCCCTATATTGAACAGATAGATACACCAAGACTCTTCTTGTTAATTTCTGTTGTAGATTAGATTCTGTTGTAGATGATGGCTAAGGGTGGGGCAGGGATAGAAACATTGAAATATCAGTTATTCTGCAACAAACCTCTTCAACTTGTTGCTTATCTTAGAGCAATTTCTGTGTTCTTAAAATTTTGTTTTCATGTTTTTCCTTTTTGTTTTTCAATTTATACTAGTGGTCTGGGCAGAAAATGTCCCCTCCCTTGTTTTTCCCACATGGTGTCACTAACAGAAAGAACACCCTTAGTCTGTTTGTATAAACTAGCGACTAGCTTCTTTTATCCCATCGTAGCCACAATGCTCAACGGAAACATCTTAAAGGAGGCAGGCCTATTTTCCCCAAGAGTTTCCATCGCTGCAGGGAATGCCTGGTGGAGCAGGCTAGTTCATGGGTGTGGGTGCATGTGCTGGCCGCTCTACACATCATTGTGGACCAGGAGGCAGAAGCAACATAGGCTCCATGGACGTGGTTCTCAATCTGAGGGTCATTGTGCAGGAGACTTGTCTGTTTCTGTCAATCATGTTTTAAATAAATGCTGATTGGCCAGGTAGGAAGTACAGGTGGGTCAACCAGACAGGAAGTAGAGGCAGGGCGAGGAGAAAGTCTGGGAAGCAGGAAGCTTCCCTGACATTCCTGCGCAGATCTCCAAAGAAGCAGCATGTGTCCCTGTCCCAGCTGAGAAAAGGTACCGGCCATGTGCCTGGCATGGATGGGAACAACGGGTTAATATAACTTATGGGAGCTAGTAAGAAGCCTGAGATAATGGGCCAATCAGTTAATAACCTAATGTAGACTCTCTGTGTGATTTTCTTTGGGGCTTGCCGGCTGTGGGGTACTGGGCAGGACAGAAACCCCAACAACAGGACCCTCATGTTACAGGTCATGACCCCCAAACCACCAGAAAACACAGATATTTACATTATGGTTCATAATAGTAGAAAATTACATTGATGAAGTAGAAACAAGAATAATTTACGGTTGGGGGTCACCACAACATGAGCAACTGTATTAAAAGGTCACAGCATTAGGAAGGTGGAGAACCACTGCTCTGAGGGCTGAGCACTAACTTTCAAGTTCTGCTCCTAGAAATCCACTCCTACCAGGTAGACGCATCTCCTGCAAGTTTTACCAGATCACAAGACAGTATTGCTGTGTGAGGAACAAACATTTAAGTCATGAACCTATGGTGACATTGCAGAATTAAAACATTCATTGGGAAGGGCTGTACACATACACACACACACACACACACACACACACACACACACACAAGCATGTTAAGTGCCTTTTTGGTATGTTCCTGAACCTGACTGTGAAGTCCCTGACATCAGGAATATGGCATAGGCTGTAGACGTATAGGACCTGGGAGTTTGAAGAGAATGATCCAGATTTCGCACACATTTAGTCAAGAGAGGCAGAAAGGTAGCTCAGAGTGAGTCTGAGCTTCATCTGGTGAGAGAACAGTAAAGAAGATCATGGAAAACAAGAACAACAAATAACCTACTTGTCTGTGCATGAATTACATGTATGTTAAAGACAATGATAGTCTGTTACTTTCTGCCTTAAGAAAGGATTTTAATATAAAAGAAAATGGTCAAAAGTAAAATTGACAATGAGGATAAAGTTTCTTTAATGAATATTTAAATAAGCCATAGGGAAATTATCAAATTATTTTTTTTGAATTTCCTTTAGCACATTCAGAGTAGAAAAAAAAACCCACTCTCTAGCTTGGAATGTTGAAATGAAATGAAGATACAGCCCGAGAGTACTCACTACTGTTTCCAGACGTGAGAAACAAGGGTTTGTCTAGGACTGTGCTGAGTGGAACTGTGGTCCTTAGTAAGGATGCCCTGTCCTCTCCCCATAAAGCTGTAGTAGCCAGTGGATTAGTACAAGAGCTTTATATTAGAATGTCTTAGTTATCAGGAGCATAAGAGTTTATTGCAGAGCCCGTATACAGGCTTCAAGTGGAAAAAAAATAACCTCTATTTTTGATTCCTGTGCTTACATGACTGTCTGTCCTGACCGTATGTCTGCTAAACAGGTCTTGTTTGCTTTTGTTGCTGTGTGCTGTGCCTTTCATAAAAGCAACTCTACTCTGAGAGAAGTAAGTCTCCATGTAATGCCAAAAAACGAGCAAATCATCATGTACCCTGGATATTATTAGAAGGATAAATATTACATCCATCTCTGGCTTTAAAAAAGGGAAAATGTACATACAATACAAAATTATTTCTGATGGGAGATAAAAGAAATCAGAAAGGGACCTTTTCTTTTTTTGAAAGGGGCCGTTTTTAAATGTTCAGAGGGAGGAGCTTCATATCTTCAAGCTGAAATTTTATTTTCTGTTTATGGATTTTTTTATTTAGTTGTATTAAAATATACCCAATTCCAAATGTGTTGTGCATTTTAAAATGTCTTTATTTAGACTGGTCACAATAATTCTGTTATTGCCCTCGTCACACAGATGGCTCTAAGAAGTAGGAAGGATAATTATCATGGATCAATACCAGTTAAGATTCTATCAAATATATCAAACACACAGTTTGTACTCAGGGATGTCTTTAAAGGCAATTCAAATGCTCCTTCCGTCTTCCATGCTGACAGAGTCTGTGTAGGTAATTTTTGACAGTTTGAATTATGAAAATACTCGGAGACATTAGCCAGAGGTGTTTATTTTCTTAATCACATAGTTAGGTAGAAGGAATGACTCAGGTAAGGGTTAAGCTCTAATTAAATGCCACAGTGATGAGCACACAGTGATCACACAGTGAGAAGACTCACAGCCTTTTAATGTCTCTCTGCAGTACTTCGTCTGTAGCTGCCGAATCACGAATCTTTATAACCACCCAATTCGTGTTTCTCTTCTCTCCCCGTGCACCTTTGGTTTTCTCCTGTGCTATGAAACTCCTGGAATCAGAATTTATATCTGTTTTTGGTGTGACTCTCACAGAGTGCTTCCTTACCCTGTTGAATTTCATGCCATAGTTCACAGTAAATGTTTGCCAAATGAATTAATTATAGAAATTTATTCTCATTGTTTGGTATGACAGTGATAATATTTCTTTGGTTTATGACCAGGTATCAGATAAACAAAGGTGAAAAGTTACATTTTGGCATGCATTAATGGAAGGTGCGTAAAGTACTGCCACCTTTTAAAATATATTCTTTTACAAATATATGTACATATATATATATATATACACACACACAATGCATTATTTTCACCTGATTGTTCTCTCTAACCCCCTCCCTCTCTGAGTCTCTTTTTTTCCAACAGCCCCCATGCTAGTGTCATGTCTTGTGTGTCTATGTGATTCGCAGCATTTAATTAAGGCTGCTTGTGAGAATGTGGGTGAGATTTGCTTATTTTAGCAGGTACAACTTACTAGTGGCTATACTGAGATGTATGGCTCCTCTTCCTCCAGCAACCACTACAATCCTTAGCTCACCAGGGAGGGGTGAGGCATTTGAGCTCCCCTCCCATCCATGCTAGAATGTTGGTGTACCCCATCTCATGCTGATCATATGCAGGTAACCATTACCACTTGGAGCCCATAGGTGCTAAATCCATGCATCATCCAGAAGACTGTTCCCTAGCACTCCTTCCTGTCTCCCTGCAATCTTTCTACCTCTCCATCCATGTTCTCTGAGTCATGGTGGGGTGATACTGATGTTCTGTTTAGGGCAGAGCACTCAACGCTCACTCATTCTCATCACTTTGACCTGGTATGAGTTTCTAAATTTTGCCGCCACTCATTCCAAAGAGCAGATTCTCTGACCAAGACTGAGAGAAGCACTAATGCACAGGTATAACACAAATACTTAGTGGGCAGATGGAGGGCATATCTGTAGAAGAACATTGGCAGATTTTCCCTTGGGGGCCTATGATTCTCCAGCCGTGGGGATTTGAGTAGGCGTACGGTTCCAGATGGGAATTCTCTCCAGCAGAGTACACATCAAGCCAGGGAGAAGGCAATTGGCAATGCCAGCTGCTAGTAACAGTCAGTTGTTTGTTTCTTCTTGGGGGAACAGTGCGGTAGTGCTTGGTATCCTCAACACTAGGCTATGACTCCTCCACCACACTAGGAGCTGTCATATTCTAGAGGAGAAGCAATAACAAATGAGGACTGTAGGTGAGAAAAACTTTAGCGATATCATTGGGAAACGTCTTTAAAAGTAGGAGAGAACCAGTATTAGCAGCTAGATAAAGTTTGTCTAGGAAAACTAGAAAGAGGTCTAATGGACTGTGGCTAACTGTCCAAGAAGGGAATCCCAGATCCCACAAGTAATCCCAACAGCGGGACCTTGGAGAACACTTTCCATTTGGATTTAAGGGGAAAAGTGAAGGACACACCTCCTCACTCACTGGGTGGACATGGGAAAACATAAGACTGCACAGATTATCATGGAAATATGAATTATTGTTGCTGCTTATAATAAAATAACCCCACGCTAGACCAGAATGGAGTATAATAAAGGGTTCTTTATTATTTAGGGGTAGACTCACAGAAAAGGCAGTGATTAGCAGTCCTTTGCATGGGTGGGAAACTGGGACCGAAACCAGCAGCCAAAAGGGTCCTCCCCCCACCATGTACATGCTTTTACATCTGTATATAGAGCACATG
Source organism: Dicrostonyx torquatus (assembly GCA_028555095.1). Lineage (NCBI taxonomy): Eukaryota > Metazoa > Chordata > Mammalia > Rodentia > Cricetidae > Dicrostonyx > Dicrostonyx torquatus. The sequence continues at coordinate 3,590,141 of JAQHUG010000150.1, forward strand.
TGACCACGCCCAATGTGGGCCAGTATCTTAAAGTCTTTTGGTTGAAGGAATTCCCACAGCAAAGTATCTTTGTTTTGACAGAAAGAGATGGAGATCATTAGTAGTGACTTTAACTATGTTGAGAAAGTATTAAAAACAGACAGTGGAAAATCAAGAAGACAATGCTAACCAACAAAACTGCCAAGCTGGTAGACAATATTCTAAGTATTTGAAGAAAAGGGGGCATCTTTCCTGATCCCATTGCAGAATGGCTCTCAACGTAGCCTGACCTCTGTGTAAGGCACAGCCACATTGGGTGTCAATGACTTGGTATGCTTTGGCCAAGACATTGACCAGAATGCAGGAGTCTAGGGGAGACAGGGAAACTGGAGAAATGAGAATGGATATTTGAGGAGAGATATCAGTGGGCGTTCTGAACACCAGTGACAATGATAAAAGCTCTGGGCTAGGGACTTCTACTACATGCATATAAAATGCTATGTGATATGAGTTGTTCAAATCTGCTAGTGTAAACCTTTTACATTTGCTAAGTATGACCTTGTGACCTGTATCAACAAAGAACTTGGGTACCCAAGGGCTTCCACCCTTGGTTCCACAGGAAACTCAGAAATAAATATTCACTTCGTCATTCACTTACTCATTCCAATCACTGTCAGGAGAGCAATTTAGACATGAGGGAATGAAATCGTGGAGGAAATTATCCAATGTTCCCATGTCATGGAAATTCTCCTGAGCTGGCCACACTGGTAGGACAAT
>JAQHUG010000150.1:3602123-3624973 GCA_028555095.1 Dicrostonyx torquatus
GTCCTAGGCGAGGAGAAGCCTCTATTTAAGGGAAGGGTTTCCCCGCCTCTGGGTCTCCGCTCTGGAAGCTTATGCTCTCCCTCTCAAGAGACATTAAAGCTTACTGCAGAAGGATCCTTGTGTACCGCATCATTCTTGCTGGCGACACGGTCGCGCGGGACACTTATCTAATGTTTGCTTTGCTGATTTCTTATGCAAGAGCTGAAAGAACAGTTCTGAATCCTGGCTTCAAGCATTTAAATTATCACAGTTTTTATTTCTATCGTCTATGGAGTAAAGTACGTAATTTATAAGGTTATAGACAATTAGATTAGTTTATAAGCAGCGCCCTGCACACAGTAAGCCCCATAAACAACAGGTTAAGAGGACTGTATCCATCACCGAAGTACCCTACTATAGTGTATTACAATAGGATCAATCCAATTTAGACTTTGTTTTTATATTTATCTGATAAAAATAAATGAATAGTTGTTAAGGAGTGGTTACTACAGGTGAGCTAACTCAGCTGACTTTGTTGAGTACAGGGAATCATCGCTGGCAGGGCTGGCCAGTCTCAGGGAAGAGCTGGTGAAAATCACCTCTGACGACGCTCACAATCTTCATGTGAAGGAGACAGAACAGTGACAGAAATATAAAAGTCAAACTTCACCTTCTAGCGGAGGGGACTTGGTAGGGTGTTTTGGCCATGTGTGTCCTGTAGTTCAGTGTGTGTGCTGTAGTTCAATGGGATTAACTTGACTAATAAAGAAGCAAAAACAACCTGCAACATTATTTAGCAATGAGTCATTGGTTTCCTCTAGGAACCATGATTCTAGTAGTGAAGAAGTTAAATTTGCAACTGCTGGAATGTCTCGTCCTGATAAAGCTTTGATAGTCCATGTCTGAGAAACCTACAGAAACTGGATCCTGGGTCTGTTCCTCGGCAGTCTGCAGAGCCATGAGGAGCCTGCTTCATCCTGAGAAACAATCCTACGAGAGAAATGCAAACACCACGTGTTGGCTTCGGCTCTAAAGAGTTTCCTTGTGTTCACTCATATAACCCTCAGTGTGCAATGAAGAAAGTGTTCACTTCTCATGCCATCCTATAAACAGGGATGCTATGCCCAGTCCATGGAGACCCCAATAAGATCACTAGGGAGACCGTCTCACTGAAATGCAAAAGCAAAGTTCATTGATGCGCATTTCAAGCTGGCAGGGACCCCGTCAAGGCAGGTGTTGCAGCTAGAAGAGATGCCCGCTTTTCTAAGCACCAGTACTTAAACGCAAAACCCACAAGATTACATCAGCATGGTGCAGGGAAATGGGTACATTTCTGATTGGCTACTGTCTGGGGACTTTCTAGTGTCCTATTTTTCAAACTTCACTTGTTTGTTAAGCCTTTTCATTGGCTGGCCTCTGGGTAGGGACCTTCTGTGGTTATCTGCTCTCTCCAGGTGGCCATCCTGTTCTTTTTGGGAACTAACTCGCTGCTCTGGGAGCTATGGCCACTCTTAAGTACAAGATGGAGGAACTTTGGTTCTTCAAAGGAAACAGGTACTGAGAAGGACTGAGAAGAAACTTCAGGAAATTCATGAGGCAAAATCCAGACTTGCGCCTAGGCAGTCTTATCTACTCCATATTAGTGGCACCTCAGAAAATCCACCCACCAATCACTATTGCCAAAAATAGGAACATTTCCTAAGGAAAACTCATTTAGTCACATGCCAGGCTCCGGCTACTTGCTCCACAGTTGTTATCTTAATTCGCACATGGCAGACTAACTTCGTTAATATTTCCATCTTATCAATGAAGAACAGAGGCTGTGAGAGGACATAGTGGAGCAAAGCGCATTACTGGTTATTAAAGATGAACCTTGACAGAAGGGTAGGACTGTCGAGGACATGTTTCAGGAAGCCGGGCTTGCACGCCATTCTGGAGAATGAGAATGTATTATATAGGTGAAGGTCTAGGTGGGGAAGAGATGCAAGGTCCTGCTTTATGTTTTCTGGAAGCTCAGGGAAACCGTGAAGATAATAGGTTGGGACTCAGGGCTGGAGGAATGCTTGGTTTGTGTGTAAAAACAGAGATCATGGTATAAGAAGGAGGAGTGCAGGAGAACAATGTTGGGACGGTGACTTTCACTCAATGGAAGATGCTCATAGCTGAGCAGGCTCAGGGCAGGGTGTCCAGAAATGAAGGGAAGTCCTGGAGTTGTTGAGCTGGATGTAGGAGGCCGAGGATAAAAAGGCGTCAAAGGCTTCTAGGTTTCCAGATGTGCTATCAGCTGGTCGCAGTCAGCGTTCACACACAGTCTCCCCCCTGACAAAGTTCTTGCTGCTCATCCTGAAGGGGGTTTAGCCTCCTGTGAAGGCAGAGTTATGGTGGGGTGTTCAAAGTCCGCCGAGGCAGCACCCTTGAAATATTGGTCTACCTGACTTTTCAACTGAATTATATCCTCTGCAGTCCCATTTCTAGTTCGGAATCAGAAACCACAGGAAGTAAAACTTAGATTTGCACGAAGTCCCACCTCTTCCGTGTGACTCTGGGGTAGGGCTGCTGTGTGAGGAAGAGGCTCAGAATCCTGCTCCCAAACACAGATCACCGTGGGCCTTCTCTCTCCCACCCATCTTCAGGGACTCAGTCTACAGCCACTTGCTGCTTCATTCACCCCTCAGAGACCTCTGTTTCTGGCTGTTGGTGGCCTGCATGACAACTGCCAGTTTTACCAATCCAGGGTCAATATGTTCTTTTTCTAAAATGAGTTTTGTTTCTTTTCTATAGAAAATGTTTATTTTAAAAAGAAATTTAAGTTTCAAATTCAGTTAAATTTTCCCCATCGGTTGGAGTCCATATGTTTAGGACAGTTTTTATATGGCAGAAATCTGCATTATAAAGAGGATTAACTGCCATAGGAAACATATCACAGTTATTTACAAGGAACCCTAGTCATTTATGCACATGAATCTTCTTAGGAGAGTTGAGAGAGGTTTGACTTCAGCTTGGGTGAAATATGCAGAAAACTATAGAAAAGGAAGTTTGGAACTCACTCATAAATTATTGCATGAATATTCCAGGAATACCGACTGCTCACCAGGCATGTAGAATTTGTAGCTGAGTGAGCTGCATCCCAAAGGTCAGCAAGGGATGTGATTTCTAGGGTGGGCAGGCAGTTTGTTTTGGCTGCTCCCGCCTGTCGCCCCTATTGCCAAGTAAGCCTGAAGGGGCATGAGCTTCTGTTTGGGGCCCAGGGAAGAGACTCTCACAGAGCCTTCTAGGTCTCCACATTGGATTTCTGAAACATCCCTTCTCAAAATTCATCCTGGTAGAGTTTCACAAGGAATAAAATTTTAAGTGAGTTTGGGCCAAGGTTTAAAGTTATTTTGAATTCTGATTCAATAGGTATAAAAAATAGATTTGTTCCAGCTCAAACTGCTTTACTGTTTTTGTTCAAATATTAAAAAAGTAACTTAGCGGGGAAATGAGCAGTTGGGAAGCTTCTGGGGCTTTCAGATAAGGCAGAGTGCAACTTGCTTGTGTTCCTAGGATGGGCTGTGCTGTATTAGGCACCTTGTAAAAGTTCAAGGTCTCAAAACATGAGAAAGTAAACCAGAATAAAGTCACCATATCTCCATTTTGGTATACACCCACCAGGCTGGACAAGGCAGGAAGGAAAAGCTAGTCAAATTAGGTGTCACATAATCTCAAAACCGGTGGAAGAATATTCCAAAAGTAGGGAATGTTTTAACCTGGAGGTGTCACGGCAACAGAGACCAGAAGTCTGTTTGTTTATGGTGAAGCTTAGTGTCAACAGTTTGTTTGTGACAAAGGCCTCACAAGTGACGCTTCTTACATCTGTGTGCTTAGATGTCTCTAGAGAGAACAGAGAACCACTCTATGTGACTGGAGACTCTCATCACACCTGTGTGGGTGGACAGTATGTGGCTTTCAGAGTAGGAGGTACTGGATTCCAGACATACTCCAGAGGTCACAGCCCAGCACCTCATGGCCCATAGCTGCCCTGAAGAGACGTGTATTTAAATCCACATAATTTACTCAAGAGTAAAACTTGACTATATAACATTTCCTGGAAGCCAAGGAAAGGTAGGAATCCTGGCTCTGAGTCCCCAGGCAGTGACAGTTGCTATCTGAACCCACCTATGCCATCTAACAGGTTATGAAGTTCGTAGTCACCACCACACACTCAGTAATTGTTGTTATTTGGTTGTTGCTTTATACTATCTTACTATTTCTTTGAGAATTTGTTACAGTGTTTTGGTCACATGCCTCATTCCTCCTTTCCACTCCTCCTAAATCTCCCTATTTCCTGCCCTTCTGAACTTGGTGTTCCCTTTCTTTTTTTGTAAATAACCCACCGAATCCAATTTCTACTATTCATATACTCGTGGGTATGGGGCCACCCACTCAAGCTTGGCTATCCGATCAGGGGCCACACCCTTAAAGACTCTGCCTCCCCGAGAAGCCATCAACTGTCAGTAGTTCTTCAGTTGGGGAGAGGTCTCATGAGTCCCTCCCTTGTCCTTACTGGAATGTCGGTTAGTTTGATTTTTGTGTAGGACTTTAAGAAATATCTCTGCTTCTGTGTTTATAAAAAAGTGTGGCACTAAACAATGGCGAACTAAACAAGGAGGCTCAGAAATCAAACCTGATATAACATTAACACATTTTCCCCACATAAAGGATTGTCCCTCCCTAGTACGGTCTTGGTTTAGTTAGTGTGGCCTGGCAGTGTAGCAGGAAAGTGGAAAAATGCAGGGCTGGAGTTAGGCAGGAGGGTTTCAATTAAATGGTTTAATCAGGGCACAGCCAAGAAACATCACAATGTCTGCTGCTTATTCTCCCCATCCTTAAAAACAGGTTCAATCAAACAGCATACGGAGTAATTCTGAGGACAAAGTAAGAGAATCGTAGCACACAATGGCTAGTCAGTAAATGACTCCTACTATCTCTGTGGTCGAAGGATTTTATATTCCGTCTCCAGATTTTAATCTAAATGTTATGCCCATGAAGCGAGGACGCTTGGATGTAGGCAGACTTTGTTATGTAGCTCTCTCTAAAAAGTAAGGGAAATAAAGGTTCTCTGTGAGTGATAGATTATAAAATCAAAACCATGGTGGGAAAGAGGGTCAGTGACTTGGCTGTGAAGCACCGGCTGGTACAGCTCTCGGTTTGCCTCATTGCCATGCTAACTCCAAAGCAGTTGCGGACAATCCCATAGGACTGTTTATGGGCAAGGACATGTAAATCTCATGTAATTTTCATATCCTAAAAAAAAGACTTTGAATTTTCAGCATTTTCATTTCTTACGTTAAGCCTAAGCCTGTTCTTAGTTTGTAGGCAATACATAATTAGAGAACAGCCTAGAGAATTCTGGTTTGCAGGGATAGAATTAACATAAGAGTTTGTATTTAAATAATCAGTATAGTCTAAAACTGAGTGAAGCAAACTGAGGGCTGCAGCGGCAGGGTTTGGTGGAGTTCTGTCTATGGCCCATTGATTGCTGCCCCTCTGCAGAAACAAGCCCCACCTGGAAAACAGTGTGACGGCCTAACATGGCACAATGTGAATCAACACTCTAACTAGCTCCCCAAGCTCCCCAAGGCCTCCTAATGATCCTCTGACTTTCCTGCAAGGTTGGCTACAAATAGGAAATGTACTACTGACCAGGCTTACAAAAGGCTCTGTTTTGTTTGATAGCAGTTTCTTACTGCAAATTGATAAATTGTGATTCTGACTTACTCATCAGTTCTTCTGTAATGTATTTTGTTATTTATTTATTTACTTGTATTAGGCTGAAACGGCACTTCCAAATCCAATTATTTTTAATGTCTGTGTGGTTAGCCTACATGGCTGAAGGCACATTTCTCAACATTAGTTAATATTTGAAGGTAAGTTCATGTTGGAAGGCGCCTTTCTATGTGGTCACGAATTTTCCATTGTCGAAATTTATGCTTTGTTATTTGTTCCAGAGCAAAGCCTCAAACCCCTTTCCAAAAGGGGTGCGACGACTAGTTACACTGTGACAAGCTACATAGTAACAAGATTAAGTATCCTCGCAGCTTGTCTTAGCTACCAGGATCATCATGATTATCCACACTTCTGATCACTGCAACCTTGTATCCTAAAATCAAACGGTTATAATTCATGGGGCATGAATTTCTAGAATCAAGAGAATTACAATAGACTGCCTCCAAGTCTTAAATGGATTTAAAAATTACTCTGACGTAGCACCTGTCTCATGACTAACTTTCCAATTACAATAACTGTCATCTTATGAAAAAAGGAAAGAGAGCCCCAAATGCACTTACTTCAGGCTTCTTAAGTAGAAAGTGACTTTGCAGTGTTTCCTCCAGCTCCAAATCACACTGCAAAATGCTCTTTCTGACCATCAGGTTCACTGCTTCCCATCCCTACACCTGTTTGCTCTCCAGGACCGTGTCCTAGTTGAGATCATGAATCAGGGTAAGCTCTCTAGCATCTATGGCACCGAGATGGATGCACCGAAGCCAGAAACAGAGAAGGGACAAGACTGGATTGTTCCCCAGGGAGACTCTCAGAAGTAGACAAATGATACCTCAAGAAGAAAAAGATGGGTCAAGTCCTAACACCAGAGTCACAGCAGGCAAAGATGAATTTAAATGATGCCAGGAAGAACATTCAGAACAGATGGGAGCTTGCCATCTGCAATTCTATGCTCCAAACCACGCAGGCTAGAGCTGTTGAAACTGGCTGTCTTTTCTAGCAGCTGGCCTACGTCTTAGGTCAGACCTGGCTGTCAGGGCTCAGCACAGCAGTAAGCACTAGAAGCAGTATTCCTGGGGCTGACGCAATGCTCATGCTTGAACAATAACTGGGAACTGGGTTCTGGGTTCCAAGGAGACAGCAGCAAATTCAGAGGAAACAAAGCTGGATGAAGCAGAGGACCACGGGATCAAGAGTTTAGGAACAGGCCCCAGAAGAAGCACAGGTGAAGATCAAAGTCAAAATGGTAGGAAGCCAAGTGCTGAGGGAGCCGAGGGACACTGGATGGCACCTGGCATACCTGCTCAAAATCTGAGCAGGGTTTGCTTCTTATTTTAGGGACTGGCACCTAGAACTGATTTATAAAGTATGATAAATGGCGATTCTCCTCTTTCTGCAGTAAAGCCTGTATGGACAGATGAAGTGTCAGGTGGGTGAAAAGCACACGTGACCTGCCGTGGTGGTTTTGTAGTCAGGCATGGACTGTGAGAGCATACAGAGCCTGACTTCCTTCATCTGCAGCGGCATATCATGGGAGAGAAGTCAGATAACAGAAGAGATGCCCCCACCCAGGTACTCAAGAACTACCATTTGCTCTTAGGTGTTCTCTTTCACTTCATAGAGGAGAAAAGCCTGTGTAACTAGTTATAGTGTTTGCTTCTGGGCAGAATGGGCTCTGCCAATGCCCTTCATTCATTAACAATGTTAAAAAATAATAAAGAAAACTCTAACAGACTAGAAACTAAAAGAGAAACTTCTGATACACTGACACTCACCACTAATCCAGGCTTTCTCCTTCCCCACCAGCTGAGAGCATTGATCTCTCTATGGCTCAGCATTCCACAAGTAGGACCCTTCTCTTCTGCTCCCACTCTGTTCTGTTCTGCTCCCACTCTGACCTGCCCTTTGGAAAGACACGTTCATCTTTTTTCTTCTTCCCTCCCTGAAGCCCAGGGTACCAATCTAGAGCCCTTGTGCATAAGCATCTCCCATCTTCCCTCACCAATATCCTCTGATGTCACCTCCTCTTGTTGGACCCATCTTCAACAGATCTAAAGGCAGTAAATCCAAAACCAAGAGACAGAGAGAGACTTCACAACTTGAACTATGAGTAAGTTTCCACACCATGTTTACACTGGTCCTGATCATCTCAAGGCACTCCGTGAGAACCACTGTGGACGACCCACGTTCACTTAACCGAAGAGCCTGGGGTGGGCACCTTAGCCTTCATATTGTGTGGCTTTGGACATTCTGGGCCTTTTGTTTGTCTCTCTGCAAATGGGGCACCTCCTTCTGCAATTATTCTGGGCTAGAATGATGTGCGTGCAGAGTGGCCTGCATATCTGGATAATGAAGCTAGCATTTTGTTTTTCTGGCATTTTTATCCTTGACAGAATCCTTTGATAAGTTATGCCCTGTACAGCCTCAGCCTGTTTGGAAGACTAGCTTCATCTGCTTACAGTTTGGCCTTCCATAAAAGGTCCTACAGTGCTCCTCTTGATTTATTTTCCCTTGGTCCTCAATAATAATTATAATCACAAGACTAATAACAGTTCTGGTTTGGTAAAAAGAGCAATCTCAGGGTACTTTATATGTGTTACAGTATTCAAACGTAACAATGGGACTGAAGCGAAGGTACCATTATCCTTCATTTCATAGATGGGAAAATTGAGGGGCAGAAAGGTTAAGTAACTTTCTCAAGTTCCTTTAACTAGTACCAAACAGCTGTTGTACAAGTCAGTTGTATAAAAAATTGGGTCATGAGAGAAAGCGCTGTAGGGACAGTGGTCATGTTCAATTACTTACCATGCAACACACACACACACACACACACACACACACACACACACAATCACACTCCCCTTCTTACCTTTTGATCACTGTTAAAAGTTGTTAGAATAAAAATAAAATGTTGCAATGAAATTTAGATGTAATGCATTAAGTCTCTGTTATAAAATTGTTTTCAGAACAGAAAATTCAAATCATAAGGGAAGAAAGTTCCCCAGATAAGCCCAACCAGGCCTCCCTGTATCGACCTGGGAATTTTGAATACTTTTTTCTCTGTCAGAATACTCTTGTTTACTATTTTTTTCAATATTGAAAACCTGCAAACAAATGTGACTTCTATCAAACTTTTCTCAGGGACTGACTTGGGAGTAAATGTCCCTTCTGTGTCATTTGTAATCATTGAGAGTTTGACATAGATAAATGCAATTTTTCTGTGCATGACACTGTAGAATGATCCTGTAGTAGATGCTTGATAGAGTTTCCTTTGAGAACTTGATCTGGGGAAGACGTTCACTCACTCAGTTCCAAAACAGATATAGTGTCCTGGGGTCCGAATAAGTTCTGTAGATATCTACCATATTGGAGCCTGGGAGGGCTGATCATCTAATCCACATTAAAGGGATGGAGAAAAATCACTTCACCATGGGCTTATAGGTGTAATCCAGGAAAACCAATGGAAACATCAGAGTCTTTCCTTTTAAAGTAATCTCTCAAAATTCTTCCAGCTATTTCAGCATCGTTACCTGCTGTAATGTTCTGTCTCTTTAAGAGACAAGCCATGCCCACTCCTTTCCTGCTTGCAGCCTCAGACCCACTCTCTCTCTCTCTTACTGTCCTCTCTCTCAGAGAGGCAGCTCCCCCCCATCTTTTCTCTTTCTCTATTTCTCTCCCCACCCTTCTCTCCTTTTCCTTCCCCTCTATAACACCAAATAAATGTCCAATTTCATTCTGTGTCTCCCACCCGTTGCCTATCCATTTGTCACCGCTGGGGACCAGCCAACTTCCCTGCCACGTGGTCTATGGGACTGGCTGCTTTCGGGTCCCCAGCAGTTCCAGAATCTCATAGCATCTGTGCTTCCCACCTGCTGCCTGCCCACACAGCTCGCCCTTGCCGGGGACCAGCCAGCCACCACATGGCAGTGGACCAGCCACCTTGGTTTGGGGACCTGCCGCATGGTCTCGACCCCACAGCAAGCTGCTGGGGACCTGCAGCAAATCCATTACACCTGCCAAACAGGTTACTCCTCAAGAGTGTGGTCCTCCACCCCTGGCTTCGTGTAGAACACCACACCTATACAGGTCTACTCTCCACTGGGTGTCCAATGACACCTTCTCCTGCCTCACTGACCGAGGGTATATCCTATTTCTCTTTCTTAAATAATATCAGTTTTTCAAGGCTGTGTATTACTTTCCCTGTTCTGTGGTCTCAGCATGGCTTGTCGAGGCTGTTGTGGTGTTCCTAATCGACTCTCTCTCCCAGTCTGTCTATCTAGTCAGACCACAACACTGCCTCTAGCTTCAAATAGCGTGGCCCACTGCAGCTCAAAATGTTTCTCTCACTCACCATTGGATATTAGATAAATCTATAACTTGAAATAACCTCAGAATCCAGCAAAGTCAAAAGGAACTGTAGTCAGAGGGTAGAGAAGGCACACTGGGGAGGGAATTAGTAGAACACAAGTGCTATGAACCCAGATGTGGGGAAACTGGGAGATTTGTCTGGGAAGGGGGGATGGAGCGCAACATAGAGGTACTGGGAAGGAACCGAGATTATAACATCAGAGAGGTTTAAAAGGCCATTTGGAAACATTTTATGTTTGATTAAACCACATATTGTGTGTGTGTGAGAGAGAGAGGGGGGGGTGAGGAATGAAGTTATATCATGTGGGGGTGACAATGCTCCCTACAGGGCCATAGACATTGTCTTTGCCTTTGGTTGCTCCAGAACCTGAAGGTAAAACCCTATTGCTGGAGATACCACTCACATCAGACATGGAGTTTTGTCGGGGACTGTCGCCCCAACATAGAAACTGGTGTTTTTCCCCAAATGTGTCCCCGGAGGCGTGAGGAAAGAAACAGGCTTTCACACCATTACCGTTCAAAGGCCGCTTAGGACTTTTTCTCTCCTTACAGCGTGACCTTGCGTTTATTCCCTCTCCCCAATTTCTGCTCTGAATGCTCCCTCTACTCTTGAGGAATTTTCCTATTCATATTCCTTTTTCCGGGGCACCTCCCCCAGCACACACACACCTGCATTCCTTCACCTGCTTTGGAGATAGCAACTTCTCATGGAGCAATCTACAAATGAAAAGGAAGGCTGGAGCAAAACCCTCATCTATTGTCTTTCTAAATTGTTCTCTTTCAGCTACGAAGCTGCATGGCATCCTCAGGCTGGCGGATATCAGAGCCCACAGGGTTTGGAGGAAATTAGCTGGAATGGACCTGGAAAGCTCTCTGTGAAGAATTTTACAGCATTCAAAGGTATTGTGCAAGTTTCTATATGAGAAAAAAATCAAAAGTCTGACCCAGGTGTAAAGTCTAGTAACCACAAGAATGGCAGCATGGTAGAATGTCCCATAGTGTGCAATAGTGGCATTTATATCTTAGGGCTAACCAAAAGTTGTCTAATGGATCTTAAGTAACTCAATAGGAATGAGGCCATTCCTGGTGCTGTAAACCAATACAAGTACCCGTGGCTAATGAGAAGACAGACCTAGAGAATAAGCTACTACCGTCACCTTCCCTAAACCAGGATGATTTCTAACTGCATCCTAAATGTGTAACCTTATAACACAGATAAGCATACCTCTCACCCCTCATCAGACAACAACAACAAATAAAGCAAAAGTTTCATTTGGTAGCAGACAAAAATTTTGCTGGTTAGTTTTTGTAAGCTTGGCACAAACTAGAGTCTCCTGGGAAGAAGGACTCTCAGCTGAGGGCTTGTCTCCAACAGATTTTTCCATGAGCATGTTTGTGGAACATTTTCTTGATTAATAATTGATGTGGGCCTTGTCCCATAGTCACATTGATGAATATCTTGATCATCACCATAGAAATTTCACCTGATGGATGGAGATAGAGTCAGAGACCCACATCCACATTAAAACAAAGGACTGAGCTCCCAAGGTCCAGTTGAAGAGCAGAAGGAGGGAGAAGATGAGCAAAGAAGTCAGGACTGTGAGGGACTGGCCTACCAACTGAGACAGTGTGCTCGATCTATTGGGAGCTCATCAAATCCAGCTGGACCAGGAATGAATGAGCATATGACCAAACCGGACTCTCTGAATGTGGCTGCCCATGGAGGCTGACTGAGAAGCCAATGATAATGGCACAGGGACCTATCTCTTCTTCATGTATTGGCTTTTTGGGAACCTAGTCTATATGGATGCACACCTTCTTAGGTGATGGAGGGGGGGGCCTTGGGCTTCCCACAGGGCAGGGTACCCTACCCCCTCTTAAGGAAGCAGGGGGAGGGAGGAGGGATAGTGGGGGAGCAGGAGGGCCAGGGACAAGGGGAGTAATTGTAAATTTCTCTTTTAACAATAAAAAAAATTGATGTGGGAGGACTCAACCCACTGTGGGCAGTGTCACCTCTGGACAGGTGGCCCAGTGTCAGATAAAAGGGTGACCTAGCAAGCCATGGGAGCAAGTCTGTAAGCAGGGTCCCTCCCTGGTTCTGCTTTAGTTCCTGCCTCCAGGTTCCTGCCTTAAGTTCCTGCTTTGGCTTCTTCTGATATCAGACTATAACCTGTAAGCCAATAAACACTTACTTCCACATGTTGTTTGGTTGTGCTGTTTATCACAGCAATGGGAAAGAAACTAGGACAGAGACCACTATAGACGTCAATTTGTCAAAAGACAGACAGTGGTGTGCTCAATGCCGATTGATCCATCGACAAACATTATAACCCCCATGCCTAAGGCCCAGGGAGCAACACTCTGAAAAAGATGAAGTGGAATGATTACGTGAAACAGAAGACCAGGGCACCTGCTGTGAGATGGTATTTTCTACAGATCACAGGGAAACTTAAAATTTTGATCACCTGAACAAGATCTGAAAATGAAAACACTAGTTGATATACCATTGTGAATAGAGTCAATCTCCCAAGGCCCTACCCTAAGTACATTCTAAATGTTTATCTTTATATTCACAATCTATCTCTCGCCCTTCATCAGAAAAGCTTCTTTTTGTAACACACAAAGTCTGTAATGAAGACTTACAGGCAATTCAAAGATGCTTAAAACTGTGAAGTTTTAGACAAGCTTCTTCAGGGAGGCGCCTCGGGTAGCGTCTGTGATCCCAAGTGGTTTGTCCTGAACAATACAAGCAGCGCTAAGTGAATTCATCATGTTTTCTGTGTGTGTGTGTGTGTGTGTGTGTGTGTGTGCATGCTCACATGTGTAACAATAATAATAATTAAAGAAGACGATCTCATGAATTCAAGAGGGAGTGAGGGGGGAGACTTGGGAGGAGTTGGAGCAGGCAATGGGAGGAATAGAAATGATATAAATACACTTCCCACATATATTAAATTATAAAAATTTTAAAATTAAAATTTAAAAGGCCTTGGAAGTCTCCCTGTGGCCTTTCTTCTTTTCTCAGTTTTTCTTCTGTAGCAGGAAGTGAGGTCACTTGGTTGTTCCCGGATGCTCAGCCCCAATATAACTACACAGAAAATATATTAATTAAATCACTGCTTGGCCTATTAGCTCTAGCTTCTTTTTGGCTAGCTCTTACATCTTAATTTAACCCATTTCTATTAGTCTGTATATCGCCATGTGGCAGTGGCTTATCAGCAAAGATTTAGCATGTCTTACTATGGCAGTGGCTCCATGGCAGCTTCCTGACTCCGTCTGTCCTTCTTTCTCCCAGCATTCAGTCCAGTCCTCCTTGCCTACATAAGTTCTACCCTATTAACAGGCCAAGGCAGTTTCTTTATTCATTAATAGTAATCACAGCACAAAGAGGGGGTTCACACACCATTCTTCTCCTCAATCCAACCACTAATAACCTGTACATAAGCCATGTCAAGTTTATATAGATTTCTTGTCCCAATATCTGCCGTGCTAAATCTGCTTTAATACCCTAACTTCCCTATTTTTCTGGCAAACATTTTCCAGCAAAGTTCTCAATGGTAGATCTTGTGATCCTGACCCTGAGTCTTCCAAGTCCTCTGTGCACAAAGGTCATCTTCCCTGCTTGTCAATAAGGAAGAGCTCTACATCTACCATCTTAAAAGTCAGCAATTCCTAAAGAGAGAAGTGCTGCCTAAGGAGAAATTCCATCTCAAAAGCATCCAAGGAAGCTATAACCAGATGCACCAGAATATGTAGACTATATTTGAAAGTTCCCTTTGAATTTAGATTCGTATATGCCATGAGACTAGCATGGTACCTATTTTACATTCTCTTAAACTATAGTGTGAAGAACAGTGAGTATTGATGGGGATGCCAAGTTTTGCAGCAAAAGAGGATGAAGTAATAAATATTTTAAGAAATAGGAAAAGTTCTCAGCAGTGGAAGCCATCGTTTCTTCTTCAGCAGTTGTGTCTACCAGTGTTGCGGGGAATTCCTCCATCCCCTATTCTTGCTGTCCTGGTTACTTGAATCCTGATGACTCTCCTTCTTTTGTAAAGATATTGATAGGTGGGACACAGTCCTGTTTTCTATTCCCATCAAGGTCCCAGAGTGTCTGTGTGGATAACCCATCCAGTTCCCCCTGCTCTCAGTCCCTTTAGATCCCATCAGACACAAAAATTCCCCATCATTGTACTTTAGCCATGCAATCATGGTATTTCCCGAACCACGCTTTTACACCTGCCCATCTTTATAGGATCACTCTCTTCCGTTCTCCCACATGGAGAATGAGGTATATATACACTGACTAATCTTGAAACACACCAATTTTTGTCTGAGACTAAGTGTGGGGACACAGCATTAGATACCTTTGGCCTAGCAGGCCCCTCTCAGCACCTGCAGCATGTCTGCATCCCTGTTGTTTCTGTAGCTCCTACATACACATCACCTTATCAGCATGACTCCTCCTTTCTCTCTAAGGCGGTTGTCTGTCTCTGCACTTTGTGGAGCTCTGTCTTCTGCTCCGTTCTTTGAAATCACTTGTATACTGCGCTGCCTGCCTCTCAGACAATGCATGCCACAATGCAGGGCAGTGAGTGCTGAGAACTGCACTGCCTGCCTCTCAGAAAATGCATGCCTCAGTGCAGGGCAGTGAGTGCTGAGAACTGCACTGCCTGCCTCTCAGAAAATGCATGCCACAGTGGCAGTCAGCGGGGTCTCACACATAGAGTCAAATTTGGCTTCAGCACTTCTGTGAGCAAGATTTTAAAAATCTCTGTACCTTAGCTCCACTTTGTAGATGATCACACACAATGTTAAAGGAGCAATATGAAGATTATGTTGAATAACATTTGGTACAGCGTAGTGGCTACTAGTTGTCCCAGTATTACTAACAATTACTATTGTTGATTATTAGTTGAATTAAAAATGTCGAATGAATGTCTGGATTTGAATTATTGAGCAACCACAATACCAAGAACCCATGCATTTGATGTCATGTATGCCGTAGTTTAAGATGTGAATTCTTATGGCTTAATGGAGTTGATGGTGTTAGCCCAGGAAAAGTTGACCCAGGAAAATGAAATAATGTCCCAAACATACATAGCTCTAAAGTATCAGAACTCACGTTGGAAATCTATTTTTCTCCAGCACTGTTTCCAGCCATCCACTGTCTGTGGATTCCTGCTGTGTTCCCCGGAGCCTGATGTAGAATATTAAAGTCATTGCTCTCCTTAGAACTTGAGTGTCTCTGAGGAGAAGGCGATATGGGGTACGCCATTCTGTTCTGCCTCTGCTGTGTGGATCTGAGGCCTTGACCATAGGCACCTGGTGCCATTGTGACCAGGTCAGTGGAAGAGGGTTACAGGGCAGTGAAGCCACGGTTGCAAGTGTGATCCTTCTAGCAGGTCTTCCTTTCTCATGGTCATGACCTCGATTGTTGCTTGGTGAACCTGTGGCAACAGGAGTGTCTGGAAAACATCACCACACCACCACAGCGCCGAAAGGGAGACTTTTGAGTTTTTCTTAAATCTTGAAATAAATTTAAAATCGACTCCGAGGAGGACTTGGAAGAAATGACTTTCATTAAACTGAGTAGGGGAAAACATGTCTCAGCGCCTCTTTATTTACCTTATTAGACTCTGAAGCAAGGTTTGCAAAGATTACCAGACTCAATCCTGAAGAGGAAGGCCATAGGGAAATGTTTCTAGAAGGTTCTGTGTTCAATTAAATGGAAGACCAGATATTATCATAACTTGTTCCCCATTTGAAAATTCCTTCTGTGAGTTTCAGCCTGGGAAAGGGACTGACAGCTTGAAATCCTGAGGAGCTTTGAGAGCCTGAATCACGCACTGTGATTTCCTGTAGCTGTCATCAGAGTTATCACTGCTTGCAGCCAAATCCTAGCAGGTTGGCCATATCTCAGCACAAATTTGGAAATGTTCAGAGACCATCGAGGTTGTAATTCCCAATGATCATTTTAGCTTTCATCCTCGTTTCTGAGGTTTACTTTATCACCGGAAAAAGAAATATCCAGTTATTATCCTTGCCATATAAAAATGCAGGTACCATGCCACGAGACACAGTTAAAGTTGTTCTGAAAATATATACCATCCACACAGCCTTTGGAGAGGAGTTAGGTTAGATGTGAGATAGGAATGAGTTTCCCCAGAATGGATTCAGGTGTTGTCTCCTAAAAAGAAAGCAAAGGATGCTCAAGGCACCAAGTCAGTAGGGTGTTTAAACCCAGAGGCACTGAGGCAGGCGGAATCCCCAGATCCCATCTATTTGCATAAGTTGCTTACTGTATGCTAAAGAAACAAAAACTCTTGAATCCTAGTGACATACAAGGAAAAATGTTCTACTTATTCACATTCATGACTAAAGTGGGCTGGTGTTGGTGGTCTCTTTAAAAACTCTAGGCAGTGTCTCCCTCTTGAAATATAATTCCCTGAACAATTCAGTAGAGAGAGATAATATGGTACATCTCATACCAACTGAACAATCTCCTGCCCAGAAAAGAGCATGCCATTGTCAAATGTATTTATTTAGAGGACCTAAACACAGACTTACAGCTTCAGTAAAGTACAAACAAGCCATCCTCACACTTGGAGGAGGTGTGTGTGTGTGTGTGTGTGTGTGTGTGTGTGTGTGTGTGTGTGTCAGGGTGGGGCCGAGAGTGAAGACAGGGCAGATGTTTTTGAACCAAGAAAGATTTCCACACAAAGCAAGCTTAGCATTCTGGAAGGCAGCACCTGTACCCCAGGAGAAGCAAGGGACATGCAGCCTACTTAGGGCAGGAGGAACAGCCTGCCAATTATCCATGATGCAAAGGAGAAGTTTCCTGAAGCTGCTGACAGTTCAGTCACTGATGTTACTGCAGACTGATGCCTGAGGCCCTGGAGTCTGTGACTGTGCACAGAGCCCTACTGAGGAAAGAGAAGGAGACACATGGTTGCCATGGGTGGGAAGCAGTAACTGGGACAATAGAGAAAATGGGGTTCTGGTACTCTGATTTTTTTTTTTTTGAGGCAAGGTCTTGTGATACAGCTCAGGCTAGCCTTGAACTTGCAACATACCTACCTCAGCATCTTGACTGATGCTCTTAAAACAATGAACACTGACATTTGCTGCAAAGTAGGGTCAATGTGACTACCCCTTCTTGCCCATGGGAGAGAATGGCAAAACTAGACTTTGAAAGATGGGTGGGGCCTGAACATGTGGAGGCCTCACAGGTCAGTGTGGAGAAGGCAAATTACATCTTAAGTGCAACAAGGAGCTAAATGGCCTCAAATCCCTTCGTGTTTCTAATAGAGCACTCTAATTTCTGTTTGAGGAATAGACATGGTGAAAGTGAGAAGCAGCAGAGAAAGCAGTTACACTACAGCCGTGGTCAGGCTGAAGGTGATGATGACTGATTTGGGGTGAGAAGTACACTCTTGTTCCATTCTAAGCAAAGGAGAGGAATCAAAGACAACTCCCAAGTTTCTGTTTTGAGTAAAAACAGTAATTTCATTTCTTAAGCTAGGGAGAGAGTGGTAGAAATACACAGTCTAAGGAAAACCAAAATTTGGGGCACATGAAGCATAAGTTAAGACAGTTAGGTAAACTCAAGTAGGAAAAAGGAGTTGACAAATAAACACCTAGGAGGCTCACAAAATCAGAAGCCAGGAGCATAGAGATGATGCTGACCTCAATGTTCCTATTCACTTTCTCATGCCCCCATAGATTTGCTGAGTGGTACCAGTGTGGTGGTCGTCGCAGAGCCAATCAGCAAAGCTCTGGGTTCCTGGGCATCACCTTCTAATTAGCATTCTGTTGATCACAAGGAGCATCCTTCTCCTGGAGCAGGCGGTATTATCATTCCCAGTTTGTCTGTGTGGAAACTGAAGTCAAACCATCTCAGCCAGACACTGGTAAGTGCTAGAACTGGCCATTCAGCAGCTCAATTCTAGAGCGCAAGCTCAGACTCTGTGCTATGCTGCCACCACTGATGCCTGATGACACAAGCCCCCATTTTATGTCTCTGTCATATAGGATAATGCATTAGAACAAAAGATAAGTAAAGAAAAAAAAGCCAGCGAGCCAACATCAACACTAAATGACAAGTCACCCTGAGCAAATATCACTAGGAACCTCAAGGCATCAAGGCTGTTACTAGTTCTCTGTGTTCTTTAAGGGTAAGGAAACCGATTTTGTGATATTATGTAGTTGAGGTGTCTGTGCAAGTTAGAGACATGTTAATTGGAGATCATATCCAAAATCTAGCCACATAGAAACAGGGCCATCAGGTATACATTTGATTGCCAGCTCAACTACCAATGCCTGTGTTGTCGGGCACATCATCTACTATTGTGAAACTTAGCTCCTGCAGCCATCCAAGAGTATGACAGTTGTGTTTCCTACTCAAGTTTATGGTAAGATTGAAAGTGATGACACCTAACTCAGCATCCTGACACAGGCACTCTAGGAGATCGTTGCCCATACTACCGAGTGGGTCTAGTATACATTTGAGCTAATAGCTAATGCAACCTTAGTAGGGACTAGTTTAGAATATGTGCAAAACTGGCCAGACAATCATGGGTCATAGACACTATCATGGCCCCTTCTCCTTCGCAAAATATTAAGTTCTTGTCTCACCTTTACCAGAACTGACTTTGTTAAGCCTCTAGCAGTCATTTCTGTCCTAACCCCATTTTGTCTAATTAAAATCAATACCAATCCATAATTGCTATAGGCAGCGGAACTCACCAGCAGGACTAGTCTTAATCACAGGTGGGGTGTGGTGAAGGCAGCTATTACTGGGTCTGGACCAGTCCTGTCAGCCCAAGGCAACCACAGGAGACTGGAGATGTGTATATGAGCAGCTGAGCTACAACTATTAAGGGAATTTTTCTTCAGAGACTATTGGTCTCTCCAAAAGAAACATATCAACCACTACCACAGAGGGAATTTAGGACAATTTGCTCTCAAGGGGCTCAATTATTTCTAAATATATTTTCAAATAAATGAGACTTTCTTAAGCCATTTATCACCATAGCAACTATGCTGGCAGGGTTGTTGGGGTAGCATCAGCTTCTACCAACTGTGAAATGTTCTTGCTACTTACAGATCTTCAGGAAAAACATACTATATTGAATAAGGAAAGAAAGGCTTCATGAAGGCCACAGGAAATTAATAATGAGATCGTGAGAAAGTCTGTAAAGATGTACAATTTCTTCTGAGTAAAATTCTAATTAGCAAAAATAATTCGTTAGATAATACTTAGATATGCTGGTAGCTTGGCAGTATCATAAGTGAAATATAAATGTTCTCTAGTCATTCAATTAAATATGCCTCGTGCCTCAGAGGCTGTGGTCTGGAGATGGATGGGAAGCCAGTGGTGCCAGTCTTGGCTCTGATGCCAATTAGCCCTCTGCTGGGAAACATTCAATTTCTCCCCTTCCTACGTGATGAAAGGGTATTGGGTTTTAGAAGTCACTGAACTAAATGAGGTTAACACTGTGCATGCGTGTTCACGTTTTCCCTTGTTTCCATGGCTACCATTTGTGTGTTTATTCTTTAATATATGCCAGCTATCTATCCTCAATTCTGCACTGCTCTGAATCTTCAATATCCTTCCTTGAAAGGACTGGTTCACATGCAGTGACCGAACTTGGAAGCAGTGAGACATCTCAGAGGAAAGGAGGTGAGCAAGGTAGAGTTGGGGGGGGAGAGTTTCGAACTTGTTACCACCATGGGTGTCTGCTTGTGGGACACAGCAAGGGTGGCATCTGCCCCTTGAAAATGGACACACTTGAGTAGTACAGACTTTAAATACATTCACTCAGCATCTGCACCTGGAAACGGAAGTCAGAAACGGGACTAAGCCAGAACAAAAGCTTCCTGGAAGCTGAGGCAAGAGTTACTTGGAAAGTGGAAGGGTACTTGACCATGTGCCTCCGCAGGTTAGTTACTATCCTCAAACCTCAGTATCCACCCATGAAGGGGCCAGAATCCACAGAGAAAGTAAACTTTGCCTCAAGACTAATGCCACTGTATGGAGTTTCTTTTACAAATTATGACATACTATATTGACAGGGAAATTATATTTTCACTGAGATCACATGACTTTCTTATATGTTTATCCACACTTTAAAAAACAGCATCCGAGAAGCAAGAAGACAGACACAGCGGCCATATGTCTCCTGTAATATAAAATTGGAAATTCCACCTAACACAGTGAGATCTCTATTCTTTTGTTTGTTTGTTTGTTTGTTTGTTTTGTTTTGTTTTGTTTTTCAAGACAGGGTTTCTCTGTAGCTTTGGAGCCTGTCCTGGAACTAGCTCTTGTAGACCAGGCTGGTCTCAAACTCACAGAGATCTGCCTCTGCCTCCCGAATGCTGGGATTAAAGGCGTGCACCACCACCGCCTGGCGAGATCTCTATTCTTTGACTAGATGAGCAGACAGCAGCATCGTATTCCTCTGAACATGAATAAAGAGGAGATCTAGGCTTTAGGAAGAATTTCAGTGGAAAATCACAGATCTATCATGAGCCGGGGAGGCCAGATTCTGATTGCTTTGTTACTAGTAGTTGTGACTTTAATAAGTGACAATAACTCTGAATATCTTTCTTTCTCTGACCTTAGGGAAATTTTTACAGTTGTTGGCTTCCGAAGAACATATGTGAAATTAAAGGAAAAGATAAAACAAGGACTCAGAAATCAGAAACACAGGAAGAAACGGTGAGATTCTGGGCCAGGTGATGCTCCAAGTTCAAACACTGGTGGTGTGAGGAGGCTGGGTATCCAGATAGGCAGGGTGGGCAGGAGAAGAGGCAATCGAGGATTGGCATGCCTGGTATTGTGACTGTCCTCAGTGGCCAACAAATGGAGAAGAAAAAATCAAGAAGACTTCAGACTCGGTGAGAAATAAGAGCATTTAAACAGCCCCCAGAATCTCCCATCATCCTTTTACTGCTTTGTCTCTGCAGCTAATTTGCCCATGGCTGGTCACATGGAGGTCACATGGCAGCAGTGCAGCATCTAGAACATGAATTCAACTAATGTTCAGCCATATGCATGTGCCAGGAAGGAGCCTGTTGAAGCACCTTGCATAGTCATGCATTACTTCTTGCCTGTGGCGGGGCTTGACATGGCATGGGTAACAGTCATTCACCCAAACTATTTCCAAAGACAATCACAGATCCTTTGCTTGTTTGTTTTGGGTTTTGTTTGTTTTATTGTTTCTTTGCTTTTTTGAGACAGTGTTTCTCTATGTAACCCTGGAGGTCTTAGAAAGAGCTCTCTAGAAAAGGCTGGTCTCAAACTCACAGAGATCTGTCTGCTTCTGCCTTCTGAGTGCTGCGTAAAGGCATATGCCCTTGGCTATAATCACATTTTTAACAAGTTTTTTTAACTTTAGTTTATGAAATAATTCCAATTTTACAAAAAGTTACAAGTTTAATAAAATTATTCTCATGTAGACTTGACCAAGATTTAATGGCAAGAGGTAAGAACACATAAAGAAGTCACATGTACCTTGTTTCATGCAGGTTCACTCCTCATTAGCATCTTGTGACAGTTGTGACATTATTCATGTGGTGGAAAATTTGGATTATCGTCCTGATGGCTCTTTAGAGGTGCCCAGGAAACAAATGTGTAGTTTTGGTTTACACCCAGGAGAATCCAGGAGTTCATATCTGAGTGCATCAGTGAGAGAATTTCCACGGGGTTCACTTAGGACAGAAGATCTACCCTGAGTGTGGATAGCATCATCGTTTAGTCCAGGCACTCAGGTGGAAGAAATCAGGGAAAGGGAGCAGGACAGCTAGTGTCAGGATTCTCCTCTCTGTCTCCTGGAAAATGCGACATAAATAGGCCTGTTCCAAAACCATCCCTTGAGGATGAGCTGAAACCATGTACCGAATAAAGCTTCCATAAGTAGTTCTCAAGATTTGTTGCAGTAATATGAAGTATGGCTAATATTCTTGTAATTTTGCAGGGTGTTTTTTTTTGTGTGTGTGTGAGTGAACATAATTTTATAGACATAATATTTTTATAAAACATTTGAAAGTTACAGGCAATCATCAAATCCCTCAGTGTTGAATTTTATATCTCACCCTGGATCAGTGATTAGAACATCAGATGTGTTAAGGAGTCATGTGGAAGATTTCTGAAATCTTGCTGTCTGGCTCCCATGTCTAGATATATAGTGTATTTGGTCTAAAACGTTCTTCATATGTGTAGTAATGAGGAGCGGGCCACATTCCTGCTGCCCAACTCTCAGCTGTGGGCTAGCTTACACCCAAAATAACCACACAGAAATTGTATTAATTAAATTACTGCCTGGCCCATTAGTTCTAACTTCTTATTGGTTAACTCTTACATATTTTTGATCTAACCCATTTCTGATAATATGTATCACCACTTGACTGTGGCTTACTGGCATGATTCTACCCAGCGTCCATCATGGGTAGTAACAGCATGGAGTCTGCCACACTTCCCTTCTTCCCAGCATTTCTGTCCTGTCTATTCTGCCCACCTAAGGACTGCCCTATCAAAAGGCAAAGGCAGTCTCTTTATTTAACCAATGAAAGCAATGCAAATACAGAAGGACCTCCTACACCATTTACCTTTTTCTGTTTAAACAAAAAAGAAAGGCTTTCATTTTAACATAATAAAATTACATATAACAAAACAGTTATCAAGCAAGAATTACAGTTACATTATTTATATCTATTTTATCTTTTATCATAACTAAGGA
>JAQHUG010000150.1:3626986-3662659 GCA_028555095.1 Dicrostonyx torquatus
TCTCTCTCTCCTTTTTAAGCCCTCTCAGGTTTTTAAGTGGATTTAGCAGACCATGTTGGGCAGCCAAACTGTTGCAATGAGCGCAGGCAGGGTCCCTTCTTCCGTCCTGCCCAGCTCCCCGAGCAGGCGGGCTGTGTTCCCGGCACTTGGCTAGCTTACACCAGAAGTAACCACATGGAAATTGTATTAATTAAGTCACGTTCTGGCCATTAGTTTTAGCCTCTTGTTGGCTAACTCTTACACATATAATGTTAAGTCTGAGAATCACTGCCTTGGGTGTTTGGTTCTCAGGGCCACTCAAGTGTTTTCAATGTTCTCCAGTGAATCTCCATGGGTAGCTGGGGCTGAGAGTCACAGCTGAGCATCTAGGAGACGGGGACTCACATCTGACTGAAATGGCAAGTTGGAGCCATTCTGGCTTTCTCAGTACACTGACAACTGTACGCCAACCTAAGCCTAGCTTGCTGTTGACTCCCCGCCCAATGAAGCGGAAACCAGAGTTATAGCTAGCTCACCCTGAAGTCAACTAGAAGCGGTCTTTTTCTTCTCTTGGCCTTAGGAACCTCAGAGAAAACTGGACACATTACATTCAGATTGTTCTGTCCTGTGTACATCTTATCTACATGATGGGCAGTCTTTGGTGGAGCAACACAATTTAGAATCTTGAGTGTCACTAAGAACCTTCCACACCACTATGTGGATTGTGAAAAAAATTTCATGTGCTTTAAATACACTGTGAAGTGTGACCAGCCCATGCCACAGTGTAGAGAGACAGAATCTGCAAGCTTTAGACTGTGAGCCATACACCCTCTGCTATAGCTGCTAATTTTACCTTTTTAGTACAAGAACCAGATAGACTATGGGGATGAGCGACTTTGAATGCATTTGTATCAGATGACATGCCAAATGTGGCCTGTGGGCCTTCGCTTTAGTGTGATGAAGTAGAATGGAGAGAAAATGATACACAACTGGGAAATTAATATTCAGATCCTGGCTGGAGCACTTTCTAGTTTGGACCTTGCACTAATTTCTCAAGCCCTCTATGGCTCACATGTAAGCTGTATAAAGAAAACTCTCCCACAGGTTGAGATGACTTCAGAGGGTAGGATGCCAGCTTGAAGTGAGGAAGGCATTGAGAATGTCATCTTCCTCTCTTTCCTCCAACATCCTCGGGGACAAAGCTCATGAATCCCCTAGAACACTACTACATAGACAGACCAAACATGTTGCACTTCAGACAGCAGCTTCAATTGGCTTTGGACAGATTGCAGGGAAGACTGTCTTCAGCCTATTTTGTTAAATGATGATAGTTTGATGATACTGAACTATGGAAACACAAACACAAAGCAAAAGTCAATAAGCTTTCTTGTTCATCTATGTTCATGCTCCTTCTTCCCTGCAGCTCATCCCTTCCACCCAGATGAAAGGTTCCTGCACCACACAGCCTCTTCTTCTAAGCTCAGGTCTGTCTGACTCATACCGTCCCTAATGGTGAACAGAAATTAGCAAGTGAAATGGTTCTGCTTAAGATTTTGCAGTTTGGGCTAGACAAAGAGGTAGTTCTGGTGAAAAGATGAGATCTGCAAATACTTTTAACAAGATTATTTAACAGCTGAGACTGTTAAATAGGTCTTACACCATGCTGAGCATGGTCTGCTGGGCATGGTGACAGCAGTTAGGGAGGAGACTGAGGTGCCACTGACATAGGTACCTACTCAGAACTAATTATCAAAGCAGGCCTGTGCAGAGACTGATCGGCGCTTCTGCTAAGCAGCTTGGAAGTCAGCAAGAAAATATAATTATCTTACTTGTGATGAAAATGGTAGCAGAAAGCTGATGGGTGAACACATATGGAGAGCAACAAAAGCACAGCTCAGATAACGCAAGGGGAACGAGGCGCAGAGACTTGGTGTCTTTAGCGGCTGTGCAATCCACTCTCAGTGCTGTGGTTCGGGTAGGGTATGTCTCCTTCTGTCTCTCCCAAGCTTCGTATGTATGGAGACGGGGCTTAATGGCAGATCCCTAGTTCAACTGCAAGCATACCTTAAACAGCACAGTGTTTCTTAGTGAGGGTTTCTGTTGTTATGAAAAAAAAAAAAAAACATGACCAAAAGCAACTTGGGGAAGAAAGGGTTTATTTCATCTTACGTTGCCAGATCACAGTCCATCGCTAAGAGAAGTCTGGGCAGGAACTCAAAGCAGGAACCTGGAGGCAGGGCCTTAAGCAGAAGCCAAGAGTGACTGCTTAGTGGCTTACTCAGTTTTGCCACCCAGAGTCGGGCCCTCTGACATCAACTGTTAATCAAGGAAATGCCCTACAGGCTTACCCAAAGGCAACCTGATGGAGGCACTTTCTCAGTTGAGATTCCTCTTCCCAGGTGACTCTAGCTGGTGTCCAGTAGTCAATGAGAGCAAGCAGCACAGGGATAAAGATGTTTCTTGTGAAAACCAGCTAGCTCTCATTGGAGAATTACTGGAAGAGCTTGAGCCTGTCCCTACCATTGCCTCTCTCTGGCTCCATGTATGTGAGCACACCTGTATAACTCCTTCCATGTGCTGAGAAGACCTGAGATGGGCAAATGTCAATACCATGCCCTCTGACTTCCCACACCAATCTAAATAAAATTCTTTTCTTTATAAATAACCTATATATATGGTGGCAAAAGGCTGACTTATTTGTCCACAAACAACTCCTGCAAAAGAGCCCACGTATGGTACCATTTGGTTATAGAGATTAGTGTAAAGGGCCCTGAAAATTCCACTTAATATAAATTTAATGATCTTTATTATACTCTGATCTCTAACTCATTACTATTAAAGTGACAAAGAAAATGTAATATAGATCCTGCAGTCTTCTAAAGGGTCCTAATTTTGGAACATGTGTGCCATAGGCAGTTGAGGGAAGGGGGCAGTAAACACCACATTTTACTGTCTATGAAGAGACAATGCAGGTGGGGAATTAATGGTATAAATCATAGCCGAATTCTGAGCTAAAGGGAGTATGGAATAGAGACAAAAGTTTAAAAACTGACCTTGGGCGCTGACTATGTTTTATGTCAAGTTGATACAGGATAGAGTCATTTGGTAAGAAAAGAACATTACTGAGAAAATGCCCCAAACAGATATGCCTTGGGGAAGGCCCATGGGGAATTTTCTTGATTAGTGATTGACGTGGGAAGGTTCATGCCATTGTGAGTGGTGCTAGCACTAGATAGGTGGCCTGGGGATATATAAGAGAGCAGGCTGGATAAGCCCTGGGGAGCAAGCCAGTAAGTAGCACTCCTCCACTGCCTCGGCTTTGGTTCCTGCCTCAGGCTCCTGCCTGGACTTCTCTGGATGGCTTCACACTGTAAAATGTACCTTTTCCCCAAGTTGCTTTGGATCATGGTGTTTAATCATAATAATAGAGACCCTAAGTAAGACACCTTATCATAACAATCGAGACCCTAAGTAAGACACCTTGATTTAGGAAAGGTAGCAAGGTTGACGGGGGTTCTCAGTCTCACACAAGAGTCGGACTTGGACTTGTTATGTATGTTTTCTTGTCATGCAGAACAGGAGCAAGAGGACAAAAGGTCTCTGGCAGCTGTCCTTAGGGTCCATGCAACACAGAGAAGAGTCTTCTGGTATAGCTGTGACGTTTCCTTGATAGTTCTCTTACTTACTTGAGAATAAGCAAAATCTATCTAGCGATTCAACAGCTCAAAGGAAAAGAAATTGAGCTAAGGAACTGGACAAACATCTGCCTTTGTAATGAATGTGTTCAGTGAAATTCAGAAAGTTACAGAATGGTTCGAGAAACCACTACTCGATCATAGGAAAGCACATTCAGATAATAAATGCAACTGCAAATTAATAATCTAAAAGCTGTGTTCAAGCCATGACTAGAAAGTCGAGTAATGGGAAGTGCTGAGACGCTGATGACATCGGAACCAAGACTTTCGTACCAGCACGTACAGCAAAGTAGATGAAGAACGCAGTCATCAATAAAATGACAGCAGACAGAACACGCTCCTGGAGACACAGCATGCAAGATCAGTGAGGAGCAGAGAGGAGAGACCTGAACACAAAGAATAGCAAAGCGAAGAGGACTTCAGTAAACATTGTCCCAGTTAAGGAGAAAGTTGTATCCTTTCCCAGGAAAATGAAATTTCAGCAGGTCGGATATCAGATGAAACAATGCAAACGTTAATTCTTTCCAGCTGGAAATGATTACCCAAAGAGGGGAGAAAAAGAAAACAAACAAACAGAGGAACTCGCCCAGATTTGAACCTTTATTCTTTAGTACACTGAATACAAATGAAATTACAACTTCACCAAGATTTTAGGAGAAACACTATCATACATCTTGAGGAGAATGAATTCTGTACTGGGCTGAGCAATACTATAATACATTTACACAATCACTGGGATATTTTCAGCACCAATTGGATTGCTCAGTGGGTAGACACCTGTTGCAATTATGATAATCTAAGCTTGTAAAAGCAGAGAATCAATTCCAATAAGTTGTCTTCTGACCTCCAACACAAGCCTGGGACACACCAGTGTGCACCCACATACACTGTCTTTGACCATGGTTCTTGTAAGGAGGTTTCAAATAGAATAGAGCCTATACCATAATTTTGAAATACTGCTAATAATTATTAATATTACTAGTAAAGGCAGTCTGGACTTAAATTCAAACTAATGAGAAGTGAAAGGGAGCTAAGCACGGTGGTACAATGCCTTTAATTCAAGTATTTGGGAGGCAGAGGCAGATGGAGTTCTATAATTTCAAGCCAAGCCTTGTCTATACAGCAAGTTTCAGGGCCAGGACAGTAGAAAAAGAGCCTGCCTTTAAAAATGAAA
The DNA here is from genome assembly GCA_028555095.1 of Dicrostonyx torquatus. Taxonomy (NCBI): domain Eukaryota; kingdom Metazoa; phylum Chordata; class Mammalia; order Rodentia; family Cricetidae; genus Dicrostonyx; species Dicrostonyx torquatus. The sequence goes on from JAQHUG010000150.1 coordinate 3,631,835, forward strand.
GAAAATAAAAACACTCATCCTTCATCTACACCTGGCAGAGTACACAACAGGAGTACTGTATTACACGGGGTTTTCTAGAGTAACAGGACTGGTGTGTATGTGTGTGTATGTGTGTGTGTGCGCGCACACGCGTGCGTGTGTTATGAATGAAATTTAGTAGGATAGCTTACAACCGATAGAAGCTGGGTAGATCAATAATGACTGGCTGCTGGCTGGAGAGGCTGAGAATTGATTAGGAAACAGAACCCCTCCGCAGTATTCATCAGGGGCTAAAGGCCTGGAAATTTTCAGACAATGATTGACATTCTGTCTTCTTGGAACCTTAAGAGGCTGGGTTCCGGGTTCTGATGTTAGTGTTTAGATAGATTTACTCAACACGAAGTAAAGGCAGGCAAGCAAGCAGCCTTGTTTTTCCCTCTAACCCCTTTATGTCTGGATTGCCGCCCACATGACACCATCTACTCTTGGAGTAGGTCTTTCTCCATCAGGTGACTTTTCCTGGAAATAATCTCCCAGAGCTGTCCAGATGCTTATCTTTCTATTGATCCCAGGTCTAACAAAAGGGCCAATGAAGATTAGCTATAGCAAGTGCCATTCTGAATCACAGAAGAGGGCTAGAAGGACTTCATGTTCTTGATCTCCTTGTGTTTTGATAGAGGCATGTCAAAATACTAATTCTATGATTATATATATATATATAATATATATATATAAATAATCAGGCTGAACATTAGGAGATTGAAGCCTTGAAAAAACTAAAATGACAAGGAAGAAAAGTAAATTAACCAGTATTTGGGAAAAAATAGAGCAGGCTTCACTAGAAAAGTAGGACGGTCTCACCCTGTCTGTTGCTTTTCCTGGTTCATCTTCCTCCAGCCAGCTGTCACTGTTACAGAACGTGGGAAAGAGGGTAAACACGGCAGCACGGACGTAGATAAATGGCTCTGCCCGCAGCCATCTTCCTCCTGTCAGCCCTGGTCTTCTACCTCACAGTCCCAAGGCTTCAGATCCTTTTTATAGCCTAAGACTCCAAAGCTTTAGCTGTAGCCACAATCTTTTCCTGAATTCTTAACACTTATGTCTTTACTTACTAACATGCTACCCATCTTTGGATAGCTCACAGGCATCTTAAACTGATGTAGACAAAACAGGCTTTCCATTCATCTTTGACCAAATAACTCAGCACCCTACAGCAGTCTCTACTTTTGAAAGCAGAGAAGCAGAGCCCAGAATGTTCTGTGAGTCATGAGTTTGTTAGATGGGGGAGAGGATCAAGGTATAGCACACACCCAGAGACACATTATCAGACAGTTCAAACCCTCGCTCTCAAGCTGCTGAAGGCACTCCATATCCAACCTCCTTTTGTGATCTGAATAGAAATGGCCCCATAGGCTCCTGTGTTTGAACACTTGGTCTCCAGATGGTGGCGCTTTTTTGAGAGATTATGAAACCTTTGGGACATGGAGCCCTGCTGGAGGATTTACAGACTGGGGGTGGAGTTTATCGCCTCCTCCCACTTCTGCTTCTTACTCTGCTTACTTTGTGTAGTTTCCTTCTCCTGATGACACGCCACCCTTCCCCATCAAATTGTTTCTTCTATAAGTTACTTCTGGTCATGGCATTTTACCCCAGCCACCAAAAAGTCACTAATGCACCCAGATATCGTACACCAGCTGTTCTGGTGTAGCTTCTCTCGTGACCACTTGAGTAAGAGCCCATATCACCTTCATCTTGGAGAAGGTTGAGAAGACCAAGAGATGACTTCTGTCAAGAAAGCAACCTATCACATCCACCGATCACAGCAAACTGCAGTTGGGGGAGGAGTTAAACTTTTAACCTGCTGTCTCAAAATTAAAGATTTTTAGGTAGAAAGTTTACATAGATGAACTCCAGTAGCAACTAAAAGATGTAAACTGTGGGTGGCTGGAGTCTATTTCATAAGCCAGTTTAGACTTAGGTGTTCTAGAAATCAGTATGACAAGCAACATAATTCTTAGCTTCTATTCCAGTAACTGAGCTTTGAGGCTAGAAAGGAAGAAAGTGAAAAGATAGCGCGAAGTCTACACAAGCTGTGCTTGTAATTATGGAAGACTTTTCAGGAGTACAACAACAGGTCGGGAGTGAGATCAAAGCCGTAAATCCAGGTCCTCAGCCCCTCAAGCCAAGAGCTCGCCAATAGTGGTAAGACTGTGTGTTCTAACTGTTCATTGACCAGGGTCTAGTGGCACACACCTTTATTTCCCAACATTCCGGAGGCAGAAACAGACTGATCTTTGGGAGTTCAAAGCCAGTATACACAAAAAGTTCTGAGACAGCTATTGCTAAAAAATAAAATCTTGTCTCAAAAAAAAGTTGCAAAATACTATACTGTACTTATTTTTTTGCCCATACATAAGACAAATGATTGTTTAATGTGCTTTCAATATTAATTTATGTATCATACAGCTGCATATTTCAGGTAATATCCAAATTTATCAAATTCATATTTTAAATTGTTCAGAAGCTTATCAGATTTTATCAAAAGAATAGGCAAGTATCTGTCCAGCAGAGAAATAAAATTTCCCTTTTAGACACAGATTACTATAGTTTAGAACCCAAATGTTTTCCCCAATGGCCCATACATTTGAGATGCTCCCAGAATCATGTTATCAAGAAATCATGAGACCTAGCATAAGATGGACCAAATAGGGGGGCATCAGGTCACTGGGAGCCTTACTTTGAAGGAGACAGTGGGACACTGGTCAGCCCACTTCTTTCTTTGTCATGTTTCCTGTCCACGAAATGAAATGATTTTCATGCTCTGCAATTTGTCCCCTCTTCTCTGCCACAAGTTCACAGTCATGGCACCATTCGACCTTACACTGAATCCTCCAGAATTATGAGGCCAAATCACCTTCTCATCTCTATCAGTTGGCCATCTCAGATCTTGGAGATACAGTGCTGGAAATCTATTCTACTAATAGTGTGGGGAATAGTTTCCCTCAGTTATAAATTATAATCCATACTATTTACTTAAAACTGAAAAGTTATCACCCAATGTGAGCCCAAAATTGATCCCTTTGTTTGGAAAACATTGTGATGTTCTTTTAACCTTTAAGCATCCTATTAACGCAGTGGCTCAGAAATCCCAGCTCTTACCATCTGTATTCCACGTAGGAAATAAGCTACACACTGACAAGGGTCTACCTCCTGGCTGGCCGAGCATCCTTCAGGCCTACATTTAAGGCTCTGTTGTGGACAGAAACCAGTGCTCTTCTCTTACCAACTTTGTACCTAGTAGAATCTTGGGAATGGTGCAGTTAGAATCAACAAGAAATGAAAAGAAGTAATTTTTATGGTGTCAGAGGAGAGTGCTCAGAAGAAATAAAAGATGAGGACCCAACAGATTAGTCAGTGTTTAAGAGTCCACACCATTCCTGCAGAGGACTCAAGTTCATTTCCCAGCATGGACATCAGGCAGTTCATAACTGTCTGTCACTAGTTCCAGGGAATCTATTACCCCTCTGACCACCTCCTACTTAGACACACAAGCATGTGCATGCACACACACACACACACACACACAGAGAGAGAGAGAGAGAGAGGCACTCACACACACACACAGAGGCACGCACATACACACAGAGGCAACAAAATTTAAAAAGAAAATTGTTTACAAAAAGGAAATAAAAGATGAATACGCGGTCTATGTGCTTCTACAACAGAACAGTCCCTTATCATTTAGTAATTTATTATGGAGCAAATCGTCTCTTGTTCCAAAGTGACAAAGGATGTCATCATTTTGCAGTAGGTTAAATTATTGCTCTTTCTTAATCTTTGGATCTTTGAATGCTACCTTTCTGGAAGAGAACACTTTAGCAATGGGATTGAAACAAAAGTTTGGAATGAGAGAATTCTCTTGGATAAACTGGTTGGACTCAGTGTAATCCCAAGATTTCTAAGTTTGATACAAGGCAGGAAAGTCAGTCAAAGAAAGACATTCGAAGGTAGACGTTTTGATTGGAAAGATAGTTTTTGCAAAATAATGAGACAAGACTGCAAGTGAAATTAGCAGAGAATCTGATGAGCTGGGTGCTCACAGAAATGGAAATATACATGGCTCTTACATGTTTTCTTAAAACTGTTTGTGACAAAATGAATGTAAGTTAAACATTGTTTAGGCTGAATTGCAGGCTACTGTTCTATTGGTCATCTTTTAGGACTTCAGGCATACATCACCATGCTTGACTGCAAATTAAACCTTAACAATTTCACCCATAGAACTCTTGAATCTGAAAGAATAATGATCAATTTCTGTGCAGAAGACCTCCCTATAAAATAAACATATAAGTGTTCTGCTATTGATGACTCAGGAGTTCAGCAAGGCAAGAGGGTGGGATCTGAGGAAATGTGTACAGGAAAGATGAAGAAGAGCTGGAGAACTCTAGCCAATGCTACCTCAGCCAGAGTACGACATCAACACGGAGAAAGAATTTTGACAGTTGGATATGACTGGATTGTTAAGAATGACATTGCTCTATGAGTCTCCCTAAAACTTCAGCAATCTCCATTCCAGAAATTGTAGAAAATGTTTAACTAGTATTCCTCCAAATATCACAATAGCAAAAGCAAGAGAAAACAAATGTCACAGTTTGCTTCCCCGTTGCTATGACAGGCAACCTGGCCAAAAGCAATTTGGGGAGGAAAATGTTTATTTGGCTTACAGGTTCCAGTTCATCCTCAAAGAAAGCCAAGGCAGGAGCCAAAGCAGAATCCACAGGGGGGACATTTATTACTGGCTTGCTCCAGGCTCACACTCAGTAGGCATTTTTACACATCCTGGGCTCATCTCTCTATGGGTGATACCGCCCACAGTGGGCTGAGCCTCCTCCTACATTAATTTGCAGTCAAGGTAATGCTCTCACAGATATGCCTACAGGCTAATGTGATGGAGGGAATTCTTAGGTGACGTCACTTCTCAGGTGTGTCAAGTTGACAACCAACATTAATAGTCCCATCAAGGTGATTCTGAGAAATTGAGAAATTCTCACTTCTAAGAAGATCCTGACAAGACACAAATATAAAGGTATCAGGAAGTGAACTTTGGAGGAAGGTAATTAGATCATGAGAGAAGAGCTCACACGCAAGGTATTAGTGGCCTTTTAAGAGAGCTTGTTTTTAACACTGCAAGGAAGGTACAGCTGGAAGAAAACCGTCCCCAGATCAGGAGGAACACTCTGCCACACTCTCATCACACTTCCTCATTACCAGAAATATGATAGTGTTTGCGTTTTAAGTCACTCGGTCTGTGATAATCTGTCACAGCAGCCTAGAATGACTAAAACACTGTCCATGTTGTCTGATCATGTTTGTGAGACTGTTGCAAAATATTAAAATACATTAAAACTCTTCCAAGCATCTAAGTGGGCAGAAAAAGTATTTCAAAGAGCAGAAATTCTATGCAAGATCCATTATATTGTATTATATTATATTATATTACTGGTCTCAGTTTGCTCAATTGATCCTGATTTGAGACCCCTCACTATGGCTACTGGGTTAACACGGGTATTTGGCTTTATTTTTTTACTAATCTTAATCGTGAAAGTTTCATCCATCTCCCATGGGATCATTGTAAAGATAAAAACGCATGTATTCTGCCAGACCATTCCATAGGGAGGAATTGTGATTCTAGTCATTATTTAGCAGACTTTGGGAGAATCTCACAGGGAATAGCGAGATTTGTGAAGAACAAAAGGAAATCAGTGGATTTGTGCAATGGCTGACGTGCACACAAATACATTCACTTGCCTCTGAGCAGTACTTTCTCCTTGCAAACTCACTGCAGTTACAGAAAGGCCTTTTCGCATGCCAGACAGTGGGGGAATAGTTAATGATTTGTTATTGTAACCCCTTAGTCTTTTTCTTCTGAGATGGACCATGTAACATCACTTGGTGTAAAGAAGCAATGAAAATTAAAAATAAATAAATAAACAATAACTACATACCATTAAAAGTACGTGAGGAGAGGAAAAACAATGTAAATTTCTCAACATAAAGACAGAGTTGCTCTTATGAGCACGAGAGTATAATGCGTGAGCAGATAACACTTCTTACAAAATGGATTTCTTTGCTTCATGAGAATCCTTGTCACATAGTGACAGTGAGATTAGGAGTACTTTAAAACACATTTAAACCATGTTTGTTTGTTTGTTTGTTTGTTTACTTATTGGGATGGGGGAAGGCATGCAAAATTAAAGGACAACTTCCAACTTTCAGGAATTGGTTCTCTCCTTGCACCGTGTGGTCCCAGATATTGGACTGAGAAGATCAGGGCAAAGCAAGTGCACCGCACCATCTTGAACGTTTTTCCGACTTCTTTGTGGTCTTCCAGCCAGCCCTTAATTCCAAGCAGGGGACAGCCGGCCTTTCTGTTCCCTACAGAGCTCTAAGCTTCCTTCAAGCCAGCTAAAGTTTTGTTAGATCCCAATGGCTGCTTCTCACTTCTATAGCCCACTTTCTAGATGTCAGCTATATTCTGGTGCCCAAGGCATCTTGGACCAGTTCTCTGACTATGTGGACAAGTTTTGTGTCTCAGGGACATGTATGGCATCTGAAGGGTCTGTGGTAGACAACAGATCAACAGGTAGAGATTTGAGGAGTCTAGAACGGAGGGGCCAGGAGGAAGAGGCCCAAGATCCCTACCATCTATGAGTTTCTTTCTAAGGTCTATATGGTATTTTAATTACTAGAACTGTACAGGAGATTCTGAAATGGAGCAGTTGATGCCTCTAGCTAAGCGGTGCACTTTTCTCAAGATTGCTTTAGACACTGGGGGAATGTTTGAGTTCATTACAGCATTAGGATTGTTTCTGTTTGTTTGCTTCTAATTAAAAGTGCTGCTGGAATTTGGTGGGCATTTAGTATGAATAGTTTTTGCAAGGTTACATGTAAAGTATAAGCAAAATACCTTTCCATTTCTTCGTGTAATTCTTTCACTAATAATTTGGGCTTGTCAGCACTCTATCAATCCATTCAGCTCTTAGTTATTAGTTCACCATTTCTGATGTTTCCTGCCTGTAATCCCGGTATTTAGGAAAATGAGGAATGGGGATAATGACCCAAAGGCTACACAGTGAGTGAGAATCTGTCTTGAAAACAGAAAGAAAAAAAAAAGAACATCATGAAGACTGATTTTGGTTATTAACTTGACTCCATATGGAATTAACACTCACGACACCGTGAGGGATTTTCTTCATCAGATTATCTGAGGTGAGAAGACCCCTCCCCCTTCAAATCGAAAACAATCAAAATTTCAGTTTATATGTGGGTATCAGAGTCAGGGCAGATAGTGTGCTGTCCTTTGAACCACACCACCACTGACTGCATTCTAAAAATGACAAGCATGAATACAAGCCATTTTATCTTCATTCCTTACATCTTTCCTTTGGCAAGAAGGTGAATTTCAGCTCAGTTTACACAGGATAGCCAATTCTCATTCTTTGTAAAACTCACGTGAATGGAGACTATGACTGCTATTGACGCATGTATACAATGTTCAGGCATTGTGGAAATAGGTTTAATATATCATGTCAAGAATATGTCGACACTATAAAGTAAGATCTTGAGGACAAAGAATTATATCTAGCAAAAGTCTCCCTATTAGAATTATAAAACGCTTTATGCTGTAGCAATGCCAGGGACCATTTGCACATCACTGTTAGCTTCATTGCTGGAGACAGATGGCATGTCTGAGATAGGATAACTCCAGGAGAATTCTTTAAAGGATTTTGTCGCAAAGACATAAGGAATATTTAAGAACATGATGAAGCATAATGCTGTACCTTGGGGCCAGTCGCACCGAGATGTAATTACCACTCCTAAGCCTGAAGGAGCACTTCATGAAACTAGAGAGACAAAGTCTCGTTCAGAGAGAGGTTATTAACTTCAGTGGGGAATATGGTCACTATAACAATAATATAAAAAGACCTGGGGGAAATAAATATCCAACTTCAATTTCCTTCTTTCCCCAATCGCCTTCCAGCGTTCTGCCAAGCCTAAGCAAATTGGAAATCAGAAAGCCATCAGCTGTTTATAAAGATAGCTCTGTCACAGGGATTAGCATAATTAAGGATGGACCTGTCTCTCATGATCAACTTTGCACCTCCACCTCCAGCTTCCCTGATAATTCCAGGAAGGGGAGATCTTCCCTAGGACCCTCCATAGGAACTAAGTTACCATATGAGGAGGTGGAGGTATCTGAGCTTTGCTGAGGTCCACTAGGTCAAGCTCCTGCTTCTGCTTAAAACAAACAAACACAGAATCTAAGTTCTATTTCTGGCCCTGGGTAGAGACCTAATATTTTAAGCTATCCAAAACGTTCTAAATTACTGTCTGCTCTTTTTTGTTTTGTTTTGTTTTTTTAACTTTTTTTAAACTTTATTTTATGTGCATTGGTGTAAAGGTGTCAGATCCCCTGCAACTGTATCTTCAGATAGTTGTGAGCTGCCATGTGGGTGCTGGGAATTGAACCCGGGTCCTTTGGAAGAGCAGTCAGTGCTCCCAACCACTGAGCCATCTCTCCAGCCCCATTATCATTTAACCTCTTATTAGTGGTACATTTGTCACTTTTTTTTTTTTTTGGTTATTCAACACAGGGTTTCTCTGTAGCTTTGGAGCCTGTCCTGGAACTAGCTCTTGTAGACCAGGCTGGTCTTGAACTCACAGAGATCCGCCTGCCTCTGCCTCCCGAGTGCTGGGATTAAAGGCGTGCACCACCACCGCCCCGCCCTGTCTGCTCTTTTTAAAAGCGAATCCAGCTAGATCTGTCAATCACCTGGCTGGGAGTCCAGCACCCATCCTCCCCATCAAGAATGAGCTAAGCAGAACAGAAGATCTACTGTCAGCTGAGATAAAGAACTTATGTTTCCCAGATGCCTGTCTCTCAGGTCAGATAATTTGCAATGCTTCCTTCCATCAGGCAACACTGCAGAGTCTGTTTCTTTCACTGAGTCCAAACTTGGAAAAAGTAACTATTCTGGGGTTGGAGAAATGGCTCAGTGGTTAAGAGCCTGGTCTTCCAGAGATCCTGAGTTCAATTCCCAGTGACCAAACCACATGTGGCTGACAACCATCCAAAATGAGTTCTGGTGCCCTCTTCTGGCCTGCAGGCATCTGTGCAGGCAGAACACAGTATAAATAATAAATAAATAAATAAGTCTTTTTAAAAAGTAACTATTCTTATTTCTTCTGTTTCTTTTTTCTTTTGGAATTGCTTGCTAGATTCACCTCTCTAATTTCATGAAGTGCTCCTCAAATATTCCACTTTGTTGAGGTTAGCAGTTCTAATATTCTAAAGTCAACACCACTAGTGGCATTCCTGCACACCCTAGTTTGATCAATGAACAGCACTACCTGGATGAATGGTACCTGGGCCCCAATTGCCATCGATTAAACCCTGCCTGTGAGAGGAACTCGCTCTCGCACGTTCTCTGAGGTGATCCTGTACAGATATGTTCTAAAATAACCCGTCTAGTCATGGAGACACCTTTATCTCCCTTTTATTCTGCTAGTCTACCTTTTCCACTGCTTGGCTGCTTGCTGTCCTCCATTGCAATAGACACAGCTTTCTCTCCTCCTCTTCCTTCTTCTCCTCCCAGCAGCCACCAAGACTCTCACTTTTCTGCCCTGGTTTGTTTGTTTGCTTGCTTTATCTAATAATATTGTTAGAAACCTTCCTCCTGAGTCCATCCCTACATTCTTCTGAGAATCCAAAAGGAAACCCCAGGTTTTGTGGATTACAGCTCTGTTTCCCAGAGTGAAGATCATGACACATGAGGGGGATGGTGTGAATAGGAAAAACTAAATTTTCGATGAATACTTTTGAATTGCAAGAAAATAGAGCTGACATTCTCAAATCCAGCCAAGTTGAAACCAGAACTAAAACTGGAGACTTACTCATAGTCTCATTTCCACTTCCCAGAAGTCTGCTGTGTTCCACTTCCAGTGTATTTTACTTTCAGAGATCTCCCATGAATGACTGAATAGGTCCTGATGAGATTCTAGGGTCAAAAGGAAAAGGAAACACGTTCTTTTCTTCCCTCATTCTGTGATCAGTTGATGTCCTTTATTTTTATACTTAAAATATAGATAAATCATTTTCCTGTCACTTTTCTTTCCAACTTTGCGCCACCTTCACTCTTCAAATTCATGGGTTCATTTTCTTTGTTTTCTATACAGGTGTGTGTGTGTGTGTGTGTGTGCACTCTCACACACGCGTGTGTGTGTGTCTGTGTATGTGTCTAAACAATACAGCCTGATAAGTCTAACTAGTGTTGCTTATATGTATCTGATTCAGGGTTGACCATTTAGAAAACCAATTGGGGGCTTCAATCCTAGAAACAACTGATTCTCCTCTCAGCAATGCTTAGCTTCCTGTAGTTCTTTGTCTAGGGATGGGGGCCAGTGAGAACTCCCCTTCCACATTAGCGTGTCTGTTGATGTTCTCAGTCAGGTCTCGTTTAGGCAGCCATATTGTCAAAGTATCTCAAGTGAAGCTTCTTTTTCATTTCATTTCTTTCTTTCTTTTTTTTTTTTTTTGGTTTTTTCGAAACAGGGTTTCTCTGTAGCTTTGGAGCCTGTCCTGGAACTAGCTCTTGTAGACCAGGCTGGCCTCGAACTCACAGAGATCCGCCTGCCTCTGCCTCCCGAGTGCTGGGATTAAAGGCATGAGCCACCACCGCCCGGCTTCTTTTTCATTTCTAGGAGACACAGTCTTGCAGCACACTTTCTGATCTTCTGCTCTGCAATCTTAGCACTCTTACTCCTATTACGTGTCCTGAGACTTAGGTGCAAGGGTTGCATTATAAATGTATCCAGTGGGGCTGGGTAACCCATGATCAGTTTTTCTTTGTATTTTTACCAGTTATGATTTTCTCTAATGGTATCCTTCCATTGTAAAGAGAGGCTTCTTTGGCAGGGGAATGAGAGCTATTTATCTGTGGTATAAGGATACGTACGTGGAAGGCAGTTAGGAGTTATGTTAGTCTAGAGAAGTGATAGCAATAAGTTCCCATCTAATATGTGTGACCTCGCTAGCCCTGGGCAGTTGCCTAGGTTTCCAACACTGATTTCACTGCTGTTGAACAGCCTTAAGTCCAAGCAGACAGCTGCTGTCTCCTATCAAGATGTGGGTACCACTATAGCATTCTTAGGGATATCTTGACATTCTGGTCCTTGTTCTGGTACTCAGGCAACATAGGTTGATAGGTAGGAATGATGTGTTTACAACCATTTCAAGAATAATATATCACCCTGAAATATATACATGTCGTGTTTTCATTATCTATTTATCTTTGGATGGACATTTGGGTTATTTCTACTTCCTTGCTGTTACAAATAAAGTAGAAATCAACGATGGTTGTACATTTATATGTGTGGTAGTACAAAGTCCTTCAATTGTATGCTTAGTAGTGATATAGCCTGGTTGTGCGATGGTTATATTCTCAATTTTAAAAAGAATATAGGATATGTGTGTTTTATTCATGTGTAGAAATATATGTATGGAGTTGTGCTCTGTAGTACATGTATACCTCTGGAGGTGAGAAGTAAATTTTGGGAGTCTTTTCCAATTCCCTTCTGCCTCATCTATCTGTCTATCTATCTATCTATCTATCTATCTATCTATCTATCTATCTATCTATCATCTATCCACCCATCCATTATCTATCATCTCTCTATCCATCCAGCTCTAGCTAGCTATCTCTAATTTGTTTTTTACTTTGTAATAATGTCTTTCACTGAAGCTGGATATCACTGGTTGGATAGCCTAGTTGACCAGTGAGGCTCTCAATGCTGTGGATGACAGACAGATGCAGCTATTCTCACCCTATACTTGGTGCTGGGATCCAAAGTCAGGTCCTCATGATGTGCAGAAAGCAGTTTATCTACTGAGCCATCTCTCCAGATTATATTTTTAATTTTTTGAGAAGTTTTCACTCTGATTTTCATAATAGTTTTACTAGGTCATATGCCCATGGCAGTATATAGTGAATAGCATCTGTTTCTCTATATTGTTGCTTGTCTTTCATGCTAAAGAAATGGGGAAAGGCAAGATGGTACAAAAGACATAAAGAAGTTAATGGGGATGGGTGAGTAGAAGGATTCAAGGGTCACGGGTCCAGGGGAAGAAGGAGTTAAAAACAATAAAAATAAAGTTATTTGAAAATGATAGTTAATACTGCATATGTTAACTAACAATAAGTGGAATAAACTTAAAAATGAAAAGGAAGAAATAATTAGAGTCTACCTCAAGTTGGGGAAGGGAAAATAACAAGTTCATACTGTAGGAGAGCATGTGGGCTAGAAACTAGCGCTGTGGCCATTGTAAAAAATACAGTGCATCAACTCCTAAAAGATTATGCTTAATCAAAAGAAAGAATTTTTAAAGTATGCATTGATATTAATCATGGAACAGAGTTGGAAACCATCTGAGAAAATAAACACCTACAATTTTTAGAAGAAACTGAACTAAAGATGTCATCTGCTGGGGTAGACTAGATGGGGCTCCTTCTAGAGTATTCAAAGAAGATGGAGCCCAGATACAGCAACCTGCCTCCAGGGTTCTGGAGAGGGTTGGATTCAGGAAGCCCAGATGCAGTAGAAGGGTGTGGGATTGCAAACAGACGACTTACTTTCTCTGTGTGTCGTTGTCAAAAAATTCATGTAAGTTTCTCATCTATGTGTCTAAGTTAGAAGAGTTAGAATTGCTTCATGAAATTAAGCAGCTGTAGGACTATTTCACAAGAAAGAAAACCAAACACTAGGATGCTCTAGTCACATGGGCACTGTCTTCACAAAATTAGCATACTGAACTTCCACACAGAAAACATATAAACACAGACCTGAGAAGTAAAGTCAGATCAATATTCTGTTGTTATAAAACCCAGGGTTAAAAGAACATTGGAGAAAATGATATATCAATACTTGTAGAAGAATTTTGTTAAAAATTTAGTATCCTTCATGATGAAAACCTCAACAAATCAGTGATAGACCAAGATTTTTCAATTCAGATAAAAGAGACCTATGATGGAGCCTTAGCAAGTACCACATTTTATGTTGAGACAAAACACGTTAGCACTGAGATTGGAGAGAAGGCAAGTCCATCTGTTCTCATCACTTCTAGACAAGATTGCTGTTGAAGCCTTCCTACAATAAAATCTCTAGGGATCAGAGTCTTCACAGATGGATTACTAAAACAAAACAATTACTCCAGCTCCACACAACATTCCCAGAAGACTGACAATGAAGCCTTAAATGAATTTAATGTCGTCAGGCATGGTTGCACATGCCTTTAAGCCGAGTTAGAGTGAGAGGTTGAGTCAAGAATGTTGCGAGCTCAAGGCCACCCTGAGCGACATACTCAGAGCCTATCACAAAACTCTTCCAAAGAGCTGGAGGTGATAGCTGAGTGTGCAAAAGACTCTGAGTTCAATCCCAGAGCTGCAAAATTAAATAAGTGAATAAATAAATTAGCAAAGTGAATCCAAGCATATATAGGCAATACATAATGACCTACTCAGGAAGGCAGACAAGGATAGTTTTAACACACTCAAGTTGACAAATACTGTATTAGTGGCCTATATAGCTACAAAGGTGATTGTGAAATCTATTACTAAGTAAAGTAAAATTGAAAGTGTTTATACTTATGGTTTCATTTATATGAAACTTTAGGAAACATATAAATCTATAATACCAAAAATTCAGTTCACTGGATTCCCTAGGAATGAACTATTATGGTCACGAGAACTGAACTCCAAGAGGAAAAAAGAACATTTCAGGTAAATGAGATATAAGTTTTGGTGATAGTTTTATGGGTAAACATATATGCCAAAATTCTTTAAAACTTTGCTCTATATTATATAACAATCATACCCTAGAATTTTTTTAAACAGTAAATTGTACAGGCAATGATAAATAGAATAAGACATTCCATGTGCATATATCTAGCAAAGTACTTGAATTGAAAATATATTGAACATTCTAAAATATCTTTTTAGAGCTAATCCAATGGGAAACTGCTTTCCAGGAAAGCTTGAGGATGCTGAGTTTGAATCTGCAGCACCTATGTGTAACCAGGTGTGGAAAAAGATGCCCTGAGCTTCCTGGACAGTCAGTCTAGCAGAAGATGTGTGCTCCAGTTCAGTGGTAAACCCCATCTTAGAAACAAAAGTGAAGAGTGACAGAGAACGACACCCAATATTGTTCTCAATCCTCTACAGACATACAAAGCTGTACACACAAACACACTTTAAAATGATTAAAATTTAAAAACTCATTTAAATTGATGAATTATTTAAATAGATATTTTTAAAACAATGATATATTAATAACCAATAAGTATGCAAAAATTGTTAAAATATTTTCATTTTCACATAATTATAAATTAAAAAGTATAATGGATTTGAGTATTCATTTGCTACAATGGCTTCAATTAAAATATCTCATCAATCGAATTCTGGCAAAGATGAGGAGGTCCTAGGACTTGCACATATGACTAGTCAAAGTAAAAATGTAGCTATTTTACAAAATAGTTTAAAGTTTTCTAGAAAAGCTCATCTTATAGTCTTTATCATAGTTTACTTCCCTCTGCATGATAAAATAACATAACCAAAACACCTTATGGGGAAAGGATTTATTTGGTTTACAATTTCAGGTCAAAACAAAAAAACCAAAACAAAAACCAGTCTATCATTTTTGAGAAGTCCAGACAGAAGGAACCTGAATCAACAGCTTACATAATATCCATAGTCAAGAGTAGAAAATAATGAATTATTGCATTTGTGCTTAGTCTACTTTCTTCACTCTCATACTGTTCAGTATTCCAGTCTAGGGAATGGTGCCACCCACAGTGGGCAGGTCTTCCCCGCTCAGTTAACATAATCAAGACAATCCATGGGTAGCAGAGGAAACCCTGAGTTCTTAAGACTTCAAGTGGATGTGTTATTGACCTAGATACCAATCTCAGACCCATTAGAAAATGGCCTGGGATAAGGCTCAGAGGGAAATGGGAGAACTTCCCCTTTAGGTCCCTGTGTGGCTGTTGAAGAGTGTGTGTAGAAGATGCCCACAGTAGCTTTCTCCTCCATGATACTTACATCCTGAAGACTGCTTCCTCACAGAGGCTGCTCCTGCTGGGATGAGTTAAACTTCTCTTCTTGATCCATCTGTGTATCATAAACCCTGTTTCCTTTTTGTCAACATATAATAACCCTAGCTCCTTGTTCAGCTGTATACAACAACCTTAGCACTCTGTTCAACTCTATATAATAAACACAGTAAGTTTTCAGGGTTCTGCAGTTTCTTCATCAGAGAGCCCAGACTGCTCAATCCCAGTTTTCTGTCTGTGTGTATGTGTGTTTGTCTTTCCTTAATTACCTCAATATCCCCAGTTAGATTGGTCTCTGGAATTATGCTGGATATGGCTCTAACACAACTGATATGCATATGGGCTAACCTACTCTAGACGATGATTCATTGACAGTGCTTTTCCAGTTGATTCTATATTATGCCAAGTTAACAATTAAAACTAATTTCATGCTCTTTTTGATAAAACTGACTTCAACTAAAATAAAAAGAAGAAAACACCATTAATTAATTCCCACTGATAATAGGCCCTCTTCTGAAAGGAAATGAGTCTACGTGCTGTCTTGAGAGAGAACACTCTCTAAGACAGTTGACTCTAGCCCCTGTCAATCCTATGCCAACAAGAAAACAATCTTCCAGACACAGAGCAATTCTCTTAGTTTTTCTTCCCTGCAATCAAATCAGGAAGCTGGCTGAGAATATCTCCTAACAAAATAAGAAAATAATCAACAAGGATAGAAATCCTATATCTGAAAGTAGTAAATGCAACATAAAAGAGGAGAGTCCTCAAATTCATGTAAGTATAGATACGTCAATCCAGACTTGGGGGGATGGGGTGAGGAGTGCCAAGGCAGAGGCACCTTGAAGAAATTAGTTGTTCCAGGCATTTCATCTGAAGCAATCTAAGGAAGTGTAAATGCTAACTGTGTGTGGAAAAGGAAAGGAACCAATCTTAGAGCACTGTGGAACATAGGCCCTACAGGTGAAAACATCAAGAATGGAGACACAGTGATAAGTAGGAGAGCTGGGGGACTCAGATGCAGTTAAAATATAGAATAAATAGCAAAATCTTGCAAGAGTTTTGAATATCACTTTAAATAAATCTTCCCCTTAAATTCTAGAATCTGATATTTCCTTGTGTAAGATTCCTCAAGTTCAGCATATACTTGATTTCCAAGTCAACTTCATTTCCTTTCACATAATTCACAAAGAGATAGATTTCATATCTTCTCACCAAGACTATTATTTTATGTAAAGTATTGCCCTCTTTCTATGCAAATAACCACACTATCTATTTGCAGACCCTCCAGTCTTTCTTACATTTATATGCACGGCACTTCTCAGTCGTGGAATCTGAGTGATTTATAAAAGCTTTCATGCTAATACATTTCAAAAAGCCTAAGATGTTTACAGCAAGAAACATCATTTCTCCATAAATAATCAAGAAAAAAATAAAGTACTAAGAGAGTTTTCTCAGAAGCTTGGGAAATGTGGGAAACTCTGACTATTGCAAGTGTTTTTTAGGGAGGGAAACTTCAGCTAGAAACACGGGGACCTGCTATTCAATGTCTTTGCACTGCACTTCAGAAACTTGGCCTTTGCCTTGGAGACCATGGCTTCCCCTCTCTCTTGTTCCTCATGTCCTTTGCTAGAGAAAATTGTTGTGGCCACTGAGTAATCATTGCGATTGGAGTCAGAAAAGCAGCTGTGGGTACACTTAGTCCTTCCTGCAGCTGACCTGAGAGAGACCAGCTGTAAATGGCTAGGGGGGTTACATGTGCAAAGCCTTGTGTGCTCCTTCTCCTAATGGGATTAGATGAAAGTAAGAACAAAGTGTTAAAGGACTTTGAGATACCGCCTCATCCCAGGCAGAGTGGCTATCACAAAGAAATCTATGGAAGGATGCTTAAAGAAATCCCACACTAGCTCAGAATTGAGAAATAGATGGCTATTTATTTAGGGGTAAACTCACATATCAGAATCCTCTTCTTTATTTCTTCAAACATTCTTTGTAAAGTATCTATGTTTGAATCAGATAGCAAAACGTCATCCATGTAATGGTAAATTATAGACTTACGAAATTGCTTACATATTATTTCCAATGGCTGACTTACAAAATATTGGCACAGTGTGAAGCAATTGAGCATTCCTTGTGAAAAAATAGTCCATTGCTATCTCCTAGTAGGCTGAGTATTATTATAAGTAGGCACTGAGAAGGCAAATTTTTCTCTATCCTTTTCTTGTAAAGGTAGAGTTAAGAAACAATCTTTCAAATCAATAACTATAAGATTACTTTTGGTAATAGAGAAGGCAGAAAAATTCCAGATTTTAGAGGGCCCATAGTTTGAATTACCTTATTGACAGCTCTTAGATCTGTCACCATTCTCCATTTACCAATTTTTTTTACAACAAATACAAGAGAATTCCAAGGGCTGGTTGATTCTTCAATATGGTGAGCACCTAATTGCACTTATACCAGCTGTTCTAAAGCCTACAACTTATCTTCAGCTAGAGGCCACTGCTTAACTCATATAGGCTTCTCAGTTAACCATTTTAAAGGTAGGGCTGTTGGTACCTCTAAAATTTTACTATTGCTTTATGTTCTTGAACAGCCTGAATGGCTGGCAACCTTTGTGTATAGTACCTTATAATATTCTTCCCAGAATTATGAGTTCCTGGGACTGTAAAAATGTTAACCTGGGTATTCCATTGCTGCAGCAGGTCACAACCCCCATAAATTTACTGCAATGTTATCCACATATGGCCTCAGCTTCCCTCTTTGACCTTCTGTTCCAATACAGTCAACCCATCTCATGCTTTGTTTAATGATTCTAATTCCTAGTAATTGAACATCTGCCTCTTGAAGAGTCCGATTTGGATGGCAAGATTCTGGGGTAATGATACTCACATCCACACCTGTGTTTATCAAACCAACAATTACAATGCCATTTATACACACTCTTAGCTTTGGTCTTTGATCATTTATAGAAGTCTGCCAGAATATACATTTCCTATTTCCTATTGGAATTTTTGACTTATCCACCATGTTTATGCTACCATCTAGAACAGTATAATCTTTTACAGAAGGCTCTGGATTTTTAAATTTTCCTTATGAGACATAAGTAATTCCACAGTTACTGGGAATTACTGGGCCACTTTTGGCTTGGGGGCCTGTGAAAGGCCCCTCAATGAGTTTCCCAATGGTATTGGGTTGCTTTGTCTGTCTTTTGTTGATCTGCATTCATTGGTCTAATGTGGGTCTTTGCCACACCTTCTACATACACCTGAACAGTGAGTCCTCCCATTTTTGCTGTTCCCAGAGGAGATACTATTTCTAGAAATTCCTTGTCTACAATCCCTACTCAGATGTCTTATTCTACCACAATTAAAACATTTGGTATTTTGAAGTCTCCTCATTCGTTTGGAAATTGCTTCTCCCACCCAAGATTCAGTATTATAGCCAAATGTCTCATTGTTCATTGTATGCAAGATCTATTCATTCATCCATCCAAGGTGCTGATCTAACCTCTAAAGACCCAAGTATTTTTTTCGCATTCTAAGTTGGCATTTTCAAAAGCCAGAGATTCAATAAGTAGTCATCTAGCATCTGGGTCTGTTACTCTTATTTGTACAGCCTTGGTTAATCCTTGTAAAATGTCAGTAAAGGGTTCTCTCTGGCCCTGTTTAACCCTGGTATATGATTCAATTCTTTTTCCTAGAATTCAATTCAATTCTTTTTCCTAGAATTCAATTCTTGAGTCCTGTCCCAAACATTTAAGGCTGCTTTGTGGCATAGGGACAAGGTTTCTTCATCATAAAGGGCTTGAACCTGTGGGTCAGCATAAGGGCTTTCACCAAGAATTTGATCTTGGGAAGTCTCAAGGTCTTTTGCTTTTCCTTGTTCAAAATTTTTGCCTCTTCTCTGAAATAAATTTTAAACATTAATTGAGGTCCATCATCCATGACTGCTGAAACTAACTGAATGCAGTCATGTGGAGTTGCTTTAATGCTAGAAGACCATGTCTTTATCATCTTCCTAACAAATGTGGAATGCAAACCATAAGTTACAACCGTTTGTTTAATTCCTTTTAGATTATTCATTCCTACAGGTATCCATCTACCTTCTTTAGATCCTTTTGGGCCTTTAAAACTTATGCTTTGTCAGAGTAGCTTACAGGGTAGGAAACTAAAAACCCTGGGTAAGTCATCTCTGACAGCTACTGGCGATGTGGAATCCTGTCCTTATGCCTTCTTTCCCTGTTCATCCAATAATTTTCTCAATTATTTCAAAAATTTTTATTATTGTCTTTTGTAAAGCCTGAATCTCCTGGACTGTATATATTTCTAGTGATTTCATTGAGGCATCTAGCCTCTGGTCTTCATTCTGCACATGTGATTCCAAGGTCTGAAGTTTCACCTTTAAAGATAACATCTCATCCTTGGACATTACTTGAATAGCATGCAGATTACCATCCTGGAGAGATAGTCTATCTGCTAACTTATCATAACTTTTTAACAAATTTTGATTTGAGTTTTATTTGTTTATTTTTGACAATTGGACACAGGCTAGGATCATCTAAGAATAGGGAATGTCAGTTGAGAAAATGCCTCCGTCAGACTGGATTTTAGGTCAATCTGTGAGACATTTTCATGACTGATATGAGTGTAGTTGTTTTTTTTTTTTAACTCTTTGGCCTTTTGGGTGGCCTGCCACCTGCCTCCAAAATAATCACATGGACTTATTCCTTCTCATGAGTGGCTTAGCTTGGATTATTTCTAGCCAGCTTCTCTTAACTTAAATTATCCCATCTACCTTTTGCTTCTGGGTTTTTACCTTTCTCTATTTCTTATATCTTTTCTTCCCTTCTTAGTCTATGTCTGGCTGTGTGGTTGGATGACTGGCTCCCAGTATCCTCCTTCTCTTCCCCTCTCAAATGTATTCTCTCTGCCTGCCAGCCCTTGCCTATTCCTCTCTCCTGTCTAGCTATTGACCATTCAGCTCTTTATTGGACCAATCAGGTGTTTTAGACAGGCAAAGTAACACAGCTATACAGAGTTAAACAAATGCAGCATAAAAGAATGCATCACATCCTTGCATCATTAACAAATGTTTCACAGCATGAATAAATGTAACATACTTTCAACTAAAATTCCACATCATGGGAGGGCCCAGTTCACTGTGGGTGGTATCACTCCTAGACTGGTGGTCCTGAGTTGTGTAAGAAAAAAGACCAACAAGTCCTGGGGGAGCATGACAGTAAGCAGTGTTCCTCCACAGCCTCTGTTCCAATTCCTGCCCTGAGTTCTTGCCTTGGCTTCCCTCAATGATGGATTGTGATCAGGACCCCACGGGCTGCTTTTTGTCCTGATTTCTACCATACCAGCAGAAACCTAAGTAATCACAAAAGCTTTTAGTGGCTACCTTAATTAATCCAGCAGGGTTTTTTTTGTTTGTTTTTTTTTTGTTTGTGTGTGTGTGTGTGTGTGTGTGTGTGTGTGTTCATTACAATAAAGTATTCTTTATTTAAAGATGGAGGAGGAGGAAGGTTTAGTGACCATAGTGGAAGCTAGAATTAGGAAAAGGTGAAAGATGATGTCATGGGTCATGGACACCCTGTGCTCATTTGATCAACAGATTCAGTTTTTTATTTAATAGCAATGAAGTTATTTTTGTTGTTGTCTTGTTGTTTGGTTTTTGTTTGTTTGTTTGAACCAGCTCCTATCCCTGGTCTTAGGTATGTAGGATTAACAAGGTAAGCTCATTTTTATGGTCTTTGGTTTGGTTTTTCTTTTCCCCACTTTGCAATTTGGTTAGTGGGAATCAGTGCAATGAAATAAGAAGTAAAATTGTGGTCACTCAGTACAACCCTATAATCCAGTCCCAAGGGAAGTTGAAACAGGGGGATTACCATACTACATCCAGTGAGCCCTTTCATTTTCAGCCATTTAATTATCCTTTTTAATGAATGGGCTTCTCCAAGTGCTTGGACAATGATGGCTTTGTCGGAGCCCCAATCTATAGCTGGTCTGTTAGAACTGGTAAAATAACCTGGATGTTTACCTGGACATCTAAAGTGAGGGGGGAAGCTTTGGGGATACCACTGTGGGGCTAGACACTATTCCCAGGTTAAGTGTCAAAGCTGTTTTGGCTTACAGGTCACCCAGCTGGTTCCCACGGCTTTAGAACTGCTTTCCTGGAAAACAGGGAAATGTTGGCTCGAGTCAAAAATAGAGGTGCATTTCTTGTTAAAGGAAATAAATTGGGACCACAAAGACTACAGTCTTGCAATCTCGCTCGTATGTGTCCTATAGAAATGTGTATTTTGTAGTGGAGAGTGGAATAGTGGTTACCATGGTGGAGAACAGAAGTGGGAAGAAAGGTAGAGAGCTTGGCCAGCACATACCATGTTAGATAGGAAGAAGTGCTGGTGTTCTGTGCCATAGTCAAAAAGGGGACATTGTAACTGTGACAGTGGATTCTAAATGACTAACACTTAAAGTGATGTATATAGTAGGCATAAATGAATTAAAAGTCACATTATAATTCTTATACATGCAATTATTATATCTCATCCAAAAATAGAATTAAAATATAATGGGGCGATCAGCAGAGACGTATCTGGGAAGAAAGTCAACCTGGACTGAGAACTGAACATCGAGCCCTGCAGAAAGGCATTACCTGGAAATTCATCGTGGAAGTGTAGCCACCCAGTGTGGGGAGGAGTTTGATGAACTCGGGGTCCCACTCAAGGTCAGTATGGCTGGGCAGTGGGAGAGAATAAGTAAGTATCCTCTGGAAAAATGGCTGGAGACAAGTTGCCAAGTCTTACCAAAGGTCTCAAAGGAGTCTGCAACTGTGGCCTTATTTTGGAAATGAGTCTTTTCAAGTGTGATTACTTAAGAATCACAAGATGAGGTCATCTTAAATCAATGCAGATCTCAAAGCCAAGACCAACTATCCCTAGAAGAGAGCATAGAAAAGAGTCATGAAGATTAAAGCCATGCAAAGCTTGGAGCCTCCTGAATCGGCAGTGAGAAGGAGCGCTTCCCTGGGTACTTTCATTGCAGACCCCATACTGGGAGAAGATGCAAATATGCTGTTTTGTGCCATCTAATTTCTGGTGATTTGTTATAAAAACGAACACAGTTGCTAATGGTTCCATCTGTTTTCTTTTCTTAGATTCTTTCTCTTTTGGAACAACCTGGGAACAGCAGGTAGATAAGAGAGAAAGTGGAGGACGGATGGCAGACTCCTGAGAAGCTAGAGAGAAAGGAGAGCACAGATGGCAGACTCCTGACCAGCCAGAAGCCTGGCTGAGGTCTCTCCCGTGCCATGCTGCACCAGCCCTGGTCTCAGAATGCAGCCAAAGGCTCACATTGCTTACTTCAGAGATAATGGTTTCCATTAGTTAGGGATGCTCAATCCTTAAAGGATGCATTATTTTTAGTATCTTGGATACTTTTGGCCCCCCTCAGATGTTTGAGCAGCTGTATTTAATGTGTCAGGAAAACAGCTTTTGTTTTTGTATTTGTTTACCATTTTGCTCTATCTCTTGCTTGTTCTCTATATTAACCAGGGTTCCTAGAATAACAGAACTTATAGAAGGAATTTCTCTCTTTTCCATATATATATATATATATATATATATATATATATATATATATATACACACACATACGTATGAATTTGTTGGAATGACTTAGAGGCTACAGTCCAGCTAATCTAACAATGGCTAGCTGTGAATTAAGAAAGTCCAGATATCCAGTAGTTGCTCAGCCCACAAGTTTGGATGTCTCAGTTGGACTTCTGTGAATGCTGGAATCACAAAGAAGTCGGCCAGTGAAGAATAAATTCCTAGGATGGTGAGGGCAAGCAGGCATAGATCAAAAGCTTCCTTCTTTGATGTCCCTACATAGATTTCCAGGAGAAGATTTGGTCCAGATAAAAGGTGTATTTTTCCCACCTCAATACCCAGATGAAAAGTCTGGATTAAAAGTAAATTTACCTACATTAAAGCAAATAAAAAATCTCTCACAGATGTGCCCTCCATTTCTGGATTGTAATTCATTCCAGATGTAGTCAAGTTGACAACCAAGAAGAGTCAACACAAGTACATCCCTTGTCAGTTTGACATACAATCACACATCCTTATGTCAGGATTAATTTCTCAGTGAAAACAATAACCATGTCATAACAACAGCTAAACATAACTGTCTCTTCCACAAGCACAAGCGCATTATGTATTTACTCAGGCCATAATTATGCCAAACATGATTTAACTATCCCTCAAACAACCACAAACACATTATAAATTTAGAATAGGTGGCAATGTCCCTTGGGAGACAGTCTTTCAGTACCTCAAATTTAAATATAATAATCTATGGTATTCTATTAATAGATTTTATAACACATGATAAAGAAATTTAAAGAAAATACAAATATCTTTACAAAAACATTCTTAACAAAATACAACAGAAATACTCATCACCCTTATAATTCCTATTTCTTCAACTGCTCATGTGGCCTTAGCTGGTATGCATAACTACCTTCCTCTAATACCCATCCTGTATTTATTTTATCCTTGACAACAGCCTCAGCAGGAGTGACCTATAACTTCATTCCTGATGGGTCTGTACCCTTTGTCATTCTGCCTGGATTAGGCTGTTGAAGTTTCCCATTGACGTTAATCACAGGACATGGAGCACCAAGAGATGACCTAAAGGATCTCCTACACTCCAGACATAATCCTTCTTACCTCCATGTGGAGAGACAAGCCATTTTCCCCATAGTAATCTGAATCAGTCACCCCACCAGACACTGTTATTCTTCCCTTAGCCTGTTGGTTTAAGGACATCAGAAGACAAAATGACCAGAGGGAAATCTGAGCTTCCAGTTTGATGGAATATTTGTTGTGGCTCCTGCCAGGAGTGCTCCTCCATCTGGACTAAAACTTCTAGACCAACAGAACTTAAGGTTGTGAGAGCAGAAATCAAAACTTTTCCTAGTGGGTCACTAAGAGTAATAGTGAGTGGAGCTGTCCCCCTTTCTACCTCTTCTTTCCTGGACCCACGGATTCTGGTTATGGGAGAAACTGCACAATTTATTAGATGGTGATTCAAATCATGTACTGCCTTCTGGAGAACCGTGCCCCTTCTTTTTAGCTAGGGTTTCTATTGTCATGAAGAGATACCATGACCTTGGCAACTCTTATAAAGAAACACATTGAATTGTGTCTGGCTTACAGTTCAGAGGTTTAATCCATTGTCATCATATTGGGAAGAATGATGGCAGACATCGTGCTGGAGAAAAAGCCAAGAGTTCTACATCTGGATGGGCAGGCAGCAGAAACACATACAAACACGCTGGACCTGGTTTGAACTTCTGAAGCCTCAAAGCCTGCCTGTGGTGACACACTTTCTCCAACAAGGCCACACCTACTCCAACAAGGCCACATGTCCTAACTATTTCGAATAGTGCCACACTCTACAAATCTTTGAGGAACATTTTCATTCAAGCCACCACATTGCCCATCAAACTTTGTCCTCACAGACAGGAGGAAGGATGTTAACCTCCAGATCCTAGGGCAGAATTTCTCACTCTAGTTCTGAAGTGGGAATTGGGTAGGAGGCAACTATGGATCATTTTCTTTGAAAATTATTTGTCCCTAATGACTGGTATGTATGAGTGTTGTCTTCCTCAAGGAAAACCAGGCATTCTTCCTTGAAGATATTGGAATGGACCTCAAGGGACGCTTTTTCAAGTCTCGAGGGAGGTCATAAGGCAATCATTCTAGAGTAACCACTGTGGCATGCAGCAGAGGACCGCCATCAGTGGTGGAATATGTGTGGCCAGTTCCATATTTGTTTGTTTAGCTGTAAGAAATCTCACCCAGAATGGAGCTGGAAAGAAAAGATTGCTCACGGTATCAGCACAGCAGGTCCACTGGCTGCAGAGCACCAGAGGATGACATGAAAGGGAAGGCTCAAGAGGGAGGAAAATGAGACCTGGGCAGCAGAGGCTTTCGCAGCCAGAGCACAGAAGCCTGCTGCCCAGAGTCGAGTGGCCACCAAAGCACAAGCCCAGACAAGCCAGAAGTCTTCATGTCCTAGTTACTCTGGGTTATTGGCATATGCATCGAGTGGCAGCAACCTACTCACCCTCCTTTTTTAAAAAATACTTATTTATTTATTATGTATACAATATTCTCTCTGCGTGTGTACCTGCAGGCCAGAAGAGGGCACCAGACCTCATTACAGATGGTTATGAGCCACAATGTGGTTGCTGGGAATTGAACTCAGGACCTTTGGAAGAGCAGGCAATGCTCTTAACCTCTGAGACATCTCTCCAGCCTCTCATCCTCCTTTTTATATGACAAATCAAATCCTGACTAATAGAAGACATACTAAAAATCATAAAAAATATGTGCACTTTAAGACCTTACAGCAAGGGGCTGGGAAGATGGGAAGTTCATAATCACTTAGATCTCCATCTCAGGGGGTCCAGGATGTCTCTGATCTCCTCGGGCATCTGCACTCATGAACAGATACACACACACACACAATTAAAAATAATGATAATAATATTAACCATGCTTGATAACAAATTCAAAGCTCACTTCCAATGTCATCAGATGTCTCTGGACTAATGTTAAACTGGTCACTTGATGATACCATCAAGCCCGAACCCATCCAAGAACATTCTCAAATTCTCTGTTCTTTTACTATGCTGAGAATTTCTGGACCTTGGATACCTTTCACAATTCTGCATGGTGACTTACTAGGTTGAGTGTATCTCAGGATTACTCTGTCTTATCACTTGAGAGTGAGACCAAGAATTGTGTAGGGATCCCATGCAGTTTGTTCAGGTGTCCATTCTACTCCTACACACATTCTTCATCAGTCCAAAGTCTACCAAAAGTTGTAGGGAGCAGCTGCAGAAATGGAGCACACGGTTTCAGGAAACATTTAAATAATGTGTAAGTAGGAGGCCATCAGGGCCAAGGAGCGTGAGGGGAAGAGCTCTCAAAAAGGCAAGGTCACATGGGATTGAGAGAGCGGGGCTGATAGAGGAAGGAGGGTAGCAGGATTATGTGTTGGGAGCCCTGTGGTCTACTTTCAGATTAGCAAATGAATGTTTGCCCAATGTTTATCCATAAGGCAAGACTCACGAGGATGGTCTCTCACTGGGCAAGTGCCAGTGGACCTCCAGACAGCACAGAATCCTGAGGAGGCCATGCAGTCTGCATGTTCTCTTCTCTCTCATAATACTGATGATTCTGTTGGCTGTTCTCAGTGTCACTTTGTCAGTCATGCAGGGGACAGATATTTTTATTCCCTGAGACTCCATGTTTTTCTCCAATATTTCCCACTAAAATTCATTGGAAATGGATGCTTCTCAGGTTTCTTATCTAAAAATACTAGTTGTCACCCAAGACCCTGAGAATGTTTCTGATTCAGCACTGACAATATCAGAGGCAATAAAAGTTAATGGGCACATATAAGGAGCCAACACAGGGGACATTAATTACATCTCCTAATTCTGGGAAAAACATTAACATAGAAAAATAGTGCCTTATCAAAGTTCACCCTTTATATAAAGGCTTAGGCATGAAGGACCCTTTCGTAGGAACAAGGAAACATTTGGAAAAATATATAAACTGTATGCATGAATTTATGGCAAATCATCACTATTTCTGTAAATATGTTTGCTAAGTTTTGAATGATATTGTTCTTGAGAATGTGTGCCTATGTTTGTCACCTTTAAGCTTTGTAAGGACAGGATGTGGCTTGCTTGATATTTAGCCAAGGTACCAAAATGCTGAGGGCTGTTTTCGGTTTCAAGGTTGTTTTGATGTAAGAGCTGGGGGAAAATGTATTTATTTTTCCTGAGGTTAATCTTGGAGGATGGAGAAAACATGTGTGTTTTTGAAGTATAAATGATGATGACTTGAGCTATTCAGGGCCAGCCCCTTTTGTGAAACTCATCCAGTGGTTGGAGAATTCTTTGGACTAATGCCCTTCCCTGTCTCAGGACTTGAAACTGGTTGCAGTGGGATCATAGCAATTGTATAGAACCAGTTCTTGAAGTGGTTTTGTCCCAAGCATGCCAGCTTCAGTGGTCTACATACCAGCCTATTAAATAGATTTCTATTCCCTGGTAGTCAGTGATAACTGTTACATACTAATATTCTGCTATCTTTGAATAAAAGATTGCAAGGAAGACATTTGCAGGAGCAATTTGTCGATGATGAATATAACCAAGGAAGTTTTTCCTCAAGGCTTATCTGAAGCAATTTCTTTGAAGAAGAAATCCCCCAAAGAATTGGTCTCATCCTAGATTGAGAGCTTCATAACACAGCCTAATTTCGAAGAAATCCTCAGAGACCACAAGTGTGCAAGGCTCCCACAGAGGAAATCAACAACATTTGATGGACTCTTTTAGAGAATTGGCATGTTTCTCTTTTAAAAGAAAGGGTTGATCTAACAATTGCCGAATAGGAAACGGGTCAGCAAGATAAACCAATACATCATCTGCTGTAGAGCCTGGCATGACAGCAAAGGCTGAAGAGCATCTCACTTGATAGAGAGATGATGAACAGTCAGTGCAACCCATGCTGCGTTCCATGTGTTAGGAGCATCCTGCCCAGAGACCTCTGAAAAATCAAGTGCTGTGCACGCTTGTTATGACTGGGTCACTTGCCTGTCTAGACATCCGGCACTCCTGTCTTCAGCTTCCTTCTGTATAAATAGTGTTACAGTGAAGCAGGATCATGTGCTCATTGTGACTGCTCTAAATGACTACACTGGACTCAGCAAAAGGACAATTGTCACCTGGTGCCTCTTTGAAGGCTCAGAGCTAATCCCAAGAGGTATGACCTTGGGTGGTGGCTTGAATGTGATTTCTCCCATAAGCTCATGTGGCAGAATACTTGGTTGCTAGTTAGTGGAAAGGGGCAAAGAACTCTGGCCTTTCTGGAGGACACTTTGAGGTTTCAAAAGTCCACTGCATTCCCAGGTAGCTCTCTCTGTATTGCGCTTGAGGATCAAGATATAAGCTTCAGCACCAGTGCCTGCCTTCATGTTGCCATACTCCTGCCATGACAGTCATAGATTCTATTCTTCTGAAACTGTAAGGCTTAACATAGAAGGTCTTTCTTCTATTAATTGCCTTTGTCAGTGGGTCTGATCACAGCAATAAAAGAAGTAACTAAGACACCTTGTAATGGTTATCTGAAGAGCAGGAAGAGAAAGCCATGTTTACCCCCTCGATGCTCTCTGGCTCTTGCCGTTAGCTGGATTAAGAAAATGATGAGGCCTTAGGAGCCTTAAATTCCAAGTACAAGAGAGTTGACTGTCATGATGACACCCTTGTGTTAAAAAAACTTTTCCTGGGGAAGCACTATACACACATCTACTCACCCAAGACAGGGAGCTCTCAACAGACCAAAGTAGTGATACCTCCAACGTTCAACTGGGAGAACCAGAGTCTATTGGTGTTCTTACAGGAATATGGGTGATGGGTGACTTAAAGGAACAAAAATTATTCTAAGACAGATGCATCACCAAAGCCCACCGTAGCATGGAATGAAAGCTCACAAAAATTAGGAGCCTAGAACACACTGCTTAGCCTGCAGAAAGTTCAACAGGTTGGAGAGTGTCCTTTCTTAGTGACTGTTGGTCTAAGTCTCTTCCAGGCAGCTCGCCGGCCCCTGCTTCTTCCAGGCAGCTCGCCGGCCCCTGCTTCTTCCAGGCAGCTGGTCTGGTCTCAGAGCCTTCTTTGCAGCTTGGCTTGTCTACGAAAGATGCTCAGCAGTCTTTATTGCTTACTCTGGCCGGGAGGGGCCTAGTGAATCTTCTCAGCTTCAGTGACTTCCTGAAACTGTTTGACTTGCTTACTTTCTGGCTTAAGGAGGTTAGGAGCTTTTCTGCAGGATGTAATGTTAAAATATCAGAGCAAACTGCTACACAGCGACATCTAGCACAGATCAGTCTATAAAGGGGAAATTAGCTTCAGGTCACATATTACAGTCTGCTTGTTACAATCAGCCTCCTGAAACTCACCAAACAGGCATGTGCAATTTAAGCTCAGCCTATAGAATTAATAGTGCTTATGGGTTATTCACAGAGGGACAACTCAACTCAGTTGGATCTCTAACCTGCTCCTCACTAGGCCAGTGGCAGCTTGGTCTGGCTCAGACATTTAAACTATGGGAAGCAGCTTGAACCTGACCCAAGGGCAATGCATACGAAAACGAACAGTGTTTTAAGCAGGGAAGTGATATGGGAAGGCTTGCATTTCAGAGCGGCCAGTAGTACAAGTTATAAACTAGAGACCCTGGGGCAGGAAACTAAGGGAGAGATGGCATAGACAGAGTGTGGCAGATGTGCCCAAAATACTTCAAGGAAAGAAAAGGTGGAGTAGAGTGTGTATATTTACAATATATTAGTGGAGGCAAAGAGAGCCTGCTCCCGAGATACACACACAGAGTGTATTAGTTACTGTGTTAAGACACTATGACGAATACAGCTAATAGGAAGGGTTTATTTGGCATATGGTCCCAAACAGTAAGGGTCCATTCTGAGTGGGACACATGGAAGTGAGCAACAGACAGTGTGGCTAGAACAGAAGCTAAGGACTCATGTCTTGAACTGCAAGTAGGAAGCAGAAAGTGAACTCAAGATGATGTGAATGTTTAATTTAAACAGCTACCTCTAATGGCGTACTTTCTCCAGCAAGGCCATGCCTCCTAAACCTCATAAATAGTACAGTCAATTGGGAACCACGTGTTCAAATGCTGTAGACCATGGGAGATCTTTCTCATTCATACTGTCACAGAGATATATCTAGGGAAGGAGAAAAACAATCAAAGGGGAGGTGCAAAAGTGAGGTTGTAAGGAGTAGGCTATAAACAGAGTCTAAAAGACCTGAAGGGCAAAAGAAGGAAAGCCCTGGTAGTCAGGTGATAAGAACGATGGCTGTGGGCAGTGGCAAAGGGCAGGAACAGCTATGGCTTGAGGATGTGGGGACAAGCATGCCAGACAGCTCCTTCAGGACCTTCAGCTGCAGCAAACAAGCATGTGAAGGAAGAAAGATAGAGGTTAAAGGAATGTTCTCTTTGCTTTTATGTGTTTTGTTCTTTTAACATAAAGGAATCAAACCAATGTCATTAGAAAGGAACATGAAGTGAGCAGAGAGAATCTCATAGCAAGTGACCCATGAAGATGCTGTCCAGGTAACCCTGGTGGCGAATTAGCCATCAGCAGAAGAGAAAAGAATGACAAGAAGTACCTCATGTTTGGCAGGTTATGTGGACGGATAATGTGAGCCAGAACACTTATATTGTATGTGAAAAGAACAGCAGAAGCATCTCTTCAGCCTGCTGTTACCATTCCTACTAGTCAAAGGGAAGCAAAATTGCTCTTGCTGAGTGTGATTCAGAGGAGTCATACACAGGAAACAGTCTAAGCAGGATCCAGCGTAAAACTTCAAAAAATTGCTCAATTATACGATCTAGTGACTCACAGTGCAGGCTTTTGAGAAGAGGAAAGCTTTGTTTTCCAGTTCTCCTGTGCCATAGTTGTGTGGTTGTCCAGTTCTCCTGTACTATAACTGTGTGATTGTCCAGTTCTCCTGTACTATAACTTGTTGTAATTAGAGGAGAGTTGTGGGTTGTGTTCCCAGTGCCTGGCTCCCAAGCCCCCAGC
>JAQHUG010000150.1:3665396-3681256 GCA_028555095.1 Dicrostonyx torquatus
GAGGCTCATGGCCTACCAGCAAGTTTCCGATGTGTCTGTCTCTGACAGCGGTTCCATGGCTTCTCCCTAACTCTGCCTCCTTTCTACCGGCATTCAGTTTAGGTTTCCCCACCCAGATTTACTCTACCCTATCACAGGCATAATACAGGTTCTTTATTAATCAATAGTATTCACAGCATACAGAGGGGAATCCCACATCCCAGAGCTGTGTGACTGTACCCAGACTGCAAGACGTCTTCAGAGCACCAGAGATAGGTACAGGGTGGGGCAAGCCTTAGCCTTCAGAAGGCTTTGGCTTCATCATCATCTCCTGGAGAGCCAATGAAGGGATGCCTTCCTGTCTCAAGGGTGAAAATTCAGGGGCTGCAGGTGGAGCTGAAAGGGTGAGGAGGGCAGCACCCCTCAGGACTTGAGAGAAACCAGGTTTCAGCAGGAACTCTTTTCTGTGATAATGTGGAATGAAGGGAAGAAGGAAAAGAAGCTGCAATCAAACACCCCCAGCTGCACTCTGGCTCCTCCATCAGCTTTCACCTGCATGCATGCCTTTGACACTCTCCGGCTCCTGTATCAGTTCCGCACACATTTTCGCTGTCACCTCTGAGGCCATGTGCTTCTGCTATCTTGCCTTTACACAGCTTTAGTGTGAAGGCTGGTTGGTAGCTGTCAGCTCAGTGGCACGTGACACACCGTACTGCTTATGTGTTTTTCAAATTTCCAAATCTTTAATGATTCTGATTCTTAGATACATTTTAATTGTTATTTATGATTTTCACAGGCCAAGGGGGGGGATAAAGGAATTAAGAAACAAAATGTGACTTTTGCTATTTAGCGAAGATTAGTGACACCATGATGTAGGAATATTGGCATCTTTGAGAGTAGCACAGCCTTTACTTGGCTCTTTTGTGCTTGACTTGAGAAGCCAGGGTCCCAGAAACTCAACAGGGATAAAAGCCACTCTATGCCAGAAGCTTCCAGGTTCCAGTCTCACAGACTCAAAGAACGAAATTCATGAACCAATTCGGGAGAGTTTTAGAAAAAAGAAAGTACTTATTTTTGGGAGTTTAAGAGTGGAAGGCAGAGCTCCTCGCCGGCAGGAGTCTCCAGCAGTAGCACACCCCTGGGCATTCGGGGATGAGCTGGTCAGCCCAGCTTTCTTCAAAGGCATCCATGCCCTCTCAGCTTTGGTTGTGTCCTTAGTATCATTTCTAGGACAGAGCTACGCCTTTAGGGAGAAGAAAAAAGAAACCTCAGACCCCTTCCTTCCTGATGTCTCCAACCCCAGACCAAGCAAAAAAAAAAAAAAAAAAAAGACACAGCTTCAGCTTGGATCCTTCTGGTATCACTGGCCTCCAGCAAGGACATGGCTCTGATACTGGTCAAGACATTCTGGCTTTTGGACCAAAAAGAAACTGGCCATTTTTTTGTGGGGGGTGTGTCTTTTTATCCCAAACTGACTAACCAGTTTCTACCCCTTGTTCATATCAAGTATCATAACAAGCATCAAGTTCATAGCAGTGTCACTTTCCTAGAGGCCCCAGCCCCAGGAATATTTGGAAGTATAAGTCTGTAATGCTGGAGATTGTAATTATCTACAGCGTATTATCGCCGAAGCTCATTGTGATGCTACCAGCTTAGGGCTGGGGTTCTCCATCAATTGTCACAGTTCCGACATCAGTACACCAAGCTCTGCTCACTGGCTGCACTGAACACTCACACTTTTCTGGCTGGGGTCAGGTGCACCAGGTCACTTCGCTCACCATGCAGGGCCAGGGAGATGGCAGTGGAGATGGCTGCCTGCATTGAGGTCAAAAATCACTAACTGAAGATCTGATGAGTTGGAATTCATCTTGGCTACTTTTTGTAATTACGCAGATAGGAAAATCCACAAGAGTTGAGCTTTTAGATGACTTAACATCAAGGCACAGCATAGCGAAGGCAGGACATTAAGGGAGACCAGGGGTGTGGCGAGGGCTCTGCGGCCAGTTTCAAGCCCAGGGACACATTCCACTTGCTTCTGTTAAGAAGTGTTGCTCTGAGCTCAGAGCAGGGAACAAAGTGGCATGCAGAGAATAATAGGCCTCTTCCAGCTCCAGAGCCCTGCCGCTCTTCACCTTGGGTGATAATACAAGCAACTGCTGCTCTATTCAGTGAAAAGGGAGCCTCATGAGCGAATCACGAAAGCTGGAAGATTGCAGCAAGAGCCTTGCACTCCTAATGCTTAAAATAGCCCCTTCAGTTTGCAAAGCTGTAGGAGAATGACCCTAATATATGTTGTCATTTCCATCTCTATACTTGAGAGGGTTGTTCCCAAGCCTTTCTATTCAACTCATTATGATCCCAAAATAGGATATACAGAAAGTGGTAGCTTTGAATGAAAACCCCAGCCTTCTCTCTTTAAATTAACATTTTGATTGAGGTAATGATGACATACATTCTTGTAGAAAATATAGAGAAACTAAAAACTTTAGAACCTAATTTTTCCTATGAGACAGTTGTCATGACCAGTATGACTTACCTTCTGAGAGTTTTCACCCGTTCCCCTCCATGCAAACAGTGAAAGGCACACAGGTTTCTAACATTGTATAGAGCCATAAAGCAACCATATGAATATTTTTGTCTTCCTTGTTACTAAACACTAATTTAAAACATAATCAGCAAATACTAATTTTTATCTTAGTATAAGTAAATATATAAAATCCAAAGTGATATAAATTTAAGATTCTTTTTGCACGTGGTGACTATATATAGCCAGCAATGGGTATGAGTTTTATGTTTACGTGCATCAATAATCATATGACACAATCAGGACTGAAAATAACACATGCATCTCTCTTTCTCATTCTTCCACATAGTCACACGTGCACACACATACATTCACTATAAACACATCCATACATTCAAATATATGATTATGAAATATACTCAGAGTTTTATAACAGTCACTTTATAAAGCAACACATTGTGACTCTCTCTCAAGTTCCCCTCCCGTGACTTCATCCCATCTAAGATGTCATTAAACCGATGTCCAGAGCCAGCTAGCCAGTTCACTTGGTAGAGTGACTTGTATGAAAGAGAAGAGAAGAAATGACTCACACAGATTATCTTCTGACCTCCACATGTGAGTTATAGTATGTGTTTGGGGGTTGGGAGACCATGTACAAACAGAAGAAAAGAAAGGAAGAAAGAAAAGAAGGAAGGAGGGAAGGAAAAAAAGAAGGAAGGAAAGAAAGAAAGAAGAAAGGAAGGAATGGAGGGAGGGAGAAAGGAAGGGAGGGAGGAAGAAAGGACTACCAAACATTCAGAAGGGCATGGTGAACTTAGTGAATCGTACATTATACCCTGTTAGACCCACTGCTTAGATTCTATATTTATTGGCGGCATCGATTCCCGCCATTCTACACTGAGGTGGGTGGCTGCAGGCACTCCGGCATACAGTGAGCGCCTTCATGGAGTAGAGGGCCTCTATTAGTTGCCTGGAGACATGCAAGAGCATGTCTGGCAGCACTGGCAGGATAAGCTGCCCAAAGTAATTACCTATGGTGATCAGCCAAGGCCCATGGTTGGAGCTCTGCTCTGTTCACCATGATTTTTTAAACCCTTGCTCTGTGACACTGTAGAACTCCGACCATCTTGAACAAGGTCACGTGACAGGGTTTTGGATTCCTGCAGCATGAAGTCAGTTAATATTCAGCTCGAATTTGTTGCGCTGCAAGAACATCAATTTTGTTCCAGAAAAATGGTTTGGATTGAAATTTTCACCCCGAAATGGCACACTCTGAACATCTAATCCCCTTGCCATGTGATGTGAGGGCCCCATAAGACAGCATTCGTCGGTACCATGTAAACACACTGAAAATCCAGAAGTTTGGAAGAAAACACTGTACTCCAATTCTATATGGAATTGTCTTTGCGTGTAGCCTAAGTCATACTCAAGCATGTCCAGAGGAGACATCCAAAGGACCATCTGGCTCCCAGAGAGTTCACCCCCCACCAAGTAAAGCTAGGAAACCACAGGGAGACCAGAGCTGCCATGAGGTAGTGGGAGTTTATTTATGCAAAGGAGCCCCAAATGCTTCTCAGCCTTTGCCTTCCCATTCCAAGACCTCTTTCTAAGGCTGGGTGAAGAGAAGAGGTTAGAGCTTCTACTTAAGACACCAGCTCGTAATTGTGAAAGTTCAGTATTCTGTGTGAACGGTGCTGCGCCAACGTTATTTCATCTGAGCAGTAACAGAGTTTTGTGACGAAAACGAGGAAGTCACTCATTCCCGTGTTTGAGAGGCTCATTAGATATGTAACCCGCCATCTTCTGGGCTCCAGTTCGCCATTCCGCCCTCTGCATTTCTGCGTTCCCAGAGCAAGGAGAAACCGACTATAATCTAATGCTGAACAGAGTCACAGGTGACACAGCTTGGTGAAGGAGCCGCGGACCCACGTGTTCCTGCTGTGCAGTAAGCCTTCTGTGCAACGTGCGCTGCCTTCCAGGAGTGAGTCTGGCCTTCACTCCCTGTGCAGCTCCTTTTGAAGTGAAAGCCAGCCTGACAAAATCATTGACGAGAGCAGAGCACTTATGTCGAAGTCCCTCTTCTCTCGTTGTGCTAAATGAAATAAAGGAATGGCTCACCCGAGGCCCTTTACAGGAAGAAATGGGGCATGGCCTGTGAGTCAGTGGCGTGTCGTTTACCCACACCTGTTCCTGGCTCTCTGAGGACTGGCTTCATGGCTGTGGAGCTACAGGAGTACTTCAACAATCAGTTTTGAGCCATAAAAATAAAGAAAAATAATCTCTCCATGGAAGTGAAGTCAATGGGTTTAGTGCACAGTGTGAAGAGACTTTCATCTCGCATGCACTCAGACGAGAAGAAAGGAGGAAATTGCACAGTCTCCTAGCGTTTGCTCCTGGTGCTCCCAGTCTGTGAGGTCCTGAAAACCTTCCTTGGCCAGTGTGGTCCCCTCATCTAAATGTCTATAGATTCCTGACGAATGCCTTTACAGAGACCGACAGATATTGCTATGTTTGACCCAGGTATATTTGGTGTCAGTCTCCTTTAATAATGTATACATTATCTCAATGATAAGAGGACATCTAATTTTACATATTTAATTGGCTTTTGAAAGTTTAAAAGTTCACAATGGGTCAGGCATGATGGTGCCTGTGAGATGAAAGCACAGAGGTCATCCTTGGCTATAATGAGTTGGGGGTTAGCACGAGCCACATGAGACATTGTCTCAAAAAAATACCAAAACCAAAACAAAAAATTACAATAGTTTTTAAAAGCTGATGCTTCATTTATTCTATGGAACTCTGAAGTTGTCCCTTCCAGCAAACAAGAAAGCTAGTGTAGTGTTCTCTTGCTGTGAAGAGACATCATGGCCAAAGCAACTCTTATAAAAGAAAACATTTAGCTTTGGACTTGCTAACAGTTTCAGAGTCTGTTGTCATCGTGGCAAGAAAAAAAAACAGGCACAACAGGAGCAGACAGGAGCAGTAGCTGAGAGCTTTATATCTTGGTCCACAGGCGGCAGTCACAGAGAGACTGCCTGGTGTGGGCTTCTTGAAACCTCAAAGCCTACCCTTAGGTGCACACTTCCTCCAACAAGACCACACCTACTCCAACAAGGTCACACCACCTAATCCTTTGAATCTTCTCAAATAATGCCAAGCCCTGGTGACTGAGCATTCAAATAGGTGACCCTATTGAAAGTGTAGATGCTGTTTATCTTTCTTCATTTGGACTAAGCAAGTCCTCGAGACTCTCGGGCTTGTCTGATTGCTCAACAATGAGATTCCAGGATGGCACCAGTCCCTTCCACAGCAGCAAATGCAACAAATTAACAGACATAGTTGGCATCATGTTTTTCTCTTAAGGCCAGACTTGAGCACCTAACAAATTCACTCTTGGTCTGTACTTCCCATAACCACCTTCCATCAGGCCTTTTCTCAGCTTGACCTCCCAGACCGCATTGAATAAACAAGACACAATTAGTAATATTTCATGGAGTGGGTGTGTCACCCTGCCCCAGGTAGTCCTGGGCTCGCTCCTCTTTGAAGTGAAATATGCCTGACTACATTAGTTATGCTGGGATCTGCTCATTCCTCTTTCTTCCTGGCTCCTGCCCACCACTAACCTTCTCTTTTCAACACAGTCTGCATCTTTAACAACAGCAAAGAGTAAATAAGTAGTCTCATTGTAAGTGGTCTTCAGTTAAACCTCTTGAGCCACACAGAGTTATATATAGAGAAAAAAAAATTCTGAAGGCCACCTAGCCAATCCCATTCCTGCTTTGAAAAAAATGAAAACGAAACCCTTGAAAGTATAAGCAGTTTTCTAAGATTTCATAGGTTGCTTTGACAAATCTAGCCCTCTCTGACTCAGTGTGACACCCTTCACTCACACGGTATGGCTTGAAAATATTTTAAGTTGCTGGACTCTCTGCTGATGAAATATGAGGAAAGAAGTACCTAAAAAGGCTTCATTCAGATGGTGAGGCCTAGATACCAGCTCGCGACTAGTCCTTTCCTCCTGCCACTGGAGCAGCTATAGGACTGCAGAGTATCCACATTCTTGTTAAGGCATAAAATATGGCACCAAGGGAGGAAGCCATCGACAGGACTAATGTGTCATTTCTCCAAACATGTGATGCACACATGGCCAATAAGCATGTGTGAATGCACTCAATGCCAATCATTACTAGGGAAATACTGATCAGAACAGTGGCGAGATGCCACCTGGTATTTTTAGGATCGTTTTTATTGAAGTAATGACAACTGGAAAATGTCTGAAGACAAAGAATACTTTGCCCCACCAATGGTAGTCATATTGATGGGTCTAGTCACTGTGGAAAGTAGTATGGTGGTTCCTCAAAACAGTGAAAGAGTCATGCAGTCAGGCCATCCTGTTTGTGTGTGCACATTCACAAGACTAGAAACAGTCTCTGGAAGGGAGAGCAGTACACCCCTGTCAACCACACATTATCTACAACAGCAAATCATGCAAGCGACCAAAAGAATGACTAAAAATGGTATACTGTACACGAAATAAGATTCAGTTTTTAGAGCAAAAGAAAGGAATTCTGGAATATGTCACATACTACTGTACCTTATGGACTTGATATTCTCTTTTACATTAATATTTGGCTGGTCACATGAATACCATAGCATGAACACACACACACACACACACACACACACATAGACATGCGCACACAATGCAGGCATGCACAGACACATACATGCACACATGCATATACATGTACATATATATGTATACACACATATATACAAATACTGAAATCATATGGATCCTGAAGATCAAACCCAGGTCACCAGTATTGGTATCAAAATCTTCACTATCTAACCAGCCCCAAGGACATGATCTTGGTAAAGAAAACCAATCAAAAATAGAAAATTACTAAATAATTTTACTCATGTGAGGTGCATAAAATAATCAAAACATAAGAGATGAAAAGCAGCATGATGATTGTTTGGGGCAGAGGGAAGGGGACAAGAAGCATTTGTGGTACTTATCATCCCTATCATCCCTGAGTCAGCAAGCTGAGACAGGAGGATCATGAGTTTAAGGCTCTTCTGGGATATATATCAAACTTTTCTACATAGTGAAAGAGAGAGAGAAGGGAGGATGGAGGGAAGAGAGGAGAGAAAAAAGAAGAGAAATAAGTTAATAGGATCTTAATAAAAATAACATGGAAAGAGTTCTAAGGATGGGCAGTGCTTGCAATGGTTGTGCATTAGGGGTGCATTTAATGCCCTGATCCATGAACAATAAATACACTTGAAGATGGCTATGATGATAATGTTATTGTGTATTGTTCTATGTATGATTTTATTTTTAACATAGCAAAAAATTGCAAATTGATTTTATTGTTTTAACTTGTTATGTATCTCTCTCTGTCTCTCTCTCTTTATCTCTCTGTGTTTGTGTATGTTTGTATGTGTTGCTTAAGAGCATAAAATATAGTTCATAGTGAGCAAGTGAAATCTACCATGACCCTCACGGCTCCTCACTGGAAGTAGTTACAGATGCACACTGAGATGTACAAACTTTGGGCATGGCTAATATTGCACAGGTTTTTTTATTTGCAAGTTATTTATAATGAGGTTTTAATTTACAATTACAAATACATTTTTATTAATTAAAAAATTAATTGGAAAAAAGACGTTCCATGTTAAAAAAAACCTGGAGACCACATAAATGCACACTGTCTGCATGCCTGCACTGCCTTGGGTCACATACTAATTCATGAACTCCTGCACTTAAGGTGGAAATATTTCCAAAATTCAGCTTTTCATCATCTAGAAAGTTCTAGAAATAGGAGTATGCAGCATTGTCTAATGAATGTTCATATATAGTCTCAGATTAACTTTAATATCAACTTCTGAAAGAAGCTTCATAAAAGCACAGAGCTAAAATTAATGCTTTTGGCTGAGACAAGAAACTTCAGGAAGAATAAACCCCATGTGAAGAATAAAAGCTTCCTCAAAATGGTGCAGAGTGGGAAAGCAAGAAGTGTCAGTAAACCATGAGAAATGGCAGGCATTGGGGGAAAATGAAATATATGCTTCACAAGTGGACGTGGTTCTGAAAATTAATATGGTGATGGAAAAAATACTTGTTATAGTTGTCAGTCAGAGAAGCAGTCATGTGATACACAAATCCCAAGACAAAAAATCCCTCTCTAGCATTTGACAGATAAAAAAAAAAAACCAAAAGATTTTTCACTTACCAAAATTCTACTTCTTAGTAGGTAAAAAGAAATACAGGAAGGGAACAGAACTTCCGAAAGAGGACAAACAAATACACTGGAAAGTCCAGTCCCCTCTTAAGGAGCACTTCCTTCCTCTACCCTTTATGCTCTGCCACTTAGCTACACTCTAAAGACATCAGTGGGGACATCTCACTTCCTCTTGGGTGTCATGCCCCTCCGAAACTTTCATTTTGGAACCCGGGAGCAGTAAGAGGTGGACACTTTGAGCAGTGATGAAACTGTAAAAGTCCCAGCCCTTTGTATGTACTCTTAGGAAAGGTGGGTAGACACGTCCTTATGAGAAAAGTGAGAAGCCTGGAGGTCAGGAAGTTGCTCAAGGTCACACAGCTGGTAAGTACCAGAGTTAAAAATCCCAGCTAAGTCACCTGACTTCAAAGTTCCTATTTTGGCCCATTGAAAAACTAAATTGTTATTTTTACAGTTTCTTTACCAAACTGGGGTTACTTGGGAGCCAACTAGCAATAGTTAGTGTGATTTCTCTAATCTCCTCTTGACTGAGGGATTGTCTAAGCACTTAATCCTCTTCATGCTGAGCAGTAATCTCCAGCAAGTGGGAGCCTCCTGGAAATTCTTGGGGATAAACCGAAGTGGGTTTTACAGGCAAAGCTGTATTTTAATTGAACTCTGGATTAGCATGAGAGTGGATGAGTATGTTTGGGGCTACCATACAGCCCCCTTCCAATTGGCTTCCTCCAACATCATTGAGCCTGAGTAGAAACTGCATTCAAACTCAGAAACAGAAAGCCGAATTTGCTACTGTTCAGAGGTGGTCCTGTGTGTGCGCGCGCGCGCGCGCGTGCGTGTGTGTGTGTGTGTGTGTGTGTGTGCGTGTTTTGCGGGGGAAGGGGTGGACAGCTCAAACAGACCACTGAGAGTTAGATGACCTGTTTGCTTTCTTTGCCAATGCTATAGGAAACGGTCCCTTCCTGATGTGCTGGTCTGAAGTCTCAAATCTTTGACATCATCTCAACTGATGTACAGTCAAGAAGATCTCTCCACTGAGGGCGTTCCCACTGATGACTTGAACAACATATAAACCAGGGCAGTGTAAGAACAATAATACCGTTTGCTGTCGTGCCTTTGGGCTCCATGTGGGTTTAAACATCCTAAAGTGAGACAGCTGCTTCTCTGTAAAAGCAACTCTGGCTGTGGTCATGTTTGCTTTATGTCAGGGAGTAGAACACGGGTCATAGCTTATTAAGGAAAAAGCAGTCCGTGATGGCACCCATCTGTAACCTCACAGCTGGGAATGAGGAGGGAGGGACAGATGGATCCCGGGATCCATCTAGTTTAGCCAGACAGTGGATCCAGGTCCAGTGACAGATCTTGTCCCCCCAAATAATGTGGACACAATAGAGGAAGACCTCTGACATTGATCTTGGGTCTCCTAATATATGTTCCTGCAACACACACACACATACACACACGCGCACACAAACATACACACACACATACATACACACACATACATACCACACTCACACACATACATACACACACACACTCACATACATACCACACTCACACGCACACATACACACACACATATATACACACATACGCAAACATACACATGCACACATACACATACAGATAGACAGATACACACAACAACACACACATACACAAACACACACTCATATACCACAGCATACACACACATATATACACACACACAAACACACACACTACACACACACACACACACACACACACACACACACACATACACATACCTCTTCCTTAATCAAATTTCTGAAAAATTAGGAAGCAAGGACTGCTAAGGTCCAGAATTTCCAAATTCTGATTTCATGGTTCCTCGTTTCAGGTAAAGGGGTTCCTCTTGAGTCTTCCATTCACCTGTAATGGCTTCCTATAGAACTCTCTGGATGGGTCTTTTGGAGACAACACTGGCACAACTGTTTCTGTTTCCTCATTTCAGAGGCTTGACAAGCAACCAGAATGCTATCACTCTGGAAAACCCACGCCCACACATGCCCCTGTCTGTAGCCTTCCCATGGTCTGCATCTGTCTTGCTCCTTCTCAGCTCCTTATGACGCCTCTACTCCCCAATCTCCCTCCCTCTTCATCCACGGGGAGAGAAAAGGGAGGATGGCATTGACACAGAAAATATAATGTTGCCTTTGTTTAACTTCAAGTCAGTCACGGGCCTCATTAGATACAAGCCATTCTTTAAAAAGGACCCACAAATCAAACTGTCACTGTGCTGGTTTGGCTTTTTAAGAAAAGAGAAAACCCAAAGTTTCTCTTTCCCCTTTTGGGATTCATCCTTCTACCAGGAAGAAACGCTGTCACTGGTTCTGAAGCACCTGGCCTCTGGGTGCTTCTGTGTCTTATCATTTCTAAGCAGCCCATTTTGCACTGTGCCTCCCTGAGAAAGCTTTGGTAGCACTATCCTTGGATACAGTGGGAAGTTTGAAGAAGAAGATTTGGTTTTGAGACATTGTTTCCAGAAGGAAAGAGCTGCTACTTACAGAAAACTATGGTATCAATTTTTCTGCCTCTGCAACCATTGCAGCCAACTTTGAGAAATAATTTCTGGCATGGAAACTATCACTTTCAACTCTCCTTTCTCATTAAAAGGTAAAAAGTCGTGTTGGAAATAAGTGTCCTTCCTAGCTCTATCTCTAGGTGGTTCATTATTTAAATGAATCCTTTTACTGTAAAAATGTAGGCTGAATGCTAAAGAAAAGTGGGTAACTCAGAGGAGTGGACAAAGAGAACAGAATATTGTGTCCTAGAGTGCAAGAAAAAAGGCAGTTAATATTTTAATGCTCTCGCTTGTGGTTTCTTGCATTTTTATGCTCATAACGTATCTCCTTGGACTGAAACTAGGTCAGTTATTCACATTAAGTTATTCATTTAATATAATTCTAAATTGCAATTCCTTATTAGGAGTCAATTTTAACCTAAATCCCAGTGGGTTTCTTGTAGAACTTGATTAATTCACTCTACATTCCGCTTGATGTGTAAATTGATGAGACTGTACAGGAACATTACATTTTTTTCTGAGAAAGAACAGGCATGTAAAACCATGTTGAAACTGTTTTAAATATATATTCTCTGACCTAATCACACACCATGGAGGAAGAATGTTGTTTCGGCGTTTTATTTCTGTATCTCTCTGACGAGAATCTCCCAGAACAGTTAAAGCAGGTGGAAGTTTGTTTTGGTCAGAGAGTTCAGCACATCTCTGTTCGGAGGGTGTGGGGAATCAGGAAGTTTATTGTACAGCCATTAGGAAACAGAGGAGACAAGACATTTGGAAAGAGCTAGGACAAGACAAGCCACAAAACACATGCTGAGTGACTTAATTCCTCAGGTTCCACCTTCCACCACCTCTCAGCGATGCTATTATACAGTGAATCTACCATGAGATAGATCCCTTGATGATGTCAGAGCCCTTGTATTATACCATGGATCTACCGTGAGATGAATTTCTTGATGATGTCAGAGCCCCTGTATTATACCATGGATCTACCGTGAGATGAATTTCTTGATGATGTCAGAGCCCCTGTATTATACCATGGATCTACCGTGAGATGAATCCATGATGATGTCAGAACCCTCATGATCTGATTGGCTCTGGAAATATTCTCAGACATACCCAGAGGCTTCTTCACCAACTACCAGATAATTCCTAATGCATAAAGTTAACCAAGTTCACCGTCACAGTCTCCTTCCAATGTAACTGTGAACCAAGACGCACACACACAAAGGTATCTTTGGAGTAGTGTTTTGTTGCCCAATTCTACATTTAATGTGTAAAATTCATGACAACTTCTCAGTTCACAGAACGTCCGCTGCCATCATCCTGGAATGGGAGGACCACCTGAGGACTTGCTGTGCTTCCTTCAAGTTCTCAGTTTTCATGTTAGCTTCAACTCACACACAACACAATTATCTGTTATTTTTCGTTATTGAAAATTCATACAATGTATTCTGATCATTTTTCCCCTCCCTCATCTCCTCCCAAATCATCTCCATCTCCTCATCCATCCAACTCTATAATTTCTTTCTCTCTCTTTAGAAAATAAACAGGAAAATAAGAAAAAAACCAGAATTAGCAAAATAAAACAAAGAAACAAGAAACATATAGCCACAGACACACATAAAAAACACATACCATAAAAATACAAAATCAGAAAATATAACATACAAATAAAAGACCTGTAAGATTAAAAAATGCCCAAACAACACAAAATGGTACAAAAACACTCTTGAGTTTATTTGATGTTAGGCATTTACTGCTGGGCATGGGGCCTACCCTTCAATGTCATTTATATACCCAGTTGGACTCCATTGGAGAAAAAAAAAACCTATTTTTTCCTTTGCAAGCACTTGTCCAATGGAGATAGCTTCTTGGTTAGGGATGAGAGCATGTGTCCACGTCTCTTTCTCAGCACCGAGACCCTGTATGGCTTAAACGAGCACAGGCTCAGTGCATACTGCCCCAGCCTTTGTGAGTTCATATGTGTGTCAGTCCTGCTATGTCTGGAAAATAATGTCTCCTTGGTGTCCTCCATCTGTGTTGGCTCCTAAAATCTTTCTGTCTCCTTTCCCACATAGCTCCATGAGCTCTAGGGGAGAGCTTTGATGAAGACCTCCTGCTTAGGACTGAGCGTTCCAAACTCTCACTCTGTACATTATTGAGTTGTGGGTGTCTACATTGGTTTCTGTCTACAACAAGGGGAAGCTTCTCTGTAGCTGAGAGAAATTCTGATCTATGGGTAGAACAGAATGTTGTTAGAAGTAATTTTCTTGCTGCATTCTTTTAGCAGAACAGAAGAATTTTTTGATTTTCTCCTAGGCCCGTGTCTATCTGAT
This sequence comes from Dicrostonyx torquatus, assembly GCA_028555095.1. NCBI lineage: Eukaryota > Metazoa > Chordata > Mammalia > Rodentia > Cricetidae > Dicrostonyx > Dicrostonyx torquatus. Next base: position 3,679,029 of record JAQHUG010000150.1, read on the forward strand.
CTCAAGAGTCTTGGCCACCTAAACAGTGCCGGGTATAATCTCTGTTTCACGAAGTGGGCCTTGAATCGAATTAGAGAGTGCTTGTTACTCCCATGTTTGTGTCACTATTGTGCTAGCGTGGCATCAAAGCAAGTCATTATTGTAGACTGCAGAGTGTAGGCAGAGTTTGTGTCCTAGCTGTTGCTTCCAAATAACCAAACATTTATTATTAATTATAAATACTCAGCCGATATCTTGGTTTCTTTTACTAGATCTTATAACACAAAATAACTCATTTCTATTAATCTGTGTACTGCTCCAAGGATCATTTACCTCATCTATGAACTTCCCTTGTTGTTTCTTCCATGTCTAGCTTGCGACTCCCAAGACTCCACCCTTCTCCTCTCATCATGCTCTCCCACCCAATCTCTTCCTGCCCAGCTATAGATGAGTCAGCTCTTTATTAACCCATGAGAGAAATACATATTTACCGTGTCCAAAGATTGTTGCACAGCACTTCCCCGTTTTGTCTAATTAAAAAGGGAGTTTTTATTTTAACATAGTAAAATTATATACAACAAAAGCAGTTACCAAGTAATAATTACAGTTACAATATTTAGTCCATTTTGCATTTGACAAATATAGAGAAAAGACTCATTATTAATTTTATCTTTGTGAGTCTTAACTTTTATACTTAATTTACCTTTTATCATAATTAAGGAAAACTTTAGTCTTTATTTCCATCGAAGACCCTCAAAGGGTATTATGTTACCTAACAACAGGAATATCTGACTACCTGGAGAACCCTAGGTTCTTCTGTAATATTGGGGCATCCAACTTTGACCTACAGACCTACAATATCTGACAGACATTTTTAAGAAGCAGGGAATATTGAAGGACTGTCTTACCTTGCCTTGGCAAAGTTCAATAGTCACTTTCTTTTGTGTCTTGCTGGTCCAATTTGGACAGCATACTGTCAGTAATTGAAGCAAAAGTAGTTTTTTGACCAAATGGCTAGTTTTGGGCATAAAAATAGCAAACTCCATATGGAGGTTCTGTGATGCCCATCATCTTCTTTTAAAGTAAATCAGTTTTGTCAGAAGCTGACATGTCTCGTTGTTGTGAAGTGCCTTATTTATTTAAACATATTAAATGACATATTCTGTAGGTCTTTGAAGTGTTTGAAAACCATTTATATATCTAAATCTATGTAAATATATTTATATCTAAATATATCTTGAAAACATACCTAATAAGATTATAAGTTTGAGTATTATAGATGACTATTGATCTGAATCTCTCAATTATATATTACCTTTAAAAATGAGCTATATAAACACAATACCCTCAAACAAGAGTAGAAGCATGCCTACAGTATAATAAAATTAACTTAAAATTTGTATCAATAGCCTTGGCCATCAAGTGACCTTGCTCCTGTACCAGGAGATCCATCCGGAGGGGTAAGTGTGCATCCTGCTGGCTGGCTGGATGCCCCAGGAATGGAATATAGGCACAATTCAATCCCAAAAACTTCCTGGCCATTCAGGGGGGCTCCTCCATGGCTACTGGCTTTCTCTATTTATCCCATCCCAGCCTGCCTCCAAGCACCGCTCTCCATCTGCAGGGTCTTAGGATCCCCCAACACAGCCCACTTTGGGGCTGAGGGTCTGGGGACATAGTGGTGAGTGCTACTGCTGCAGGGGTTTCTTTGTTCCACCGAGCCTGCACCTACCAAGCCTACCCTTTTTTCTGCAAGGTCCTTGGCCAGCAAGTGGCCCTGCTCCTGTACCAGGAGATCCATCCAGAGGGGTAAGTGTATGCCCACCTGGCCAGCCGGACACCCCAGGAATGGAGTAAGGCACCCTCCAATCCCCTAAACTTTCTGGCCATTCAGTGGGGTGTCAATGTGACTGCTGGCTTTCTCTAATTACCCCATCCCATCTTGCCCCCAATCACATTTTCCCATCTGCAGGGTCCTTAGATACACCACCAGAGCCTACTTCAGGGTGAAGGGGATCTGAGAGCCAACTCCAGTACTGAGGGGACCTAAGAGAGGGCAGACCAAGAAAAACACCCAAGTACACAGTTAGCCACAGCAAGATCGGACCAAGAAGCCAAGACTTTCCTGACCGCATTTGAAGGAAGAGATGGGCAGGCGCCAATGCAAGAATTCCTCCAACAACCTGAAAAGCAACAAGATAACACCAGAATCCAGCGAGCACTCAACAGGAAGACTTGAACACCCTAAT
>JAQHUG010000150.1:3693560-3707084 GCA_028555095.1 Dicrostonyx torquatus
CGTGACTTGTGATAATAATGTGACTTCTTCCTGTGGAAAGGTTCTAATTTGTTTTTGAAAAATATGTAACTTGTTGCTGTCAGTCAATCTTTTCTTGTGTAGAAATTGTTGTCTTAGGAGGTCTAAAAAGGATAAGAGAAAAATAAGAGAGGTAGAAGGAAAGATATAGGGGGGAAACCCCATGGAAGAGGTATAAGGAAAACATCAGGGTGAAAGAACAGAAGAGAGTAGAAAGAGCAGAAAGAGAAAACTGAAATGAAAAATTGACCCCCAGAAAAGTATCCTGTGTATGTAGGCATCTGCACCCACTCCACATCTCCTTCAAGCTCCTGATCTGCTGAGGTCAAGCCCCAGGGCACACTGGTATGATAGCAACCTGGGACTCCACTTGGCTTGGGTTATACATGTACCACTTTACAAACAATGTACCTTGCAACATGATAGCAACCTGGGTCCCCAACATGAATCAGTCTGCACATACAGCTGCTTTAAAAAAGGAAACATAAAAAAGGAACATGTTATCCCATTAGTAACCTTTTGATGACATCACATTTCTACCCAAATACACTCTGGAGCACATTTAGAAACTATGGGCAGTGGGTTGATCTGACCTAAACTGGTTTGGGGTGCAAGTGTAATGACACAAACTGTTTCCTGTAGTTGGTCGGAAAAATCTCATCTTTATTGCCTTGTGCCTGTGCATAGTTGGTGACACATATGACTAAAAGCAGATGCTTTATGAGAATAGACAGTGAGCAGTGGCTTTCATTATCCAAATTTTTTGTTCAAATCTCAAAATCATCTATATTACGTCTTTCGGTAACCAAACTTTCACGTCTCTGGAACCTCACTACAGGAATGCCCCACACAGCAGTTGGGACCCTTGAGTGCCTTCACTCCTGTAGCCCACTGTCGCTCTGACAGCACAGAACCTGCATTTTCACCTCGCTTTTGAAAGAATTTACTACAGCTTTACAAATTGGTGTACATCTTTATGTCAATTGCTTAAATAAAAGGCTAAGATCCTAGAAACACACGGCCCAAAACTTGGCCAATGGATCATCAAGCATTTTGTCACAATGAGGAGAAAAATAACTGGAACAAACACTAAACTCACGGCTACATCAATGGCTGCATTCTGCCAAGTAGCCTGGTTTCTCTGGATGGTTACCATTGGAAGACAGATTCTTTCATCCATCTCTCAGCCACTGCTAATCCTGCTCAGATCACACACTGCACATTACACATTGTGTAGTAAATGTCTCTACATACACACATTGTATGTGTTGTGTGTGTATGTTACATCATCGCTGCAAAAAAGGTTAAAGAGGTCACTGCAGATGGACATAATTCCAAAGAGACCCTACTGGTTGCAGAGGTGGAAAGATGATAGGGATGTGAATATGAGAATCTCTGCCAAAGAGTTAGAGAATGACTCTGGGCTAAAACTGAGATGCAGGACTGTAGAGGTCATAGTGGCAAAGTGCAGAACCAGGTGCAGGTTTTATTTGTTTGTTTGTTTGTTTTGGATAGCTATTCCAGTAGGCTTCATCAGTAGTAGGGACTGAACAAACTAAAGGCCCTTGTCAGTTGGGAGTCCTTTCCCTGTTGATTCTCTTAGCACACATGGGGGGTTAAAAGACATGATAGACAAAATGCATAGTTGTTGCATTTTAGGCACCCTGCTGTTTGTCAGGTCCAGAGGAGGATAGGGTACCCTTTTATAGTCTGGTGTTCAACGCCTTCTTGGGTCTAAATTTCTTGATGTAACTTTAATATTTCCTATGGTTATATATGTCTTAGTCAATGTCCTAATGCTGTGAAGAGAAACCATGACCACAGCAACTCTTATAATGGGAAACATTTAATTAGGGCTCGCTTACAGTTTCAGAGGTCATGGCAGGAAGCTGGGCAGCATGCAGGCAGACGTAGTGCTGGAGAGGTACCTGAGGGGTCTACATCCACATAGCAGGCAGCAGGAAGAGAGAAACACTGGGTCTGGCTTGGGCATTTGGCCCACCTCCCACCATGACACATTTCCTCTAATAAACCCACACCTACTCCAGCATTGCCATACCTCCTAATCCCTGTCAAGTAGGCTACTTGGTCATTAGCAAGTATCCAACTATATGAGCCTATGGGGACCATTCTTACTAAAACTACCACAATATGGTACTAATTTACTCTGCTGAATTAATTGAGTAAGCACTCTTTTTACATTTAAGAGTAAGCTATTTATCAGCCAATGCCTCCTGGGTGGTATCAGACAAATGATTGCAGTTAGTTTTTCTTTTCTCTTACTCTTTGCTCTTTGGGGGCCTACCACCCAGCTCCCAAATAAATCACTCTGAGACTTATTCTTGCTTATGAATGCCTGGGATTAGCTTGGCTTGTTTCTAGCCAGCTTTTATTAAATTATTCTGTTTAACCTTTGCCTCTGGGCTTTTAATCTTTCTCTATTCTCCATACCTTTCTTTACTTCTTACTCCATGGCTTGCTGTGTGGCTGGGTGGCTGGCCCCTGGAGTCCTCCTCTCCTCCTTTTCTCCTTGCTCACTGATCTCCTCTCCTCAGATTTCTCTTCCAGTTTATTCTTTCTGCCTGCCAGCCCTGTCTATTCTTTTTCCTGCCTTGTTATTGACCGTTCAGCACTTTATTAGACTATCAGGTGTTTTAGACAGGCAAAGTAACACAGCTTCACAGAGTTAAACAAATACAACATAAAAGAATGCAATACACCTTTACATCATTAAACAGATATTCCACAATGTAAGCAAATGTAACACATTTAATATTTTACAACTTTAACATTCTACAACAAATGATAGGGTTTATTATAGTAAGACTCTCCCAGTCTTACTGGGTTTGTGCACAGAGCAGATTCCAAACCTGTTTACAAATGCAGTATCTATAAGATAGCAGGCACAGGCTAGAAAACTGATTCTACATAATATGTAGTAATTTAGGGCAGAATACAAGCCAATGGATCTAAACATGCACCTCTAGTTCATGAGCTTAATTTCTTCCTGTGCATCTCTGTGGTAGTTTGGATAAAAACAACCCCCATAGGCTCATGTAGCTGAATGCTTAGTCATCAGGGAGTGGCACTATTTGGGAAGGATTAGGAGAAGTGGCCTTGCTGGAGTAGGTGTGGCCTTGTTGGAGGAAGTATGTCACTGAGGGTAGGATTTGAGGTTCCAAAAGCCCTTGACAGGCTCAGTGTCACTCTCTTTTTGCCTGCAGATCGGGCTGTAGCTTTCAACTACTTCTCCAGCAACAGGTCCATCTGCATGTTACCATGCATCTCACTGTGATAAAAATAAACTAAACCTCTGAATCTGGAATCAAGTCCCCAGTTAAATGCTCCCTTTTAAGAATTGTCTTGGTCATTGTGTCTTTTCACAGCAACAGAACAGTGATTATGACAGTGTTTATCACAGCAACAGAAATCAAACTAGGACAGTCACCCCTGTCACACATTGCACGAATCTGACTACTACTTCATGCTCAGTGGTCATTTGATAGTTCACTTCTGAGATTTGAATATGCATGATTTTGTTCCACTTTTTCTTCTTGGTGTCTTGATTTTTCTTAGTGATTTAGAAGGAACTAGATTTCAATTTCCATCTGTCTTACATTGGACAAATACCTCCTTCTAGTCCACTTCCTATTTGTTAATTTTGTCTACACTTGCTTTTCTTTTAATAGAAAGATCAGTGTTGGTATTTCAAACATCAAATTCTCATGTGGTGAGTCATATTTTAAAGCCTCCTCTAAGAATCCCCATCTGTTCTAAAGTATAAAGACAACATTTATTTTTTTCTATCACTTTTATACTTGGTATTTAGCATTATAATATATTGGAAGCAGCTTTGTGCTTAGGATGACCTATAATTTTTTATACAGTTAGCTTCTGTTCGTGACATGTCCTCCATTGGTGCGATTCTATATTACATAAAGTTTTCCTGGTTTCATGACTCCTATTCCATTGAGTCTTGCTCATCAAATTGAACGTACATTAGTAACCTTTTAAAAATGATATCGCACTTTTATTGTAAGATATATTATCAAGCAGATTTAGACTTCATTGTGTGTTATATTCTCTAAAACTACTATTTGAGAATTTCAAAGTATGGAACCAAATATTAGAAGCTAAAAGTTTAAAAATATAGTAAAGAAATCATGAGATGTAAAAATTAAAAATTAATGTAAATGGTTTGCATAGAATATTATACCCAACAATGACAGAATCTTTCTATTTAAAATGTAACAAAAATGATCATAGGCTGGGTATAAACCAAATATCAACAATCCTATTAAAAGGATTGGAATCATTCATCCTTAGTCCTCCAACCATAAAAGACTCCAACTGGACTAGCTGATTTTCTATTTTATGACAAACGGCTTGACAGAAACAACTTGAAGGAAGAAGTGTCATTTTTGCTCATGGTTTTCAGGGAATCAATTTACCATGGCGGGGTAGACACTGTAGACTATCTTGTTCCAAGCTGGCAGGACCTTATGCCTACTGCTTCTCACATATTAGAAGATCAGGAGGCAGAGAAAACTGGGACAACAACTTTAGCTTAGCATGAGGGGTTTGCATGTTGTTAGCACCAAGTCCAAATAAGCATATCCAAGAGGTAAAAGAGCAGAAAAAGCTATTCCCTGCAACAGGCAAGGAGAAAATGGATGCCATTTCTAAAGCAATGCTTGCAAACAAAAGAAGCTCCAGAGTTGATCCAGGAGTCTATCCATAATTCTGTAGTGCGTGATCCATTCCCAAGCAGGCTCAGTTTAAACCCGTGGAGACCACGGTGATAAAAGAAAGTCTTCTGGGCATGCTCACATGTACTCTAAAGTTCTAGCTGGGAATAAAAGAAAGATTACTTTGAAAGAGTATTGACATTGAGTCAGCCCTTGAAAGCACTGCTTCATTCGGTGGCTAGCAAAACTGTATACATGATGATATCGTGAAGGCCTATCCCCATTGACCTGCTTCTGCCAGCTAGGCTATGGCTCCAAAACTCTCACAACGTACCCAGACAGTGCCAACCCGTGGGGTCTGAGTGCTTGCACACAGGAGTCTAAGAGGGACATTCTACGTTCTGAGCAACACAGGCTAAAGTTTTAATTCTAAAAATAAAAAATATAATAAATAAAATGGCTAAAATAAAAAAAAACCATAAAATTAAATATAAAAATAGGTGATAGTGGCGCATGCCTTTAATCCCAGTACTCAGGAGTGGAGGCAGGTGGATCTCTGAGAGTTTGAGGCCAGCTTGGTCTACAAGAGCTAGTTTCCAGGACAGGTTCCAAAGCTACAGAGAAGCCCTGACTCAAAAAATTAATGAATAGATAGATAGATAGATAAATAAATAAATAAATAAAAGGAAACAATGTACTTCTAATATATATGTAAGTCAAAGAAGGTATCAAAGTAGAAATTAGAAAATATAGACCAGAATGGTCATAAAGAGGACCCACAGCACAATGCAGAGTATACAGGGACTTCCTATCCTCATAAACTGACATAGAAAAAGGCAGAAGAGATAGATAGATGTAGCAAGCTATTTTGTTGAACTATCCTTGGACTGCCAGCCAACAAATAATGGCCCAGAGACTTACTGTTAATTACGAAAGTTTTGTTTTAGCTTAGGCATTTTCACAAACAGCTCTTATAACTTAATTGACCCATATTTTTAAAATCCTCTTTCTGCCACATTGCTTGGTTACCTCTTCGTAGGGAAGCACATTGGACTTGCTCCGAGTCTGCTGGCTAAATCGTGTGCCTAGACCCCCCCCTCCGCATTCTTTCTCACTGCCTGAAGTCCCACTTATCGTCTGTCTAGCTCTTGGCCATTTAGCTCTTTATTAAACCAAACAGAAGGCAGAAACACATCTTCACAGTATAAACCAATACTCCACAACAGGTAGACATCAAGTTTTCATCACAAGCTAAAGCAAAAAAGAACTGCAAAAGTGTCAGCCCAAACATTCCTTAGGAATGTCAAAAAGATCCTCTTCACTGGGCTTATAGTTGGGGTTACATCAAAGCTTGTTAGCCTCCGGACTTCTTGGTCTCTATTCACATGTACCTGTTATACATTTCAAAGCCCACAGGAGGCTCCTGGTCCTTCCTACCTCCTCCTCGAGCATAACCCCCGCCCCTGCTGCTCACAGGCCTCCCTCCCCTCAGCTGCTTACAACCCAAATGATGCTCCCATGTCCTGCTTTGTTAGACCTGGCCATGGTCAATCTACATCTTTTCCCCTCTGCTCTGGATCTTTCCAGATGCTCTTGGATGTTTTCCTACAAAACAAAGCAACAACAACAATAAAAAACCTTCCTCCCAATTCAGTGGTTTCATTGTTGTGTTCTCATTTATAAAAAGAAACTTAACAAATTAAAACTAAAATATAATAATGAAAAGAGACAGAAATTAATTAAATACAAAATGAAAAATGAAATAGACACAAATTGTTATTTAAGAACATCAATAAAATAATACATTGAAAAAGTGTCACTAGAGTTAAGTGCCATATAAAAAAATATAAAAGAAAAAGGTAAGAAAAACAAATGGCCAATGTTATAACATTATCACAGACTCTAAATACACAAAACAGTAAACTTATTACAATGTAGATGACATTTGATTATAAATTGTTTTAATGTACACATATGAAATATTTCTTATATCTACTTAAGGAAACTATTACATTATTAAACTAGCCCTTGAGTAGTCTGAATTCTCTCCAAGTATAAAGCTGTTTGGGAAACCACATGGCTCCTTTTCCTTTGCGTGCTTAAATAGTCTAGAAAATCAGACAGAAAAACTTAATATTTCTATTTTTTCATAATGGAAAATACATATTTTAGTGCTCCCCAAATTATTATCTATTATCTTATATAAAATAATCATAATCACAATTTTATAAATATAGACTTTAAAATAGCTTTAAAGTAATAACACAAATATTACAAATATCTTCTGAACAATGGAGAGGGGTAATTTTAAATATATAGCATAAAAAGACCTACAATGACCTTTATTGCAAAATATTTTTCAAAAGTATATAATTAGGAAAAAATACATCATTAATCTCTTTCATTAATACAGTAAAGGACATTCACAGTTCTTGAAGATGACCAGAGTTCAATTCTCAGCAGTCATACTGGTCGACTCACACACTGCAGGGCATCTGATTCCTGCTCTAGCCTCTAGGGCACCCACATTCATGATCACAGACACAGACACACAATTTAAAATTTATTCCTAAATCTTTAAAAAATACATTATCACTGCTTCTTTAGTATTTAAATAGAATTATCACAAAATGAAATTTACTCCAGAAAATGCATCTTGGTTTAATATCTGAAATCAATATGAAAATATGCATTACCATAGAAATTTAATTAATATAATCATTTCAGTAAATGCAGTAGTATTTGACTAGAACTAATGCCAAGTAATGATAAAATCTCCTAGTAAATGCAGCATCTTTTCTTCTACATTAAGACAATACTTGAAGTATCCCAAGTCCCATTGGAGGCTTCCTCAGTTATTAGCTCAGCATGAAGAACTTGACACTGTTGTTCAAGATGTTCTGGGTTTAAAGGTGTGAAAGACACGTGGCTGAAGGAGTCACAGAGTCTTGCTCCTTCGTTGGCGTGAGCAGCTGTAGCCAAGCACCATAAGGCCAGGTTGAAATCCCTGCAAATCCCTGAGAGGCCATTGTGTGAATCAGTGAATGTAAAGCCTAAGTCATAATAGATAATCAAGAATATGGGATCTGCCAGAACCATGGGATGTCACCAAGGCGAGAATCTGTGTGTGCTGCATATGGCAGAGCTAGAGGGGTGGAGCTATCTGAGCACACGGGAGCCAGGCAATTTCCTCATGAGTCAGCGATGTTGGAAACGGAGCTGTAGTGTCTGATGTCTTCCCTGCCGGCTTCTGGTTTTGTAGAGCTCCTTCCTACGGAGCTGATTGATGCTTTCATTTTAGAGTAGGAAAAGGAATGCTTCCTCTGTGCAGCCAATGCTGGAAGTGTGTCACTTATTATTTCCGAGGAGCTCATGCTTAAGAGACTTTGGAAGCTACAAATATTGAAACTGTCACTGACTTTGGGGACCTTTGATACCACAGTGAATACATTTTACGCTATGCAATGGCCATGAGCTGATGAGACAAGAGGTGGAAGGTCATAGCTCGTGAGTGATATGTTTGGTGAGAGGTAAACTGACGTTAGTGTCAACTGTTAACTTGACACAACCTAAAAGCCACCCCAGCGAGAGGACTTTGGGCTTACCTGTCAGGTGTTACCTGTATCAGGGCTAGCTATGGAAGGTGTGTGTTAGGGGTTGTCTTAATTGCATTAGTTGACATGAGAAGACCCATTTTAACAATGGGTAGAATCATTTCTTAGGTAGGGTCCCAGGAGTGGATAAAGGGGAGGAAGAGAACAAAGCATTATTGTATCCATTGCTCTGTCCTTCTCGTTATGGACTCAGTGTGCTGAGATGCTCCAAGCCCCATGCCATCCTGAATTCTCAATCAGGAACTGATTGCGACTTCAACTAAAACAAACCCTTTCTCTCTGAAGTTGATTTTGTCAGAGCATTTTCTCTCAGGAACATTCTCTCATTTTCTTCTACACTCTTCTTAGTGTAGAAGGAGTCTCTACTGTAACGCTGATCCTATCAGAACTACAGAGGCCTTCTTAACACCAGCCTCGATACTCCCTAGTCTTGAAATCAACCCATTTTCTTTAAATCTACCCAAATTCTTAATATATAGGCAGAATGAAGTTAGATTCTAGGCCAAAATTTCTCACAAATGGTCCATATCCCCACTCCCCACATAATTCATGTTCCTTTCTGGATCCTTACAAACCAGGCCTTCACTGACAGCATTTTCTCAGCGTCCTTTTCTCCCACGTTCCCAGAGGCCAGCTCTAATCTAGACAATCCCTGGCAGGTAGCTGTTCCCGAAGTCCTGTCTTGCAGGTAATTTTAGATTCTTTCAAGTTAAGACTATGACCCATTAAACTCTGGCTGCACTATTCAAAGACATTTTTAATTCCAAATTCCAAATTCTTCCACATTCCTCCAGCAAATCAGGGCCAAATGTCTAAGAATTGCATAGTCAGGTTTATTATGTCAGTGGTCTCACTTCTCAATATCAATTTCTGTCTTTTTCCTATTTCTGTGATAAAATATTTTTAATAAAAAGCAGCTTAAGAAAGAAAGGGTCTATTCTGGCTCATAGTTCCAAGTTGCAATCGTAGCCAGGAAGCCACAGTGTCAGGAACTTCCAGGAGCAGGACACCTTACCCGTAGTAAAGAATAGAGCGGGATGTACAAAAATTTGGTTCACTTTCTGTTTTACACAGTCCAGAAACCCCTGTGTGGGAATGGTTCTGAGCACAGTTGAAATGATTGTTCATACATTAATTGATATGATCCAGATAATTCCCCATCAGAATGACTATAGGCCCATCTCTGAAGTGATTTTAGATTTTATCAAGTTGACAATTAACACTAACCATACACAACAAGATAGCTTTCCCACTGAAAGAATGGAGGCTGGCCCATGTGCCACTGAGCTGTGGGTATTTCTCATCTTTCCTATGCTTGCTTTTAATATTTCAGCTCAGGGTCACAGTTACATAAGCAGAGAACTGTGCAGACCCACTGATCTGTGGGTATTCCTCACCTTTCCTATGCTTGCCTTTAATATTTTATCTCAGGGTCACAGTTACGTAAGCAGAGAACTCTGCAGACCCACTTTTTGTTACAAAGTTCTTGAGTAGGTTGCGTTCCCCCAAAGTGTAAAAATGTGTGGGAGACCACATGGCTCCTTTTCCCTTGGGTGCTTAAATAGTCTAGAAAATCAGACTGGAAAAATTAATATTTCTATTTCTTCCACAATAGAAAAATGAATATTTTAGTGCCCAAGTTTTTGTTGAAAAATTTAGTCTGATAAAAACAATCTATTCATATGTATTCTCATAAGAGGATAGACATAGATTTTCAATGTAACTTTAAAAAAAATCATTCTTTGTTCTCATTAGGAAACAAAGTACTAAAGTGTGCCAGGAATTTATTATCTCTCTATTGAAGTATTGCTGCAGACAGTACTATATTAAGAAAGCTTCATATGAAAGTCACCTGGAGATTCTCTTAATAAGTCATCAGCTGTGAAAAATCCCAATTGTCAGATCTGTATTTCCTTTATTTGTTTGCAATTGAACCTGAAACAGAAGCTAAATGAAAGTGTAGATCAAAATGAATTGTTCTGAAAGATGACATGGACTTTTCTATCACAGGGCCACAGTTCACAGAAAGAACCCGATCAAGTCTGCTTTCTCTGCTCAACCTGACAATGTGTATTATGTCCTTGAGAACAGGCTTTTAAAGAAAATGTTCTTAATGTTTGCCCCATCCCCATTTTTGCTGTGGTCAATAGTTTGAGGACCAGCACGCATGCAGCAATGATATATTTCCCAAATAACGTCAGCTAGAAGACACTGAGAAGATGGACCTCTCTTACCAAGCAAAAGAAACATAAACGACCATTTCAGAGGTTGAACTGTGATCCAATACCACCAATGAGAGCCATCCTATCATTCAGTGATGTGCCTATTTGGGATACATCATGTCATGTATTGTCTTAATGTAGTGTATTTGGTGGCAGGTTCGTTGAAAATCAGCAATGCTCTGCATGGATATAGTTGATGTTAGAGGAATGTAAGGTACCAGCCCTAATGTGAGTTGAGCATATCCCAGAGTTTAGCCATATGAATTGGTTCTATTCTAGATATAAGTCAGAACCGAGGGGCACAGAAGAACCGAAGCATGTTCAGAGAACACCTACAAGAGTGGGGCAACAAAGTACTGTCTCATAGTAGGAAAAGAGAAGCTTTGTGAAGGTGGTGGCATGTGTCCTCATGTCTTTGTAAAGCTACTGGGCAGTGAAGGGAAGAGACTGACTGCAGGTGGGTTCAGAGAGCTGTGGAAGAAATGTGCCAAGGAAGAGGTAGGCTCAGCCTCAAGGTGCTCAAAGAGATAAGCATCCAAGACAGAAGTTTAGGAGGTTGCACGCATGAGGAAGCATGACCATGGGATTTGAGAGCTACACTGAGAAGCCCCTGAAATGCCCTCCTCACCAAACTTCTACAGCCTATCTCCAAACTAGGTTTTCCGACAAGCGCCTTCCTGCCTTTTACTGAGGTACTAGAGTTCTTTACTTACATGTCACCCCCTTTAGTGACACTTCCCACCCCAGAGATTGTTCTGTCCCCTGGCTGGCCTTGCAGTACTGACCAAGTTCTTCCCTTATGTCATTTCCTCACCTTTGGTCATACATCAAACAGTGAATGCTGGCACGTTGTGGGGCAGGCCATGTTTCCTGTAAATTAAATGACCTTTGCCCAAAAGTTCCTGATCAACTCTAAGCAATATGCATTTTTGTACTTTTGTAAGTAACTGAGAAAATAAAGAGGATTTGCCATAAAAAATAAGGTCAGTGGGAAACCTTGAACACTTGTAATGTGGGATGCAAAAATTAAGGGAGCAAGTCAAAGCTTAAAACATTAGTTATGTAACCAAGTGACATTGCTCTTATATAAAAACTAATTTCTTCAGAAGTGGAAACACCTTTTAAACTGACAGAAACTAAATATTTTATAAGGTAAATCAAACCATCACTTTGGTTGAAAAGACTAGAAATCAGAAAACTAAGGCAGAAACTTAGTGAGCCTTCTTTGAGCTCCACATTCTGGTGACACTGAAGTGACGTGTTGGAAAACAAGCCCAAAGAGCTGCTGGTTTTCCAGAATCATTAAACAGAAGATCTTATGTAGTTTCTGTCTAGATATGGGGCTGTTCATGGGATCGTACTTGCGTGTAAGTGAGACACAGAGTTCGTTTGAATCTTTGCCCTTCAAAGAGAGTTTATGGATGCTCCAGACTCCCCCAGAAATGGACAAGTTGACACAATGGATCAGTCAGGAGTTTTCAACCTTGCTTCTCTTTGGCAGGAGGTAACAAAAGCATTCATACTAAGTGCAAACAGACTCCTGGAACTAATGTTCTTGAGGCCATGAAAAGTAAACTTCTAAGAAAAGCTAACTGGCCGGGCGGTGGTGGCGCACGCCTTTAATCCCAACACTCGGGAGGCAGAGGCAGGCGGATCTCTGTGAGTTCGAGACCAGCCTGGTCTACAAGAGCTAGTTCCAGGATAGGCTCCAAAGCCACAGAGAAACCCTGTCTCGGGAAAAAAGAAGAAAAAAAGAAAAGCTAACTGTGGTAAAACTAGAGTATGTTTTATGTCATCGATAAGAACTATTATAACCTTTTAAATAATTTATTCCTATCACTATTTGTCTGTGAATTTAATATTTGTTAACATCAGGATAGGATTCATCACTGGTGCTGTAAACATGGTCAAAAGCACTGAGGCCGGATGTCACAGACTGTAGGGAGAATCTCTCGTTGCCTTATTGAAGTTGCTCTGTTGAAGTGCCATGCTGTCAAGCTGCCTTATAAAGATGTGTGTCTATGGCCATCAATTTGCACTGCTCTTGGTCAGTGAGGCTTCTCTTGGCAGTAAGAAGTGATTAATGCAGATGTAACTCTTCAAAGGCCACAGATAGGACATCTATAGCAACCTCCCTCCCCCTAAGGCTCAGGAGATCATGAAAAAGGGGATGGAAAGAAACTAAGAGTTGGAACATGGGGGTTGCTATAAAATGCTACCAATATACTCATGGGCACACTGTGGCTATGGCTGCCTGCACAAAGCTTGCATGATCTCAAGCCAATTAAAATTCCAGCACAGATGGTGTGGGGGTGTCACAAGGCCACTGGCAACTGATGCCTGCTAGGGGATAAAAAGCCATATTCCTTTGGGTGTGTAACCACTGGAATATTCCCCATACCCAAGTGAATGGCACTACACCCGGATGTGTACAGCAGTGTTAATCGGGCACAGAAGGTCTGTGTGTCCTAGTTTCCACACTGTTGATGTGATAAAAACAAAACAAAACAAAAAAACACCCTGACAAAAAGTGGCTTGGGCAGAAAAGGGTTTATCTATTTAGACTTCCAGATAACAGTCCATCATCAAGCGGGATCAGAGCAGGAACTCAAGCTAGGAACCTGAAGCAAAAACCATGACTGAACCTTGGTTCAGGCTTAAGTGCTCTGTCATTCATGTTTATTCAACTGTCTTAAACCATCAGGACCATCTTCCCAGGAAATGGTGACGCTCATAGTGTACCGCAGTGATTCCTACATCAGTTAAAACAGCGCAGTTCCTCAGGAGCATGCTCAGAGAGCAATCTGATGAAGACAATTGTTTAATTGGGACCCCCTTTTCAGATGATTCTAGGCTGTGTCAAGTTGGCAGTTAATGCTAACTATAGCAGCAAGGGGCATGAAGTTGGGAGGGAGATGTGTTACAGGGCCTGGGGAATGTGGGCAGTGGGGGATGGATATGTTCCAAATGTGCTGAGTACAC
>JAQHUG010000150.1:3716338-3734908 GCA_028555095.1 Dicrostonyx torquatus
AGCCAGGAGAGATAGCCGCTTTCCTGGGGCAATTTACAAATTGAATCAGAAGCTGGAGCAAAACCCTGGCCCATTGTTTTTCTAAATAGTTGCCTTCCACAGCAAACCTGCAAGGCGTCCTTGGTCTGGCGAGTATCGTAGACCACAGTGGATGATCTAGGGCCCTAATTTGCCTGAAGAGCAAGAATTAGGAAACCTATAGATTTGTTGCCTCAACCAAGTGTCTTGTTTCCTGATGCTATGCAGAGCCAATGTTTTGAAACATTGTTTCAATGTTTCCTTCCCACCATCTCACAGTCTTAGCTGTCATTAGACAGATTTGAGGAGGTCTTGTAGAGAATCGGGCCATAAATAGGGGACTGATTTTTAATCTCCTGCATGTGGCTATCTAGCTCATGGAGTACTTTCTATTCAGGAGGCTGTCCTTTGTTCAGTGTGTTTCTGGTGCCTTTCCCAAAATTGGCTGGCCGGGGTGCGCTTCCATTTCTGAGACCTTTGATCTGTTGATTTCTGCCAGAGCCGGCTCTGCGGCTACCCTGGCTCCATGGGATTCCTTTAAATCAGCTATGTGCTTCCTCGGCTTTGTTCCCTTTTGTTTCAGATTGCTTCGGGTACTTGGGGTCTTTTGTGTTTCCATGTGAGCTTTACGATTAGTTACAAAAATGTCATTTTGTCTTTACAAGGCTTGTTATGTTCTTATCACGTCTTCAGAATCATAGCATGCTTTGGCAGGGAAACCCTTTCTCCTAGACTCACGGCTTCAGCTTTGCTGAAGGCCTGGGAGAGCAATCAGGCATCAAAGACCTGCATCCCAGGGAGACTCAGCCACTAAGGGTGGGTGGTTCAAGCCATTATTCACAGTCTCGCTGCAATGTCTCCTGAATTATGTCTGTACTCTGCTTCTTCAAGCTGGTTTGTATCTCACAGCGTTCTCCTGGGGACCATGTGATAAAAGGGCACACAGGGAAAGCAAATCCCTCTGCAAAATTGCACTAGTTTCAAATGGGAACTTTATGCATAGTTACACAGGCCCAGGTCTTGACATAATTTGTCTTATTATCCTCCTATCTCAGAAAAGGACAATAGAGCCCATAGAGGTCAGCTGGCTAACCTGAGGCCAGGCAGATCTTAGGAGCAGTTTCAAGTTTCCCTTCTTCCAAACTGCTTACGGGGGCACTATGCAGACTTCAGAGGCAGGAAGTGGAGTTCATGGCCTGACTCCACTAACTCTGTACCTCTGACATAGCCCTTGTGTTCAGCTCGGTGTCTTCATCTCCAAGTTGGAGAGAAGTAATAGCATTTTTTTTTTCACAAATTACAGGGCCGCAAGGATGAAATGAGTCGATATATTTCTGGTTGGTAGGGTGGTGGTTCACACCTGATATACTAGTCGGTCCCAGGGCGCTGCACTCAGCCCACAGTGGGGCATTAAAAAGCTTCAGAAAAGGTGACAAGAGTTGATATTAGTCACTCAGTGATGGAGTGTTCACTGAGCCTGCCTTAGAACCACTGCGTGTTTGGGCTGGTGGGACACCCTCACCATGCTAGGCTTCAGCTGCTGTCTTACAAGCGTCAGCATGGGGCAGGAAGTGGTATCCAGTCTGCTCCAATGGCTCTAGAGCCAACATACACTTTATTTTCTTTTTTTAAAAAAATAGACTATTTTTTAGTTTTAGTTATTGAAACAAGGTCTCACTATGTGTCTAGAGTTTGCCTCAAACTTGTGACCGCCCATCTCAGCCTCCCTAGTGCTGGAGTCTCAATAGAACACCTCCATGCCCACAGTTTTTCATTCATGGCTTTTATTATTCTCAAGGAGCTAAGGAATCATCACAAAACAAACATACATTATGTTGATGAGATGCAACTAGTGGGTAATTGAATACAATGCATATTTTTTCTAGATATACCTTGAAAAAATAGCCCCTGTAGAAATGACGAAATGATAAATTTGGAATATCTGGTGTGAGGACAGTTCCAGGTGTAGTCAGGACACGGATATTTGTATTCTCATTAGTGTCTACACTGGGAGCATCTTACACAGGGCCAGCTAGGTTGAAGTGTTTGCATGGCTGCTGCTTGTGTCCGGGGATACATAAACACTTGGCAGGAAGGGAAAGCCAATGCTTAAGTGGAGAGGGCTACCATTTGAGTGGTTCTGTATCACTTGACTAGCCCAGTAAGTCACCTGAACCAGAGAGAGACAGACAGAGAGAGAGAGAGATACACAGAGAGAGACAGAGACAAGGACAGAGAGGCAGACACACACACATACAGAGAGACAGAGACAGACACACACACATATGCAGAAGAGAGACAGAGACAAGGACAGAGAGACAGACACACACACAAACAAAGAGACAGAGACAGACACATACATACACACAGATAGAGAGAGAGAGAGAGAGAGAAATTTAGGTATAGACTTCATCTCACTCTCTTCTCTATAAGACCCTGTGCTAAGGGCTTCCTCTAACACATCTTTTCTGTTCCCTGGCACAGTGCTGAGATGCTTCTAGCAGCCCTCAACCATACCCCCTCCACCTGCCTTCAGGTTGCCTGTAGATTTAATTAATGAGATAATTACCCAAGCCAGCTATCTCTAGAATATATATTTTAATAGGTGGAAGAATATAAACAACTCACGATACCAGATCCAGGATCCCATGCTTTCCGAGGGAGCACTGGGCCAGCAACGAGAGAACAAGAGAGAGCACACGTGGGCCGTCCCTTTTATACATCAGGGGGACCTGATAGTCCAACCAAATAACCGGCTAATGGCGGGGCGTGGCCATTAGCTTGATTGGCTAAAACCTTTCCCCATCAGTTGCCTCTTCTGATCTCACTCTCCTATGTCACTTGGCTTCTCTGCCTGGCACAGTTGCCTTCCCCTGGTTGTGCTTGCCACCAGCAACACTTTGCACACAGGCTTAGATGAGTCTCCTGCAGGAGACTGGGGTGACCTGAACAGAGGACTCCACAGCATGATGTACTGTCTTTATTACTAACCTAACCTTTTTTGGTCCCACTTCCTTCTGGGTAGTAAGGAGATATGCAAATCTATTTCTGAAATTATTGTAAGAGTCATGAAGCATGCTAAATGTAAAGTTCTTACCCAAGTCCAGAGAGTTTATCATTATAAAGGGATTCCTTCAATCAGTGAGGACAACAGTAACCTAGAGCCTGAGGTAGACAGAAAGGCCTTTCATACCCTGCCTAGGTGATGTTAATGTGGTACGAT
The DNA here is from genome assembly GCA_028555095.1 of Dicrostonyx torquatus. Taxonomy (NCBI): domain Eukaryota; kingdom Metazoa; phylum Chordata; class Mammalia; order Rodentia; family Cricetidae; genus Dicrostonyx; species Dicrostonyx torquatus. The sequence goes on from JAQHUG010000150.1 coordinate 3,719,580, forward strand.
TTATGACATAGGGCTTTTTTTTTAAGAGTGTGATTGCCATTGAAGACATTTTATTGAAATGGAGATTTCTTTAACTTTTAGGAGGTTTCAATCTGATCACATGACACCTTAAAAACAAAACCTTCTTGCTGAAGTTAAGACTGGGAGGACCATGTGGAGAGTATGGGCAAGAGAATAGCCATGAGCTACTGACCCTGTTCCTAGTGACAGTAACAAGAGAGTGGGGACTGAGTTCTACGTGGCTAGGAAGAGAATTTGCCCGAGAATCTAGTTTAACTTTGGGGCAGACTCATTCCAGAATCTGGAAAAGACACAGCATGCATAACCAGCCTTGTGTACTCAGAGCAGAGAAGACCATGCCCAGCCACTAACCCACACAAGGAAGGGATAATCCATTTAGCCACACCCGTGGCAGTTTGTTCCTCCAGCAACAAGAAGTGAACTCAGGGTTGTATCCTGGATTGGGTCTCAGTAGGAAACAACTCTCCAGGAAATGCAGAATCCAAATCCCCATCAAATGTCCTTCCAAGTCTGTGATAGGATAAGACCCCTGACACCAGAGGTGCCAGGGCTCGAGTATGAAAAGCATTTGTTCCCTAGCTGGTGTGCTGTTTTGGGACGCTGTGGAACCTTTAAGAAGTGGATCCTAGAGGGCAAAAGTGGGTCACCACAGGCAGACTTTTGAAAATTCCATCCTTCTGTTGCTAGTTGCTCTCTCTGCTTCTGATCCTCCACCGTGTGAACAGTAGCTGCCTCACCTTTCCTTCACGTGCCCTTTGCCACTTGTTCCACGCCACTGCAAACCGCAGTCCTCTGGTGCTCTGAGCCAATGCAATGCTTCCTTCTCTCGAGTTGTTTCTGTTGGTGATTTTCGTTTCAGTGGCACAGAAATAAGCAATGCAAGCAGCCTCCACAACCGCTCGTTGTAGCCACACAGGATTCAGGGGCTCAGACAATGAGGGTACCTGTCACAGTGCTGATGGCTGCAGCCTGGAGAACTGTGAAGCTTGAATACCAGGGATGAAGCAAGAAGAAGCTAAGGAGGAGGCGTGTCATCTGGTGGAACTCAGCCAGAGGCCAGCGTGCTGTGTTGTATGTTGATAGCAAGCAGGATGTAGTTGACCTAACAAGACTTGCGCTATATGTCCCTAGTGTTACAGAAGACTTCCTAATCGTGGGGGACACATTCCAAGGCTCCCCGGTGGATGCCAGAGTGACTGCAGGATTGACATAAAAGGGCACCAAAATTAACTATTGTCCGCCTTCATGGGGCTCATATTTGCTACAGATCAGACACTACCCAAATGATGTAGGCCTAATCGCAAGCGGTGACAGACTGTGCCTGGATAATGCTGTCTTGGTGATGTAATAAAGGAGTTTCCCCGTGCCTCTTTATCATTCGTCAGACTGCAGACTTGCTAAGGAAGGTGATCTACAGGGAATTCCCCCTTTACTGGCTCACGGAAAGTATCACATGTCCTGTATGAGAGGTCTCCATCGTCCTGAAGTTGCAGCTCCACCATGAGACTGAGGCCTCTCCCATGTTTTAAAAGGTCTACAGAAATACCAGATGATAGAAACGCACTGCATGTTAAGTAAGTGCCTTAAATATTAAAACAATCAACTGAAACAAAGAGAAATAAGTGCAGTTAATCTCAATAATAATTTCACTTACCCGAGACTCTAAAATATTAAGATGAATAATGTGAAAGCCTTAAGGAAGTTTTTTATAGTTATGTTTTTTCTTACTAAGTTTTAAAAGTCTTTTCTATACTCAAAGCACTCTGTTTGGGTGGGCTGTAGTTTTCTTTAAAGGTAATGTTCTCGAAGTATAACGAGCTTCAGCGTGATGACAGTGCGGCAACTCTGCAGTATAACAGCAGTCTCCAAGGACTTGATAGCAGGGCACTGGGAGCTGAATCTCAGGTGACAAAGGACACAGCTGCAGCCCATTCTTGAACCTGCCCTTGGTGAGGAGCCGCCCGTGCCAGAGCATTGCTTAACAGGAATCCCGTGACCATATATCGCAGAGAAACGAAGTCCTTTCCCTAGTCCCCAAGCTAAACAACCTCCTGTTTGCAAATGGAAACTTGGTTCTCCAGAGGATGTTGTTGGGAAAACAGCAGAGGTGTGACTTGCTTCACTCTGTAGGTGGGGGGAGGGGCAGTCATTGTGGCTGTTAGGCAGCGAGGAAAAGTCCATGCTGCCCCAAGAAAACAAAAATGATCGTCACAGAGACTAGGGATTGAGAAGATCCACATGAAATAATATTACTGCAGGCTTGAGAGATGAGGAACGGACAGCTATCAGAAGACGTCGTGGAGAAAATATGGTCCGCACAGACAGAAGAGTTGAGGCATGAGCCTAGAGAGTAGGAAAGAGGACCGTGTGCTCCAGAAATAGCAAGAAACCCAGAGAAGAAAAGAAGGAGGAAAGGGTGCTGAAATAGAAATGGAATGGTGGAGCGGAACCAGGTCCCTTGTGCCTACAGATATGTAAGGGGCTTAGACTTCACCCTCAAAAGCAGTGGGATGAGGTGCACATTCAGAGAATGAACACTGTGGCCACGCTTGGGAGGAAGATGCTCACCCAGTATAGGAGGGAGGGGTAGGAACTTTCCAGAGAGCAAGACTAAGTAGGGCCTGGTTACAAGGACAATAGGAAGGGGCTGTTTTGAGATCCATCTTGAAGGTTAAATCCACACAACTCAGGAATGCATTCGATGTGGGGATCAATACAGAGATGTGAAGGAAACTCCAATTCGTGGCTCGCACCATGTCTAAGAATAGAGAATACAAAGGGAGAAGTACATACAGAGAGGACTGGGCGTTTCATAGCTTACTGCTGAGAGTCTTTGGTTCTTGCTGCATCCAAATAGGACTTAATTGTCCAAACTACATCCATTAGCTTCTGACTTTGCGTCTTTGTCTCCTTACCTTCAGTTGCTACCTATTATGGTACCTTGCATAAAGTCCAAACGTAATGCTTTGATATAAATTGCATCCCATTTTTTCTTGCTGTGTCAAATGAAATTCAATATTCTCCCTTTGATGTACCATGTACAGCACCTGCTGTGGTGACCTTGCTATCCTCACGTCTTGCCATATGTCACACTTACCAAGGGCATCTACTTCCCGGGCATCCCTCGTCTCTCCATGCACCAGGTTCTCCTGTGATATCCTGATGTATAAATTTGTTCATCAGTCTGTTCTCACCTCTGCAACCTATGCGAAACATCTCTGAGATCCTTCTTCCAAGATTAACCAACACTCCCAGACTGCATCTTCTACAGAACTCTATGATGTCTCATCCAAGCATTAATGCATCACTTGTCATGAATGAGTACCAGCTGTGAGCAACTCTCCTTATCAGACTGTGGGATCCTGGAAACGGACTGTGTCAGATTATCTGTCTCAAACATTAGCTCCTTGTATTAAAAGTGATCGAGTCAACCCCGAGGGCTATGCCCAAGGGGAATTATTCTGATGATAATAAAATGCCAGAGTCCATAGAAAAGAAAGAACTCTAGGATGCTTGAAACCAACCAGGGAAAGTCAGAAAGTCCATGTGGTAGAGAGAATTGAGGGATATTTAATTTGACCTTAGAACTCAACCATCCCACTTCAAAGAATCTACTATGAAGATCAACTTGAAATTTTGGGAAAATATATTGGTTATGAGCTGTGGTGTTACATGAAAAGAAAATTTTCATCAAGGAGAGGCTGAAGCATATTCATAAAAAGGACCAGGATGCATCTATGAAATAGGAGGTGATTTCTGATAACTGCCACAAAGTTTTTAGGATATACTTTAAAGGAAAAGTTATAGAGAAAGGTGTTAAATTAAATTTTATACAGGAAAGATTAGGAATAAATACACTGATGATTTTAAGAAAAAATTAAACCTCTGTGTTATTTGCCAAATAAAACACAGAAATGATGAACTTGAAACAGAAAAATGGCTATTTTTAGAGACAATTTGATAATGTGTTTTCTGATATTCTGACCTTCAAATAATAAGCGAAGTTTCCTTATATTTACAAGAAATTAAGTGGAGAGAAAAACAACTATAAAGCTGAATGCAAAAGAAATGAACTTACACAGTACACATAGGTATTTTATATTTAATTAATATAATAACATTAGAATTCATGAAAACAGCTGTTGCAAGCCAGCTGTGGACCAGAACTCTGGCTGCACAGTTTTTGTACCCTATACATTAAGTATTGCTGCATTTGGATGCTGAGTGCCTCTAAATGCCCAAATGTAAAAGCATGGTCTCTGATCTCAGGCTCTGGAACTAACACTCCAGAAGCTGGAGCCCTCCAAGAGTTCTTTGGGTCCTGAAGATAAACTTCCCAGGGGACTGTGGTGCTTCAGTCTCTTCATCTTCCCTTCGGCCAGCTGGTGCAGTGAGTGACATGACTGTCCCATGCCCCTGTCAGGATGTATTGTCATATCACAAGTCAAAGCAACAGGGTCAACTGACCATGGACAGAAATCTCCAAAACATCATGGGCTCAAAGAAAAACACCCATTGGTGCCTTTAGAGAACAGAATTTCAATATAAAAGTTATACTAGTAAAAATTTATATAAAAACTTGTGATGAAAAACAGTAGCTAGCTATGATGCTTAATTTCTCCCTGTGACATCAGCAGGGCCTGGAAGCAATGACATCGTGTTTTTAATGGTGTCACCTTCCCATAGCTGCTCATAAGAACCGATAGAAGTAGAAAGGAAAGGCACAGACATTCCTCCATTCGCAAGGTTATCAAGTAAGAAACGGGGATGGGATGGTGCAATCAGTCTCTGCTTTTCACCACACAGTATAAAATCAACGAAACAGGTTTTCTGAATGAATATAAAAACGTAAGAAGAATCCAAGTCATAGAAAGCATTCCTTGCTAACATGAGGCATGATTGCCTTTACTGATTGAAAGAGGAAGAGCCACCATTATAACAGAGAGGTGTGCTTGCGCTCGTCTTACAATGTTGGAAGTTAGAATCATTTACCATCCTGAGAGTACAGGACTCCTGATGCAATTCTCTATTATATGTTTAGCATCAGCCATGAACCAGTCCTTCCTATAATTGTCTAACACAGTCAATCAACCTTCTAAAGCGAGCTTCCAATTGAAAGGACATTTAAGTGTAGAAATAACTATGTAAGAAAATAACCAGAGCCGGGCAGTGGTGGCGCATGCCTTTAATCCCAGCACTCGGGAGGCAGAGGCAGGCAGATCTCTGTGAGTTCGAGGCCACCCTGGTCTACAAGAGCTAGTTCTAGGACAGGCTCCAAAGCTACAGAGAAACCCTGTCTCGAAAAACCAAAATAAAAAAAAAAGAAAGAAAGAAAAAAAAAGGAAAATAACCAGACTATTATAGAACTATGGGGAACATTCTGCAAGATAACCAACCAAACTGCACTCATTGAACAGTTGCAACCTGACTAGGAAGGAAAGTGTGGGACTTTAAAGGAAGTAAAGAGCATTTATTTCCTAGGGAGGCAATCTGCTGGCCTTAGGTAGGAGACTCAGTCTAGAAATTTCATCACAGGCTCTGGGATCAGCGGAGTAACAGGAGCTTAGACTGAAAAAGCCCAGTGAGCAAACATTAGGTCAAGTTCGAAGCAGTGAGCAGTCTGGAAATGAACATTCTGAGCACAAAGGAGGAATACCTGAAAGCCTTCTCTCAACCATTCCTGCAACCTCTTAGAGAGGACTAAATAGTCAGCCATAAATAACTCCTGGCTGCAGTATACACAAGGGAAAGAAAGCAAGCAAAGGTGCTCTCAATGCCTATAAAAGTTCCCCTGCAGTGATTCTTCACCATCCACCAGCAACATGGCCCCTGCCCTCACAGATGCAGCATGAATACTGTATTTTCCCTTTGTTTGGGACAGCATATTTGAGCAAATACTTAAACATACCTAGCTGTGTCTACCCCAAACCTTAACACAGGAAAAATAAACATGAGTGCATCATGAGAATTAAATCTACAAAGGCAATGAAAACTTGCAACATTTCCCAAGAGAAATCAAATTTATATGGATGATAGATGGCAACACCTGTGTTTGTAATGTTCAGAATCCAGGGAAACTTGTTTTTATGAGAAATAAAATGCATGAAGAGTAGTACAGAAGACAGGCAGAATGACCTTGCAAAGTAATCGTGGCTACAGATAGTTACACAGTTTTTATGTGTTTTTACACTTGTTGTAAGAGGAGGAGCGGACTATGTCCCTGTGGGCTCCCGGTGTGGGCGGGCTGTGTTCCTGGCGCCTGGATCCCAGCCACACAGGTAGCTTATACCCGAAATAACCACATGAAAATTATATACTGCCTGGCCCATTATCTCTAGCCTTTTCTTGGCTAACTATCACATCTTATTTCAACCCATTTTTAATAGTCTGTAAGTCATCACAAGGTAGTGGGCTTACCAGGAAGATTCAGCATATCTGACCCTGGCGGCTTCATGGCAGCTCTCTCTGAGCCAGTCTTTTTCCCAGCATACTGTTTTCTTTTCCCCACCTATCTAAGTCCTGCCCTATCAAAAGGCCAAGGCAGCTTCTTTATTAACCAATGAAAGCAACGCAAAATACAGAAGAACACTCCTACACCATACACTGGAACTTGTGATTTTGTTCAATTTGCAATTGAACAAAAGTATTAGGACATTGTTCTTACCTGGGAGGAAAAATAGAATCACGAAGAATGTATAACTTATGAGAGTGATTTGGGATAGACCGAAACAGGACTCTGTGGGCCTCTCTTCATCTACATCGAAAACTGTCCTTGTGGCTTCTGTCAGACATTTCTTCCTTGGGACTTGGAAGTCTCTGAAATCTTGCAACTTTAGAGAATGGCTTGGTCTGTAAAGTGCAATGAATTTTGATCTACTTCAGTTCTTTGCACAGTAGCAGCTATAGGCTCCCTCATCCCGGACACCATGACAGGCGACTCAATACATGACCCTGCAGTAGTTTACATAATGCCTGTAGCATCAGGTTGGAAAATAAGTACTCTAAGTATGAGAGATCTACTGACTGATGCTTCTCCTAGATGTGCAGAGAAGTGTATGAGAGACCATTGCTGTGCCCCCTCAGTTGGTTCAGGCCCATTCTCTCCAGATTAAAGCAATTTACAGGGCACTGGAAGACCCAATGCCCTATTTTTTTTTAAAAAATCTCTCCAGTTATTTTTTTCTTTTCTTGGAAACCAGACAATAAATATTTAGGTATTTTAAAAATCACAAGTTTATAAGGGAAAAAACTTAGAAAGTGATCATTCATTCCCAGGAAAGATTTCAGAAGACTTAAGTTTGCACTTAAGGCTAATCTTTAGGACAGCCCTCAAAAATTGTTGAAAGAGTAATTAACAAAGCCCAAAGCAAAAATTAAAATAAAACAAATAGAAAGGGGGAGAACATGATTTCTGGAGTCATAGAATTATTAGATTTAGGGAACCCAGTTTAAAAAGAGACAAGGCATGCAAAGACACGCACACTCAAAGCATGGGACACTCAACATAAAAAGTCAAGGAGGAGAAACAGTTCCTGTCACAGACTTTATGAGCCATCTATGGGGGAAGATTGTAGAACAGCTGTTACAACTGTGCAAAGAACTAACGGAAGCAGTGCAGAAAATAGAAAAGCCAATCAGGACCAAACTGGAGCCATCGATAAAATAATAAACTTGAGATGAAAACAACCACCTTAGAGCCAAAAGGTGCAAGAACTGAAATTTTTTTAAATTATAGAATGACTTAAAAGCAGAAGAGTCTTTAAACTTGAGGGGAAGATAGAGAAAGCACCTAAAATAAATAGGAGGAAATCAAAGGAAAATGAAGACAGCTAAAGAGATAGCTTCAAAAGGACAATATAGGCTTTAGATTTCCTGAGTTGCTGCCCGGTCTTAGACAGAAGAAGCTATTTTTCCACAGATCCTGATCCTCTGGTCTATGGTCATCCCGCCCCTTCTTTCACAGTGCTTCCTTAGGTATAGGACTTGTGTTATAAATGCACCATTCAAGGTTGGGAACCACACACTTTTGTTATCTGTGTTTTAGCCAATTACAGATGTCTTCAATAGTTTCTGCCTACTGGAAAAAGAAGCATCGTTGCTGAAAAGTGAGAGTGCCATGTATCTGTGGGTATAAAAATAAGTAGTTAGGATGAAGAGACATTGTACTGGCTTAAGTCAGTGACCGTTGTAGTTTCTCTTCTAGGGTTCATGACTTCATCAACCACTAGTTGTTGTAGTTAGCTAGCATTACCAGATATGAATTCCTTCCTATTGTGTGGGTCCCAAGTCCAATTAGACAGGTGTTAGCTACCAATCTGTAAGTGCCACTCTAACACCTATGTGGCTATGTTGGTATGCTGGTAATTGTTACATGCTATAGGCTTTACAGGTAGGTAAGATTACTAATTGCTTTTCTCCCTAGTCAGCTTGTATATAAATGAGTCAGTCCTCAAAAAGGAGGCTTCTAAATTAGTTCCAATTCAGTTCTCCCAATTCTGTGTCTGAAATAAATGTGTAGTGTCTCAAGTAACAAGGTGTTATCATCATATTCTTGAAGGAAATCATTCACGTCTTCAAGGAACTTCTGGATTTCTACCCAAATAAATAGAAATAAGATCTTGAGAAGACACTTATGTATTCATAGTGTGTTTATAACACATCATTCATGATGGTTCAATGTTGTAGGAAGCTGCTTGTTTATTTCCCAGCTGCCCAGACTCCTGAAATAACCACACAGAAACTATATTAATTAAATCACTGCATGGCCTATTTGCTCTAACTTCTTATTGGCTAGGTTTTAAATCTTAATTTAACTCATTTCTATTAACTTATGTATTGCCACATGGTTGTGTTTTACTGGCAAGGTTTGTCTCTGGCAAGAGCTCCATAGCTTCTCTTGGACTCCACCTTTCTTCTCCCAGCATTCAGTTTAGTTTTTCCTGTCTACCTTTATTCTTTTGCCTGATCACAGGCCATGACAGTTTCTTTATTCATTAACCAATAAAAGCAACACATAGACAGAAGAACTTCCCACACCATTTCCCCTTTTTTGTTTAAAAAAAAGAAAGACTTCAACTTTAGCATAGTAAAATTATATATAACAAAACAGGTAACAAGCAAGAACTATAGTAACAATATTTGTATCTACTTTATATATATATAATTTTTATAATAACTAAGAAAAATTTTAACTATCAATTCTTTAAGTCTATCAAAGACTCCAGAAGGACATGATATTACCTAAGCAAACAGGAAGTGTATTGTAAGCAACATCCAAAACTCTAGAATTGACAGAGACATCTTGCTACCTGGACAGTCACCTAAAGTTTTTTTCTACCTTTGGAGCATCCATCTTCAGTCCGCAGGCCCATAGTATCTAACAGACTTTTCCCTGAAACAGGAAATTTCAAAGACAGTTAAGACCTTCCTTTTTATTTAAAAAGAAAAGGGGAGGTGATGTGGGATTTCCCTCTATATGCTGTGAATATCATTGGTTAATAAAGAAATTGTTTTGGCCTGTTGATAGGGCAGAGTAGAACTAGGTGGGGAAAAAAAACTAAACTGAATGCTGGGAGAAAGGAGGCAGAGTCAGGAGAAGCCACATAGCCCTGCCAGAGACAGTCACTAGATGGAATTTTACCCGGTAAGCTATAACCATGTGGCTATACGCAAATTAATCGAAATAGGTTAAGTTAATATGTAAGAGATAGCCAATAAGAAATTAGAACTAATGGGCCAAGCAGTAACTTAATTAATACAGGTTCTGTGTGGTTATTTTGGGAATCAGGGCAGCCAGGAACACACTAGCAGCCTTTTACTACAGTTCAAACATGTAAGCAACCCACATGTCTGTACATACAGGAATAAATAAAATAAACAACATAATGATGTCCCTTCTTTGATTGTTCTGTATGTACAGACACAACCTGCTGAGTTTGTTCTAGTGTTACTTGCATGAGAGGGAGGGGAGGCATGGGAGGAGTTGAAGAAGTAAAGAAAATAAAGGAAAGTTATTCAATTGTATTTTATATCAAAAATTAAAAAGAAGTTTGTTGACAAGACCTGACAGATATTTCTCAATTCTGCTATAGTGATATTTTATTTGTATTAATAAATAAAGCTTGCCTGAAAATCAGAGTTAAAAGCTAACCACACTAGTCAGTCATACAGGCCTGGCAGCGGTGACACACATCTTTAATCCCAGCAGCCATACTTGTTACCCATAGAGGCTGGGTGATGGTGATGCACGCCTTTTTAATATCAACACTAGAAAGGAATATAAGACAGGAAAACTTGCTCTCTTCTCAGTCTGAAGATTTTATAGAGATAAGAGCTATCTAGTGGTTGGTTGCTTTACTTCTCTGATCTTTCAGCTTGAATCTCATTATCTGTCTCCGGATTTTTATTATTCATGTTACATGATACCCAATAGTATTAAATAGTAATAAACTTTAACAGTATATTTATTTTTTCAAATGCACATGGGACATTTTTTAGGATACAACATCTGTTAGGTCACAAATTAAAGTACCTCTCCCAAACACAACACAATGAATATAGAAACAGATAATAAAAGCAATACTATAAATTTATAAGTTTCGGATGTTAAATTACATGCTCCTAAATAGCCATGTCTCAAAGAATAAATCACAAAGCAAATCAGAAAACAGTTAGAGGTGAATGACCACGTGAAGACAATACATCACAGCCCAGGGACACAGCAGCAGAAGAGGAAGCCTGTGCCAAGACAGGCTTGAGAAAGTAACACACAGCCAGAAGACTCATGCTTTCTGATCGCAACATTTTATAAAAATAACAATAATCCAAACTGTGTTAGGCTGGCATGAAAAGAGACATACAGACAATGGAATAAATCCCAGAAATAAGTTCTCTTATCTTTGATCAAAAGATCTTTTTTAAAAGGTTGCCAAGACTATTAGAATTCTCTTTCCAATAATAATGTTGGGAGAGAGGTCTGCGTGCCCGGGGACGGCCCTTTGATCATGGTCAGCACAGACGGATCCAATATCTGACACAATGAAACTCAGAATAAAAACCAGGGCAACATTCTTCATCAGATTTAGAAAAGACTTCTTAGATGTGACACCAATGGCCCCAGCTACAAAATAAACATTAACACTTCATGATAATTAAAACTTGTATTCAATAGAATGTGATATAATCTGGTTAAAAGGACAGCAAAGAGATGACAGAAGACAAGTAATATATTTGGATAAAGTATAAATAATCCAGAATGCACAGAGAACCCCTAAAGTCACTAATAGTTTAACAACTGGATTGAATACTGGGAAGGGAATCCACATAGACTATTTCCAAAGACAATGCAAAAATTGTTGATAAGCACATAAAAATATACTTCAGCACCACTAATAATAACCATGTGATATCATCTCATGCCCATTAGGACGTCTACTGCAAAACAAAAACAAAACAGACATAACAAAGAGTGCTGAAGATCTGGAGAAATTGCCATCCTGTGTTCTGTAGTATAGCATTTAGACACATTTATTATGAAAAGCAATATGTTAGTTTCTCAAAGATTATAAACAAAATTGTCATTCAGGTTTTGAAGGCACTTCTTATTTGTACTCCAATAAATAGAAAATAGGCCTTGAGAACACATCCATATACTCATGTTTATAATGTATCATTCATTATGGTTCAAACCTGTAAGCAAATCGTGTATCTGTCCACACAGTAACAAATAAAATTCAATGTAGTCGTGCAATAGACTAGTTGTCAGCATTTTTAAAACGAAAAAAAATCTTAATATTCTACATCACAATGCTCAGCCAAATAGTCATGGCTAGGCAGAAGTTCTAAGTATGGACTTGGGGAAGTGAGGTCATAAAGACAAAAGTGAAATATACTTATGAGAGCTGAGGCGTAGTAACATGGGAAATTCCTCTTTAGTGGGTGGTGGCTGCATATCAGGAACATACCTAATACCACTGAACAATTCCCCTAGTCATTTTTTCATTATGTGTATTTTCACACATCAGAAGAATGGACAATGAAAGAATCTCCAGAAGAAAATGATTGTATTAATGAATGAAGTCTAATAGTGGACTTGTAAGAGAAAGAAGACAGAGAAGGCAGTAAACTATGTGAAAGAATCTCCTGGTGTCATAATTTCTGGGTGTCACAGGAGCATTTGATTAGCATTCCTTTGGCAAGACCAGCCTTCTGTGGCAATTAGTGAGAGTAATTGATTTATTTATCTCCACAGGAATCAGACAGCCTGTTCTGATTTTCAGTGGATTCTGCCTTTTCAGTTTGGGATTCAGCCCAGGAGGTTTCCAGTGCAAAAAGGAGATTCTTCAGCTAGGCCAGAATTGGGCAGAGCTCCAGTGCAGCCTAGAATGGGAATGAGGTGGCACCTAGCAGGCAACTCTGAAGATGCCCTGGAAGTCATTGTCTGATAATAACTCAAGTTCCCAATATGGTTTATGCAACGATGCAGAAGCCACCTGCATAAAGCAGCAAGGGAAGACATCCCAGATAGCATCGTTAAGTCTTCTGTATCAGTGGTTGACTGGGCCAAGGGTCTGAGCCAGTGTTGTGGGATAAACTTTTTGTACACTGTAAAGATGTATCTATGTCTAAGACACCTTGTGATTGATTTAATAAAGAGCTGAATGGCCAGTAGCTAGGCAGGAGAAAATGGATATGCTGCAGAGGGAGGGGACAGATATGGAGGGCCTGGGAGGTGAGCAGGATTGGGGTGCATAATGTGGCATTTCCAAAGAGTCAATAAATAATTACATTAAAAAAGTAAAAGAATTATTACATTTCTGTTCTTAAGAGAGGGGCATCTGAACTGTGGGATGTTGAGGTTTCAGAGGTTGCAATTACAAGGAGAAGTGGCTTGTCCCAGTTGAGAGGACAAAGAGAAATGACTGGGATTATTAGATGCTTAAAGACAGGTCGTCAGGAACAGAGAAGAGCCCTTTTAAAAATCAGCACCAACTGCTTGATGGTTCAGGTGTATAACTTTATCTTTGGGGATTCACAAGAGCCAGCTTGGAAAGCAGGTTCTCAGGCACAAGACAACTCTGTTGTCACAGCTGTCCCTTGGAGGACACCATGAAGCTAGTTTAAACCAAACTGAGTACCTACTGTCATCAGCAGGATGAACATCACTGCTGAGCTAAATCTGGAACAATAGGGAGAAGGATGTCAAGAGGAAGTCCTTTCTCCCTCTTTCACCTGGTAGCTTCCTTCCATTCCCTTCTAGCGGTTAAGCTCGTGTGAATCCCTGACGAGAGGAAAATAAGGTCAGCAGACATACAGCCTTGGAGTCAAAGCTGGTAAGAAAAGTGATTTGAACCTATGAGACATCAGCAAAGGCTCTCTGTCAGCCCACAACTGTCAGGAGTATCTGAAAATACTCGAACTCTCAGTCTGCACCTATGAGTAGAAGGACTTGGGACTAAAGAAGAGAAGATTCTTGGGATAAAGCCTGTGAGGTGGAGAGGCAGGCATTGCCCTAATGTTCCTGGTTTTCTGATGCTGAGAGAGCCTCTCCTTCCTGTACCATGCTTGTCTTGCTCTGTAGCTGTTGTGCCATTCCTGGTGACCCCTAAGTCCTTCCCTGATCTGAGTCTTCAGGGAACCCTATGAGTTTTGACTTCTTAATATTAACCCTGGGAATTTTCTCTGGTGCAAAAAAAAAAGTGTTCATTTTGTATATTTTCACTCTGACCTTCAAGTGATATTTCTCGCCAACAATGAAAGGGTAAATAGTAGCCCATCTTTGTGTTATCCAATCCCACATAACTTACATCATAGAGAGCCCTATTCATCCACCTGCCTACCTGTCCAAAGATTCATTCAACAATGACTTGTGACACTGGAGATGATTGTTAATGCGAGTCATAGCAGTGAGAAAACAGACTGTGGGTCTGCTCTATGTGTTTCTACCTCAGTGGGAGGAGGCAGCAGAGGCAGAAATTGAACAAGCAAGGCCAACACAGGTCACAAAATAATGAGTCCTACGAAGAACTGAACAGAGAAAACATGAGTAGATGAGAGCGGTGGAGTGTAGGGGTGAGTGTGTGATGGAAGTGGACTCTGTAAAACAGACAGTTGAGTAGACATAAGAATGGCATCAGTCCCGAGAACAATTATGAAAAGAGCAATTAATTATAGGTCAAGAGAAATTGGAAGAAAAAAGAGGACTGAAACAAAAGCGTATCTGACATGTTGAAGGACCAAACCAATCAGCCAGGAAAATTAGGAAGAAACTGGGGTTAATGAGATGGAAACCAGTGTCAGACACCACACATCACATAGTAATCCCTAGGACAAACGCAATTCACCCTAAGTGAAACAAGAGGCCACTTATAGGGGATGAACAGGAGGGAAGAAATATTTGATTTAAATACAACAAAATATCCTGGGTTTACATGGCTTTCATAGTTTCTAAGAAGAAATCAGTTAGAAGAGATACCATTTTACTACTAAGTAATAAGAAACAACTAAATCACAAAAGCAGTGTCTTACATATTTTCTTGTTAAAAAAGTTAATTTAATAGGTTTTCAGATATCACTCTTATGCGTGTATAACAGGAAACTACACATGAACTTAATTGGTTGAAGTGTTGCCAAAGCCTTCTTCATGGTGAGTTCATTATTTCCAACACAGTTTCAATTAAATCTTAAAGGGAGACGGTGTACTTATTGAGCACTGTTATGTGCTAAAAATTTGAAAGATGTACCTCCTGGTTTCACCAAGCTTCTGGTCCAATGGTAACATAAAACAAGCGAAGAGCAGGACAAAAAATGCATTCAACATACATGTAAAAGCTGCCTTTTCTTAGAGCCATGCTTAAGTATGAACTTGAATGTCAGACAAAACTGGGTTTGGTTCCTACTTGCCATCTATGTGTCCTTGAATGCCTTTGTGTCCAGATTTCCTCTGAATAAAAAACGACCCTGCGACATTGCTTAGGGTAAAATAAAATGCTGTGTGTAAAATTCTACTTAGTAGAATATCGGTTACAATTCTGAAACTTTCAGTCACCATATGAGCATGTTCTCAATTTAACACCTATGCCCACGGTGCCTCAGGTTTTTCTGACTGATTCTCTATCTCAGTTACACTTGGGAAATCTAAATAGGTTGTGTGTGTTTTTGTGTGTGTGTAAGTTTATTATAATATGACATTTTGGTCTCATGATATTTAATTTGGTATTCTTTTCCACCAATCATGACATTTCAGAGAGAAACATCTCATTGCCCCTTTTGGAAAGGAGATAGTTTTCATTTATCATTCTCTTCATTTG
>JAQHUG010000150.1:3749963-3787582 GCA_028555095.1 Dicrostonyx torquatus
AATATAGTGCTTGAAGTTCTAGCAATACCAATAAGACAACATAAGGCGATCAAGGGGATTTGAATTGGAAAGGAAGAAGTCAAACTTTCATTATTTGCAGATGATATGATAGTGTAAATAAGTGATCCCAAAAACTCCTATAGCTGATAAACACTTTCAGTAATGTGGCAGCATACAAGATCAACTCAAAAAAATCAGTAGCCCTCCTATATACAAAGAATAAAGAAGCAGAGAGGGAAATCAGAGAAACATCACCTTTCATGATACCCACAAATAGCATAAAGTAACACTAACCAAGGAAGTTAAAGGTCTATTTGACAAGAACTTTTAAGTCTTTTAAGAAAGAAATTGAAGAGGATACCAGAAAATGGAAGGATCTTCCATGCTCTTGGATTGGTAGAATCAACATAGTAAAACTGGAAATTCTATCAAAATCAATCAATAGATTGAATGCAATCCCCGTCAAAATCCCAACAAAATTCTACACAGACCTTGAGAGAAAACTAATCAACTTTATATGGAAAAACAAAAAACCCAGGATAGCCAAATCAATCCTATACAATAAAGTTGCTTCCGGAGGCATTACCATCCCTGTCTTCAAACTCTATTACAAAGCTACAGTAATGAAAACAGCTTGGTATTGGCATAAAAACAGAGATGTTGGCCAATGGAATCGAATCAAAGACCCGGATATTAATCCACAAACCTATGAACACCAGATTTTCAACAAAGGAGCTAAATTTATACAATGGAAGAAAGAAAGTGTCTTTAACAAATGGTGCTGGAATAACTTGATTCATTCTATAGAAGAATGAAAATAGATCCATATCTATCAAAACGCACAAAACTCAAGTCCAAATAGATTAAAGACCTCAATATAAATCTGACCACACTGAACCTGATAGAAGAGAAAGTGGGAAGTATTCTGCAACACATGGGCACAGGAGACCACTTCCTATGTATAACCCCAGTAGCACAGACAATAAGAGCAAAAATGTATAAATGGGGCCTCCTGAAACTGAGATGCTTCTGTAAAGCCAAGGACACTGTCATTAAGACAAAAAGGGAACTTACTGAACGGGAGAAGATCTTCACCAACCCCGCATCAGACAAAGGCCTGATCTCCAAAATATATAAAGAACTCAAGAAACTAGACATTAAGATTCTAAATAACCCAATTAAAAACTGGGGTTTTGAACTGAACAGAGAATTCTCAACAGAAGATAGCCAAAAGATACTTAAGGTCATGTTCAACTTCCTTAGCAATCAGGGAAATGCAAATCAAAAAACTTTGAGATACCATCTTACACCTGTCAGAATGGCTAAAATCAAAAACACCAATGATAACCTATGCTGGAGAGGATGTGGAGTAAGGGGAACACTCCTCCATTGCTTGTGGGAATGCAAACTTGTGCAACCACTTTGGAAATCAGTTTGGCAGTTTCTTAGGAAATTGGGAGTCAACCTACCTCAGGATCCAGCAATACCACTCTTGGGAATATACCCATAAGATACCCAATCATACTACAAAAGCATTTGTTCAACTATGTTCATAGCAGCATTATTTGCAATAGCCAGAACGTGGAAACAACCTAGATGCTCCTCAATGGAGGAATGGATAAAGAAAGTGTGGCACATATATACTCAGCGGTAAAAAATAATGTTATATTTTCCATGCAAATGGATGGAAATAGAAAACACTACCCTGAGAGAGATAACCCAGTCCCAAAAAGATGAATATGGTATGTACTCACTCATTAGTGGATTCTGGCCATAAACAAAGGACAATGAGCCTATAGTTTGTGATACTAGAGAAGCTAAATAATAAGGGAAACTGAAGGAAAAACCTATATAGATCCTCCTGGAAATTGGAAGCATACAAGATCGCAGGGCAATATTTGGGAGCATGGGGGAGGGGTTGAGACGGGGGAAGGGAAGCGGGGAGAGAGAAGGGAGAAAGGGAAGATTGGGGAGAGCTTGGAGGAGTGGGATGGTTGAGATGGAGGAAGGGCAGATATGGGAGCAAGGAAGAAGATATCTTAATTAAGGGAGCCATTTTAGGGTTGGCAAGAGACTTGGCTCTACAGAGGTTCCCAGGTGTCCATGGGGATGTCCCCAGCTAGGTTCTTGGGCAGTAGAGGAGAGGGTGCCTGAACTGGCCTTGTCTCACAGCCACAGTGATGAATATCTTGAATATCACCATAGAATCTTTATCCGGTGACAAATGGAGTTAGAGACAGAGACCCACATTGGAGCACTAGACTGAGCTCCCAATGTCCAGTTGAAGAGCAGAAGGAGGGAGAAGATGAGCAAGGAAGGCAGGACCGCGAGGAGTTGGTCCACCCACTGAGATGGTGTGACTGATCTAATGGGAACTCACCAAGGCCAGCTGGACTGGGACTGAACGAGCATGTGATCAAACTGGACTCTCTGAATGTGGCTGACACTGGGGGATGACTGAGAAGCCAATGATAATGGCACTGGGATTTGATTCTACTGCATGTACTGGCTTTTTGGGATCCGAGTCTGTTTGGATGCACACCTTCCTAGGCCTGGATGGAGGGGGGAGGGCCTTGGACTTCCCACAGGGCAAGGTACCCTGCCTTCTCTTAGGACTGGAGTGGGGAGAGGGGGAGCGGGGGAGCGGGACGGAATTGGGAGGAGGTGGAAATTTTCAATGGTATTATTTATAAAGCAATAAAATATACAAAGAAAAAAAAGAAAGAGAAGTTCAGCCAATGAACTAACTCCAAGGGTTCAAGTCCCAGCCCAGACAAATAGACAACATGAAAAACGAAGACAGCCTTGTTCCTGCACAAATCAATGATCCCATCATAATGACTGGTGATTTGAAAGAAAATGACCCCCAAAGCGAGTGGAACTATTAGGAGGTGTGGCCTTGCTGGAGGAAGAGTGTCACTGTGGGGGTGACTTTGAGGTCTCTTTGTCTCAAGCTTTGCTCATTGTGACAATCAGTCAGCTTCTTGTTGCCTGCACGATGTAGCCCTCTCAACCCCAGCACCACATCTGCCTGTTCATTGTCTTCTTGCCTTCATATCATAACAGACTGTACCTCTGGAACTGTAAACAAGCCACCCTCAACTAAGTGCTTTCTTTGTAAGAGTTGTAGTCACGGTGCCTCTTTACAGCAAGAATAAACTCTAACTAAGACTGACATCAAATGAAAAATTGCTGAGAAGAGCTACCAAAGAATTCAGAAGATTGGTTGTAGTTCTGCTCAAACAAGTCAAAGACATGGATAAACTGCAAAACAACGAAAATAAAGAGACAAATGAAATGAGAGCAGTCCATGAAAATAAAGGTAGAAATGCTGAAGAACACCTAGCCTGAGACGATACTGGAAGTGAAAAACATAATAAGCCAAATAAAATCCTCTGGGGGAAGCCTCAGCAGTAGACTGGGTCACGCAGAAACCGAGAAGTAAGGAGTGGAAGAAAGACAGAGGAATCAAATCATGCATTAAGGACCAATGATAGATTTGACATGAAACAGGAACAAAGAGCTGAGGAGCTCTCAGACACCATGAAAGTATCTAAACTTCAGATGATAGGTGCAGGAAATGGAGAAAACCATAGTGGAGGCATAGAGAATAGTTTTGAAGAAATTTCCCAAACCTAGTGATCGAGGTGTCCATCCAAGTACAAGAAAGCTTCAGAACTCCAAATATACAGAACCAGAAATAAAACCCTTGATGGCATCTTATAGCAAAAATATTTAAAACAAAAAATAAAGGGTATTAAAAGCTTCTAGAAAACAAAGTCAAGTCACTTAAAAAGACAGACCCAGCAGAATAACACCTGATTGATAGAAACTTATAAAATGAGAAGGCTTGGAAAGATGTATCTCATGTTCTGAAAGACAGCAATTGAGCATTTAAGTTTTCTATGTTATACTCATGGAAATAATCTGAGTTTTAATTTTGCATATATATTAGTTGGAATTTTATTTTCATTTTCACTAGCTCTGTGACTTTAAGTAAACTTCAAAGTTCCCTCGGGCTTCAGCTTTATTATTAGCTATACAGAAATAGCACACAAGAAACAAAACAAAAGAAATGTTCCTAGTACCTTGAGTTTTTAGTGCATAGTCATGAAGAGGCTATTGAGAGCATGGCAGATGCTACATAAATGTAATTTGTTTCTCTTTTCCAGGCAGATAATATGTAGTTCATTGCAAATGTGACAAATACAAAATGAGAATATTGATTGAAAAAAAATTACAAAGGAAGTAAAAAATTGACAACCAACAATTAACTAATTATTAACAATTATTAAGCACTCACAATTAACAATTAACTAATAATTACAATTGTGGAGCACCCATAGCTATTCATTCTAGTGTATATTATATGCAAACCTATATATTATTCTCTCCATTTCACACACTAAGAAAAGAAATTACAGAAGCTAGAGAGAGGGTTCAGAAGTTAAGAACACTTGTGACTCTTGCAGAAGACCTGAGTTGTAGTCCCAGTGCCAGCGAGGCAGCTCACAACCATCTAATATTCCAGTTCTTGGGGATCAAGAGCCTCCTTCTGACCTCTGAAGATGTCAGGAACATATGTGTTCTGCATACATGCAATCTAAAATATAACTGTTTCAAAAAAAATGAAAATACAAATGGGTTAAGTAACTTTCCAATATCGTACAGCAAGTCACTGCTGGGCTCCGACAAGCTAATCCAGTTTTTGAGTCCTCCAGCTAATTATATGTGGGTTCCGACACCTGGTATAGCCAGCTGGCATTTATTTTTTTGTTTGTTAGTAATGAATCTCTTCTTATTTAAGCTACAGGTTGGCTTTGTTGATCTTGTTTTTGGCAATTGTACCTGAACGCTGATATTTTTGGTGTGACAATATGGAGCATGACACCCCAGTTCTGACAGAAATGTGCAGTGTATAAAGGCTTTTGGATAAATGCATGTTACCAGGTAACTAAGAGGCATTTTCTTCTCAAGAAATGTGTGAAAGAGGGAACTGAAATCATTGACATTCACCCAGGGCTTTGAAAGACCTTTACGGTGGAGATTCTGCGATGTCCCTGGCATCAGCTCATCCAGACTCAGCAGATAAAACATTTTCCTCGGTGAGTTTACACTAATCAAGGCTATAGCATCCTACCCAAGACTCCCCAGGCAGCTCACAATCCACTGGTAGCTAACTCTCTCCTCCTGGGTTTGTAATCGCAGCAGCAGTTCAGTTCTTTGTATGCGCACTGACGGATATATTGCCAGGGAAGGCTTTGGCTCCAGCCCCTGTATCCATCCTTGTCCTCTCTCCCTGGAGGAGCTGCAGCTGCCTGCAATAACAGTGGCATTGGCAACTGGAACTGGGAAATATGATGAAGCTGGGATAATTTGTGGCTGAGTGATGGTAATCTGTGTGGACATTTAGGAGATAGTATGGGAACATGTAATTACATGATTCAAGATGAAGGATCGTGAAACACAGCAAACAAACAGCAGAAAGGTAATCAGAAGAAATAAGCATGGCCTATTAGAATAGCCCAAACATGAGTCTAAACAGCATTGGCGACACTATACCTGTCGAAACTGAAGAAATGTAGAGGTTCTGATGAGGGGTTTAGCTAAAAAGGAGAAGTGTCCAAATGTCCCTTTTCTTAATTTTTCACAGAGCAGTTGGTTTCTGGACTACAGAGGTTCACTCCATGCTTCTGAACACATTAACAGCCTGGGAACTTTATCTGCACACTGTCAGACAACAGGGAAGATGGGAACAGTTTTCTTGACAATGCGTGAAGGCAGGCTGCCCATTCTCACGGCTTGGGAAGGCAGTCAATCCTGTTGTTTCAGGCATTACTTTTCGACCTCGGCTGCACATTAGCATCTTCTAGAGAGTTTTTAAAATTCCCCTATTCCCCTGCCACACTCCAGACTACAGCAAAATCTGGAAGTAGAACCAAGCGTGCATGGCTTATGCGGATTCCTAGGTGATCCGAAATCTAGCTAAGCTTGGAAGCTACTGTCTCTACCAGTCTTAGAAGTGTGGCTAATCCTCCCTGGACTGGGAAAGCAGCATGGAACTTCAAGACTATTTTCTCTTTTGGAACACTCTTAGAGCTTGACAAATGCATTAGCAACATGCACAGGAGAAAAGCTGTGAACCAAACAGTCCCAAAGCTGAAGTTGTCTACATGCCTGCCCACATTCTATATTCCTGACCTAGATGGTGTTACTAATACAAACCTTCTTTCATCAGAAGGAAAGCACTGACCATGCCAGGAGAGGGAAACATCAAGTCTGTCCAGATTCCAAGCCTTTTCTAAGATAAGTAACGAGAGAACCAACATCTTGTATCAAATTCAGAACATAGAAAAATTGTAACTAAGTAGGGACACAAACTCAATTTCAAATATTTAAATACGCAAGAAGATTAAAAAATGATGATTAAATACATGAAGCTCAGCATCACTTTCCAGGAAAGAATGCAAATCGAAACCACATAAATGGCAACAAAAATTCTGCTTTTCAAAAAGAGAATAAAAGTGTTGCTGGGATATGAAGGCACTGGAATATTTGTACAATGCCCACGAGAATATGATTGCTTCAGTCCTTTGAGATGAAGCACAATGGTGACACGCAATTTAGCAGGCAAAAGCTTATGAAGATGTGGATGGGAGGCTGAGTACAATGAGAGAAGACACATGTGAGTTCCTTTTCCTACTTATCACAAGGAGAGACCAATAAATAATGCATTTCTAGTGTTGACAAATGTATACTTTGAGATTTGGTTAAATTATTTAAGGATATGAAATATGTATTAAATATGTACATATTTTGTACTGGTACTGTAAACCTAGGCTACTCCCCCTAGCTGGTGAGGACATGCATGGAGAGGAGAATTTACTGCTGCTGTTTTACTAAACCACTGTAATAGCCATATTACTGAGATAGGTCGAGTTTGAGAACATACGACTGCCACCTTCCTAAGCCGAATAATTCCTAACAGCATTCTAAATGCTCATCCTCATGCCCACAGGTAAGTGTAGCTTCACACACAGCTCACAAAGGAAGCTTCTGTGCAACAGACAGAATGCTACAACCAAGTTGCAGAGGAAGCTATCCATGGGGAACCGAGCCCCATCTTATACATCTTGAACCCCACCCCCACCCCTAAGTGTCAGAAAACATCCTGGAAGAGAGGTAGAAAAATCCTAAGAGCTAGAGGAATGGGATCTGTTGTGAGACAGCGTCTCCTATATGTGATAGGGAGCTCCACCCAGGAAATCTCAACCATATGGTTGCATAGACAGGACCTAAAGTTGACAACACCAACTGACACGCCAGTGTGCATTAGGGGAATCTCATAAAGCTTCACTCAGAAGAGCTACAGGCTTAATGGCTGGTGTGAAAGGGAGAATCAGTCTTCTCCAGGGACCAACCCTGACAGACTAGCCAAGCCCAAGATGCCAGCACTAAACACTAAATTACCAGCAGCCTGTGTTTGTAAACTTACATACATACACATTTATGTGTGTGTAAGAATTATACTTCACAGAACATGAAGCTGTGGATTTGAGGAGGAATGGGAAGGACATGGCAGGGACTGATTGGAGGGAAGAGGATGTAAGGGAGAATGGTGTAAATACAGTATTCATATATGAAATTATCAGTCAATCAATTAAAAACCATGCATCGTATATGTTGCAAAAGAAAATGAACCGAAGAAAACCTTTCAAATATATAACTAAACAATGTAAAAACAACATAAAAGCTTAAGAAAACATTGAATACTGAGTCAGAAACAAAGGTGAGACTCAGAAAGCATAAAAAGGCAACACGACATAGAGTTTTTAATAATCGTATAAATTGTTGAGCAGCCTCTTCTTCAGAGAAAGGCCCTTCCACTGGTTGTGGTGCTCCATATTGGTAAGACAATCTAAACAAACTAAAGCAGGAGGATTCCAAGAAGAGACCCACATTAAACAACAATAACAATATAAAATACGTTCAGTGCCAATGACTTATAATGATATTCAGTGAATATTAGTGGGTTTGGAGAGATTGTGTATTTTAAACATAAATGTGATTGACACTTTGTAAAGCATTTTTAACATAATTGTGAAAGCCTAAGTTCAGATCCCTAGGAACCACACAAGGCCAGATAGCACAGCACATGTCTGAGGCCCCGGGACTCCTATGGAGATGGGACACAGAGGTCAGAGATTTCATGGAAGTTAGTGGTCCAACTGTCCTGATGTATGCAGGCGAACACAAGAGAGACCATCTCAAACAAAATGGAAAGCAAGAACAAACAGCTAATACTGTCCTCTGACCTCCATATGTGAACCCCAGCTCTCACACAGAAACGTGCACCTATATACGTCATCGATATTAAGAACAAAATAAAGAATGATAATAAAAATGAGAAGCGCCCATGTCAGATACCAGCATTTATGTGCAGCTCACTCTAAGAAAGCCGACTTTGTGAGGTACAACAAAAGTCTCAGCCTCATTCAGATGTCGACTATATGAGCAAACACTTTCCAGCAGAATGCAAAAGGAAGCTGTCTGAGAGGCATTCTGGGGAGCTGCTCGGGAGCTCCGCATTCTTCCTTCTTTTGGTGGCTGGGATGAAAGTGTGATACCAGTGAGTTGCCTTCTTACTACCACATGCTGCCTTTGAAATCAGAATGATTCTCACAGGATGCCAGAGTAAGAAGATGGAAGGAGCCTGGGCCACTGATGACATCATAGAATTGCTTTGGCCCTCTCTGCAACTTGCTGCACCTTGGTTCTAAGGAGAGTGTGGTGGTAGATGGAGGAAAAGTGACCTGCTTATGCTCCCAGTTCCCAGTCCTCTGCCGTTTGCAATCAAAAGCAATTCCTTACCAATATCAGGTCATAATATAAAAATGTCAAATTCAAGGTGAAAATAATACATTAATTATGACAGAGAATGGCCTGCAAATTGACATGATTCCACATAAATACGTATATCTGTGATGTTAATCTAAAGTAAAAAGAGGACTATACTCATAAAATCCAAGGCGAAACAGAATTTCAATGATTATAGGAACAGACCTCTTTTAGTCTTAGGACAGAGTGTTACAGGTAAGAATGAAGAATTGAGTGCAGGGTGGGGCCATGGGTGAATCTGGAAGGAACGGGGGTATATATGATCAAAATACATCGTGTGTGTCTATGAAATTCTTAAAGAACTGATACAAATATTATGCATTAGAAAAGGATACCAGATAATCAATGGGATACACTAACAGCGTGCCCGGGGAAGCCTTTCTGTGTCTGTATGTGTGTGCAGAATTAGGCAGTAATTGCCTTTTAGATAGAATTCTCAGCAAGTTAACTTCAACAATAAATTATACAGAAAGGTTTAGGTGTGCTAGCAGGATATCTCAGCAGTCAAGAGTGCTTGCTGCTATTAAGGAGAACCAGAGTTCAGTTCCCAGCACCCACATGAGGTAGCCCACAGCCACCTGCAACTCCATCTTTATTAGAACCAGTGTACTCTTCTAGTGGCCTTAGGTCCCTGCACAAATGTGTGTGCAAAACACATACAGCACACACACACACACACACACACACACATACATACACAAATAATGTAAATCTAAAATAAGAACAAAAAATAATAAAATTTAAAATATTTCAAACATGCATTCAAGTATCATTTAAATATAAATCAAAATATGAAAATAAATTCAGTGGAACAAAGCTATAAATAATTGAAAACACTCACAAGTAATTCTTTGGCCTAAAATGAAATCAAACATTATATATACTCACTCCAGGGAATAACAGAAGTAAGGATATTATATAACAGAAGTCTTAGCAAATAGTTAAAAACATAGTAAGAGAAAAATGCATGCCTTAAACACTTCAATTAATTAAAAACATGAGAAAATGGAAAGACTCAAGCTGTGAAGACAGCAGCCCTACAAGCACAGAAGAGGAAACGCTCTAGGGAAAGCAGCAGCAAAAATTTATCTCAAGAAAATACTTAGAGAAAATAGTCATGTAAACGCCACTGTTTGGTTTCTGAGAATCCTGAACCAATTTAAACTTCAATTATTACAAGGATGATTGAATACATCAGGACACATCACTTAGTAGCATAATGGCCACACTAAAAATTACTATCAAATTTTATATACAAACCTATATTTGCGGAAATTAAAAGGCAGACTACAAAGTGGGACACATGCATGATTTTATTTGAGCACCAAAGAATATATTATGTTAGCAATTGATATAACTTGTACCTTGACATTTTCAGGTATTTCTTTCAAGTAGGCACATTTTAGTATTATAAACAGAAGAATGCATACAAGAGTGGTCTGAACTGTCAAGACGGCGCATCAGAAAAGGAGCTGGCTGCCAAGTCTGATTCAGTCCCTAAGAACTACATGATGGAATAAGTGAACTGACTTTGGCAGGTGGTCCTCTGACAGCGTCCTTGTCATTCACACATACACACACACACACACACACACACACACAGAGAGAGAGAGAGAGAGAGAGAGAGAGAGAGAGAGAGAGAGAGAGAGAGAGAGAGGGAGAGAGACAGAGACAGAGACACAGAGAGGCAGACAAACAGATGCACACACACTAAAATAATTGCAATAAAACTCAAAATGATTGTCTACTGTGCTATATTTCTTCAATGTTCTCTCTCAAGAACATTGTGTTCCATGTCCTCAGAGATTAAGGCTCCTAATCCCTGTGTACCCTCTCACATACTTAGTTAGTTATTACCAGACGCAATGTTCACATGTCTCCTCTGTAGGATCTGAAGAACTTTTCTTTGCATTCAAGGAAGTTTCTGTCCAGTGCTTCTGAGCATAGGTTTCTATTTCACACTGGCTTAAAGCCTCCACAACCACATCAGAATAGTAAGGGGGAAAAAGAAAGGTGAAGTAGAGTAGAGAGTTGACAAATGTTTCTGATTCCACCTCTGAAATAGAAAAATTCTCATCTATCAAGAGCACTCTGTGCCTTTAAAATGGGGAGAAGTGTATCCACACTAAGGGAATACTCTGAAAATTAAGTGTATCATCTGTCCAGCATCCAGTACATTGGTAAGGGGGCACCCTCACTGCAAGAATTATAGCTCTGGAGGGAGAGGTATCCTGACTGGTTGG
This sequence comes from Dicrostonyx torquatus, assembly GCA_028555095.1. Lineage (NCBI taxonomy): Eukaryota > Metazoa > Chordata > Mammalia > Rodentia > Cricetidae > Dicrostonyx > Dicrostonyx torquatus. The sequence continues at coordinate 3,761,105 of JAQHUG010000150.1, forward strand.
GAAGTCAGGCTATACCTGAAGCTTGGGTGCAGGGTGGGGGGAATGGTCTTCCCACAGGATTTGGCAATCCTACTCCTCCTCAAGAGAGAGCCATTGCAGCTGAGCTCTGCTCCACCCACCTAAAGAAATTGCCCAGCAGAGGTACCCATTTCTTCTCAGCTCCAGCCCCAAATGTTGCTTCTTCTGCTTCACTTTGCTAAGGGGGAACACGCCCAGAAATGTAGCAATCTGCTCCAGCTCCCTTAGAAAGTCATTAATTCTGCCTGGCTCCCAAGGGAGTGTCCCCGCTGAGGTGTCAGTAGCTCCCTGCGCTCTGCTCCCACAAGGGACCTTACCCAGCAGAAATTTTTGCTTCATGCCAGTGAAAGATCTTCACCTAAATTAACTCTTTCAAGAGACTCATTTGGGAAGGAGGAATCTCTGAGAGTGGCTGCCTGTGTCCGGGTGGAGGAGGACAGCTGCACACTCAACAGGCAGAGGAACTTTTATTGGACTCCTTGGGGGCTGTGCTTTTCCCAGGGAGGAGATTTTCAGGGAGGGAATTGGTCGATTTCAATCCTCTTGAATTTGGACACGTTCAAATAGACTAGATTATATGTTCAGGGATTGGTTCGTTTTCTTCCCAGAGATTGGATGTTCAGTTGGTCAGGGCCAGATTTGGCTCTGACTTTAGGGCGAAAGTGCTTTTCTTTTACTGGCTGTTTCAGCCTTTTGGGTCTGGTTTCAGGGCCAGGGTGTGTTCTTTTGCTGGCTCTGGGTCAGGGTCTATGTGAGTTTCTTTGCCTGGACCTTTTACCCTACACACCCCAGTTTGCTTTTCCCTATCTCTCCTTACTGTATCTGAAACTCCTCAACCAATCAACTTTCACATACCCTAGAGAGACTCTTAGAATATTTGCTCAAACAAGGCAGTAGTATCCCATGCTACTTAAATAATTGTTATAATTGTCAGATATTTCTTTAAGGAAAAAGTCATGGGGTAAGCGGTGGATTAACACTCTGACCCTGAGATACACAATGGTATCAAAGATCAAAATCCTGCAGGTGGAAGTTAATCCATGCCTGCCATTCTTTCCACGGTTGGAAAAATTGAGTCTTTATGCAAGGCAATAAAATTTACAAACCCAATTTGAACCCCCAGTCTCTGATCTCATCTTCTTATGGTCTCAGAATAGTAATTGTACTCACTACACACTTAGAAATTAATTATTTGGTGACATCATCGACTTTTGTTTTGGGGCAGTTGTTCTATTTTCCTGTCCTTTATCATGCCTTTTTTTCCTTCAACCAAACCAGAATCTGCTCATCAAGGGTCCTCTGGCAGAAGGTAATCTGGCACAGTCCTCATGTATCAGTTTCTTAGTAAATTTTTACTAATTAATTTTTAGCTGATAAAATGTCTTAGTTCAACACAGTATTCATTATATTAAAATATTCTGGAGTTACCAAACATCACTTAAGATTTAGGTAAGAGGAGGTTTTATTTAAAAAGATCACTGCAAGAGTGAGGAAAGGGACCACTGCAGTAAGGAAGGAGAACAGGAATTTAGAACAGGAAATCATGCTGAAGTCTGTGTACATTTCAAGGGTTAGAAGGGTTAGAAGGGAGAAAGCTATAGGAACTAGATCTGGAAATGTGGGAGAGTGGGGTGTTTTGGAGGATTCTTCTGAGAGAAGGCACATGAGTATTTTATCCTGTAGTTGGGCAATTTATTTCAGTGAATGGATATTTAAGAGAGGGTATATAGGAGTTGAGACAGGTGGGGACAAGTTCTGCCATGGAGATGAGTGACAGAATCTTAAACTTTGTTTACACAGCATTATGTTTCAAGAGATCAGTGGAGTCAAAACAGTTAGTTGTCAAGATGACAACTAACACTGGCCATCAAAGTTTTGATTCTTAACCTTCATGTTATTTAATCAGGCTCTCACAGACCTGTAAATGTTTAATGTGGTCAAACCAGATGTGGTGGCAAATACCTGTAACCCAAGCACTTGGGAAACAAGGTAGGGAGGAGCGTCAAAAGTTCAAGACTAGCCTTTGTTTTGTTACACAGTGAGAGTGAGTCTTTGTTATTTGTTACAAGGTCAGCCTGAACAAGCTACTTTGTTTTTTTTTTAAAAGAAGGCAAAAGCAAAACAATAACAATCAGAAAGTTCAGCAGAGACAAAGAATATAGAAAAAAAATCTCTCCCCTTAAGAATTTGAAGACTAAATGACAAGCCTTGAATAAAGCATTGCAGACATAAAAACACAATGAGTAAGAAGGAAAGAAAGGAGACGATTAGCTATGACAGCCAAGCATTATCTATTTAAGTCTTCTAGTGCCCTGAGGATTCAGAGCGGTACTCTTCTTAGTTAAAAGAAAGGAAAGAAAAGTTAAGGGTCTAAAAACACAGCCAGAGGTTCCTGGGCAGGAAGTAGCAGAACCAACTCTGTACCTGGACAATGGACAGCTCAGGTCACAGGCAACATTATGGTAAATGCCAATATTACAACAAGCAAGTATTTTCTGAGCTCAGTCTAGAATTGGAAGTCCTCAAACTTCAGTCTCATTGACATAGCACCAACGAGAAACCTTTGGGCTTTTAGCTTCCAGTAGAGCAGAATAGCCTTCCCTACAGAGATAGACCAAGATGATGACCAATAAAATACAAATAAGCTTCAAATTCTTCCCCGTAATTTTTTTTTAACCAAGGTGTATGAGTTCTTTCTCTTTAGCATGACAGAGGAACAGTGTATTTTTCAAGGCCCTCGGCACCATAAATAGAAGTCTTCCACCTTCTTCTGCTGAAGGGACTTGTAGGAGTTAAGGCTTTGGGGGTCTGTGGTAGTTAGAAAGAAAATGAACCGCAAAGGGAGTGTCATTATTAGAAGGCATGACTTTGTTGGAGTGGGTGTGACCTTTTTGGAGGAAGTGTTTCACTTGGAGGTGGGCTTTGAGATTTCACATACGCCCAAGCCACACCCAGTGTCTCAGTTTCTTTCCTGTGTCCTCCTATTTTTCCAGCACCATGTCTGCCTACACGCTACCATGTACTACCATGATCATTATGAACTGAACCTTTGAACTATAAGCAAGCCACTACAAAAAAAATGTTTTCCTTTGTAAGAGTTTCCATGATCATAGTGTCTCTTCACAGCAGTAGAAACCCTAAGACAGAAGCTGGCACCAGGAGTGTGTGATAAGCCTGGCCATGCTTTTGTTGCAAGGAATATGGTGCGTTGGAACTATGGATTAGAAAAGCAGTTGAAAGCTCTAAGTGCTACTTAATGGGTCATCCTAGTTGAGGCATGGAAGACAGTGATGCTAAGTGTCATTTGAACTGTGGGTGCCTGGATCAAGAAGTTTCAGGGACAATATTAATATGTGGCCTAGAGATCATTCTTGTGATATTTTGGTAAAGAATGTGGCTGCTTTTTGCCCTTGTCTGGAAAGTTTATCTGAGGCTAAAGTGACGGGGTTTAGATTATTTCCTTGGCAGAAGAAATCTTCAAACAGCCTACTACAGACTTTGTTGTGTGGTTACTGGTGTTAACTCTAATGAACACACATAATGAAAGGGAGAAAGCTGAGTAAGGAAAATTATTTAAGGAGAAAAGAAGCACCAGGAGTGAAATGGAACTAAGTTCTGTATTCAAGGAGATAAACAGAATATGAAATGGAATAAAAGGAGTGGTAACCTCAGGGCAAGATCCCACCTAGTTAAGTTTTCAATTTGTGAAAAAGAATTAAGAATAGCTTAGAGCCAGGTGTGGTATGCACACCTTTAATCCCAGGTCTGGCAAGGCAGAGACTGGTGTATGTCTGAGTTTGAGGCTAGCCTGGTCTACAGAACAAGTTCTAGAATAGCCAAGCTTAGGCAGTAAAGGAAATAATCTGAAAACAAAAGGTTAGTGAAGATGTAATTGAAAGATCTCTGAATTCAAGGCCAGACTGATGTGCAGATTCAGTTTCCCAACAGCCAAGCTTGGGCAGTGAAGACAACTATCAAAAGCAGAAATTTGGAGAAGATATAATTGAACAAGATGACTGTGTTACAGCCCCACTAAGCAGCAGAACTTAGCTTAGCCATGTGGTTCTGGAGTTAAGGATGAAGAAAAGGGACAATGGAATCTGCCTCTATGACTAAGGAAAGTTTCTAAGACCAAGTATGTGTCAGAGGTGTTCCTGAATGGAGGCCTAAAGAGAACATTGTGTTAGGCTGTGAAGTTGAAGCCTGGATTGCCTGTGAGACCCCAGATGTTGGAGGTGCACCTGCTGAGAAAAGCTACTAACAGGAAATGGAACCAGCCCCCCCCCCAAAAAAAAGGTATGTTGCCGTCAACAAAGAGGAAAATATTGGAGATCTAAAGAACGTTTTGACATCAGACATGGAGCTGCAGAATTTGGAGTTTTTTAGTTAGTTTTCAGTCTTGTTTTGGTCCAACAATTTCTCACTATGATCCCTTCCTTACATTTTATAATGGTAATGTATCTCCTGTGCCACATATGTTGGAAGTATATGATTTGGTTTTTATTTTTATTTTACAGTGGATTATAGTTAAATGATTCCATGAATATCAGAAGAGATTTTTAACTTTAAACTTTTAAATAAGTTTGAGACTGTTATAGACTACGGGGACTTTTGAAATTGGACTGAATGCATATTTGCATTATGATATGACTCCAAGTTTTTGGATATTAGGGGGTGGAGTGTGATGGTTTTAAAAGAAAATGGACCCCAAAGGGTGTGACCCTATTAGGCGTTATGGCCTTGTTAAAGTAGGTGTGGTCTTGTTGAAGGAAATGAATCATGGGGTAGACTTTGGATCTCCCATGCTCAAGCCACACCTAGTGTCTCAGTTCACTTCCTATTTCCTGTGAACAATATAGATCTTTTGGCTACGTCTCTTGCACCACATCTGCCTGTATGCTGCCATGTTCCACCATGATGATAAAGTACTTAACCTTGAACTGTAAGTGAGTCACTTCAAATAAATGTTTTTCTTTGTAAGAGTTGCTATGGTCATGGTGTCTCTTCAAAGCAATAGAACCCCTAACTAAGACAAGGTCTCCATCCTATCTGCAGGCCATGATACCACACATATCTCAGAAGCTACTAGTGATTGAAGAGTAACCAAAGTGATGAGGAAGAAAGAGTTGGGCCACATGAGCTGCTTTTGTCTAAACCGATGGTCGACAATACCACAGGAGAAGAAGGAGCCTGAGAAGAGAGCTGGGCATTCGTTGGGGCAAAGGCAGACAACGAAGAAAGAGGAAGTCTCTGTCCACCACCTCGTTTATAACGCCGAACCCTTCTGTGTACCCAGAAACTCACAATGTGAGTGTTCTCTTCTTATAAGCCAGTTTCCTAGCAGTTGATGAGAATTTAATATCACAAATCTCCAGGTAAGCCTTTGGGAGATCTGACATCTGCATTCTCTCCATAGGCAGAAAGGCAAAGTGAATTATCCAGCCGTGCACGGACAGAGAAAAGATCGGAGCTCTAGCTGTGTATGCCTTTCCTGGACTACACATTCTTTAGGCTCTTCTTTAATAAGAAAAGACTAAGTACTGGGAATGTGATCTCAATTTAGATTCAGCAAGTCTTCATTTAAGAGATTGATTATGATGTCCAATTGTTGAGAAAGAGCAAGAAAGCCTAGTGGTCCAGGGACAAAACATGGAAAATTCTCTCCCATTTTCTGGCCCTCATATATTATAGACATTGCCTGGATAAAACTGGGTCATGGAAATCAGGACACCCAAATGAGGTCAGATTTGTCATGAGTCTTAGAGCCCCAAAAGCAGCCCTTAGGGTTGAAAACTGGACATGACCAGATAATTAGGAGAGCAGCCCCAGGGTAAAGACTGGAGGGCAGGCAGGCAGCAAACTCACACTGGTACTAGGCCTAGAGTCACTGCCCTCCTGGGACAGGGATCCTTCTCAATGTGTGCCCAGTAGAAAATTTCACAGAACACTGAGAATCTAGTGCTGGCTTTCACCCTGTAGCAATTTCCACAGAGACTTTAGATGTCCTCACCATGTAGTTGTTCGAGCATGTTAGGTTATTAACCGGGGTTCTAGTACTGTGAAGAAATCCTTGACCATGGCAAATGTTATTTTAGAAATTATTAAGATGGGATTTACCTAGAGTTTCAGAGGGTTGATTCGTTATTATGGTGGGAAATATGGTGTCATGCAGGCGGACATGTTGCTGGGGAAGTAGCTGAGAGTTCTACATCTGGGTTGGCAGACAAGAGGAAGAGCAAGACTAGACTCTGAGCTTGGACTGGGTTCTTTAAAACCCCAAAGCCCATCCCTATGACACAATTCCTTTAACAAAGTCATAACTACTAATCCTTTCAAACAGTGCCACACCCTGGTGATCAAGTACTCAAATCTATGAGTCTATGGGGGCCATTCTCATTCAAACCATGACATTAAGTAATTCCAGTGTGTGGTGAGGATTGAGAATCCTTATCTACTGAGCCTGAAAAACTGAACACAAGACTTTATATAGGCCTCTGTATCAATGGATAACACAGATATAATTCTTACATCATTGTAAACCATTTATTAAAATTCTGCTGGAGGAGGTATAATATAGCTATTTCAGTAATGCTGGGGTTCCCCTTAAACTAGACATCACCACCTCAAAATCTCTGTGAGAGACACTTTTGGATCTACCTTGATCTGATTGCCTTTACCAACAATATTATTTATTCTAGTATTAAGATTCTTAATTGCATCATTACTACACACTGGGATGTGTTTTAGAATTTAAAAACTAAAAAAATCCCAATGTTTTATAATGATTTGTTCTTATTGCAGATATTATATTAGGGATGATTTAAGGTTATTCTTATGCAACACTAAACTCATGCACCTGCACTCTGCCAGGCCCACTCATTCAATGACTACCAAACACTCAAGGACTCGTTGTAGCCAAGTGCTGTGCTAGATACAAGAGCAACACTCAAAACAGCAGTGGAGGACACTTCTCTCACAAGAGCAAATATTTTCAAAATATTATTCTGAGTATTGTAATGGTCAAAGTAAGGTTATCAAGGAGACACACAGAAAATGGGTTTGTTTGAGGTCTTTGTCACAATATGCTAGTCTTTTTGTTGGTGTCCAGTAAGTCCATTTTTTTATCATGAGATGCTGGTCTAACTAACAAGGAGGTGTTAGGGGATAATCTTTTTGTACACTATAAAGATGTGTCTGCCTAAGGCACTTTGTGATCAGTTTAATAAAGAGCTGAATGGCCAGTAGCTAGGCAGAAAATGATAGGTGGGATTTCTAGGGAAAGGGAGGAACTCAGGGTTAGAATCTAGGCACACAGGATTTAACCAGTGAGACACGGAGGGAGGCAGACATACATTATAGAGAAAAGGTAATGAGACACACAGCAAAATGTAGATTAATATGAATGGGCTGATTTGAGTTATAAGAAACAAATTGAAGGCCCAGATATAAATCCACACGCCTACAAACATCTAATGTTTGAGAAAGAAGCAAAAAATATAAAATTGAAGAAAGAAAGCATATTCAACAAATGGTGCTAATTGGATATCAACATGTAGAATAATGAAAATAGATCCATATCTATTGCCATGCACAAAACTCAAGTCCAAAAGGATCAAAGACCTCAACATAAAACCAACCACATTGAACCCCATAGAAGACGAAGTGGAAAGTACACTTGAATGCATTGGCACCACTTCCTAAATATAACCCCAGTAGCACAGACACTAAGAGCAACAATTAATAAATGGAACCTCCTGAAACTGAAAAGTTCCTGTAAAACAAAGAACACAGTCAACAAGACAAAAGGTCAATGGCAGCCTATAGAATGAGAAAAAAATCTTCATATAGGACAGAAAGCTGATCTCCAAAATATACAGAGAACTCAAGAAGTTGGTCATCAAAAGAACAAATAATCAAATAAAAAATGGGGTACAGACCTAAACAGAGAATTCCCAACAGAGGAATCTAAAATGGCTGAAAGGCATTTAAAGAAATGTTCAACATCCTTAGCCATCAGAGAAATGCAAATCAAAACTCTAAGATTCAATCTTATACCTTTAAGAATTACCAAGATCAAAAACCCTGATGACAATTCATACTGGAGAGGATGTGGGATAAAGGGAACACTTCTCCATTGCTGGTGGGAGTGCAAACTGGTACAGCTGCTTTGGATTTCAGTATGGTGATTTCTCAGAAAATTGGGCAACAACCTTCCTCAAGACCCAGCAATACCACTTTGGGGTATATATCCAAAGGATGCTCAATCATGCCACAAGGACATGTGCTCAACTATGTTCATAGCAGCATTATGTGTCATAGCCAGAACCTGGAAACAATCTAAATGCCCCTCAACTGAAGAATGGATAAGGAAAATGTGGTACATTTATACAATGGAGTACTACACAGCAGAAAAATGACATCTTAAAAATTGCAGGCATATAGATGGGGCTAGAACACATCATATTGAGAGAGGTAAACCAGACCAAGAAAGACAAATGGTATATGTATTCATTCATAAGTGGCTTTTAGATATAAAACAAAGGAAACCAGCCTACAATTCACAACTAAAGAATGGATAAGGTTTGGTCTTTTCATGGTGTCCAGTTGAAGAACAGAAGGTGGGAGAAGAGGAGCAAGGAAGTCACGACCGCGAGGGACTGGCCTATCAACTGAGACAGTGTGCCTGATCTAATGGGAGTTCATCAAATCCAGCTGGACCAGGACTGAATGAGCATATGACCAAATCGGAATCTCTGAATGTGGCTGCCAATGGGGGCAGACTGAGAAGACAATGATAATGGCACTGGGACCTATCTCTTCTGCATGTATTGGCTTTTTGGGAACCTAGTCTATATGGGTGCACACCTTCTTAGGCATATAGGATGGAGGGGGAGGGCCTTGGGCTTCCCACAGGGCGGAGTATCCTGCCCCCTCTTAAGGAAGCAGGGGGAACGAGGAGGGGTAGTGGGGGAGCGGGAGAGCCTGGGACAAGGGGAGGAAGTGTAAATTTTTCTTTTAACAATAAAGAAATAAAAAAAAGAATGGATAAGGAAAATGTGATACATTTACACAATGGAGTAGACACAGCAAAAAAAAATGACATCTTGAAATCTATGGGCAAATGGATGGATCTAGAAAACATCATATTGAGTGGGGTAACACAGACCCACCCAGAAAGACAAATATCATATGTATTCACTCATAAGTGGCTTTTAGACATAAAGGGGGAAAAAACAGCCTACAATTCACAATCCCAGAGAACCTAGACAACAAGAGAGCCCTAAGAGAAACATACATGCATCTAATGTACATGGGAAATAGAAAAAGACAAGATCTCCTGAGTAAATTGGGAGCATGGGGACCATGGGAGAAGGTAGAAGGGGAGGGGAGAGGAAGAGAGGGGAGCAGAGAAAAATATATAGCTCAATAAAAACAAAAAGAAAAAAAAGAAAAATGTAGACTGGTATTTTGGCATTTTCAACCCAGGCTTAAATAAACACATGTAATACACACAGAAAGCTTATTTAGAACTTTCAATTGATTTTGATAAATGTGTTTAGCTGCATAATCCAGATTCCAATCATCAGCCTCATTTCCAGTCCCATCATCATGCTCACAGGTACAAGCACTAGATGAATTTCCCTTATTTCAGGGCTTGATTAATAATGAAAATTTCATAATAGTTATTTTTTTAACAATGTCTGTTTTCACCCAGCATAGTAACTCTGAAGCAACAGAAATGTATTTCATGTATTGGCATGGAGAAGCGTTTTATTGTGTGATTACATCCAGGCCTATTTTCTCATTTTCCTCCCTCCATGGGTGAACATATGAAATATTTCCAGTTTGGGGCAATCACAGATAAAACTGATACACATTCTTTTGCATATTATATTGTGGACCATCAAAAGAAGTTATAGGTCACACGGTAAAATGTATGTCCCATTTCATACAAACTTACATACTTGAAACTTCCTCATTTTTTTTCTGCCAGCACTATGTGGTGTTTGTTGGTTCCATATTCTTTCCAGTCTATGGTTTTATGTTCTGAACACTATATCCTTGTCAGCAAGTGGTTCCTCCCACTGTAGGTTTTTCCTGTTGATTTTCACATGCTCTGGAGAATTCTGATACAATCATTTGTCAATCATTCATCACATGAAATCTTTTCTTACCATTTTAATTTTTTGTTGCTTTTAATATTGTTACTTACATCTTTGATGATAGATCTTTGTCAGATACATTTAATAAGTGCTTTCTTCTAATCTTGTCTACACACTACAGCTTTTATTCTATAAAGGCATCATCAAACAGCCTTTAGTAAGCACAGAGTTTTTGTTTCAGTAAAATCTAGCTTATTAATTTTCCATTTATAATGATTGGCTCTTGATCAATACTGGGAAATCCGTGCCTCATCAAATATATGAAATTGTTCTTGGGTGATTTCATCAAAACACATAACCTTGAGCCTATGACCCACATTAAAGTGTGTGTCGGTCAAGTGTGAGATGAGTCAGAGATCCACGTTCCTTTGCTGTATGTGCAGCGGTTGTTTAGTACACTTGTAAAGATGCTTCTCTTGAGTTCTTTGGACACTTGTCAAAACCAGATGCATAGCTAGAAGAGGCTTCACTTCTACGTCCTAATGTTCTGTTCTAATGACCTATCGCCCATCCTATGTTATCACAGCACTGTCTGGACTCTCCTAGCTTTCTAAGAAAACTTTGAAGTACCTTAAGCTTTCCATCTATTGGTGTAGGACAATTTTATATTCTGTCAATTATGTTTTAAATAAACACTGATTGGCCATTAGCCAGGCAGGATGCATAGGTGGGACAACCAGACAGGAAGTAGAGGTGGGGCAATGAGAATAGGAGTATTCTGGGAAGAAGGACGCTTCTTCTGCAGTCCTGCCAAGACACTTGAAGAAGCAGGATGTGATCTGCCCCGCTGAAAAAGGTACTGAGCCATGTGGCTAACATATACTAGAATAATGGGCTAATTATAAGTTATAAGAGCTAATAAGAAGCCTGAGATAATGGGCTAATCAATTTGTAACTTATGGAGACCTCTGTGTGATTTTCTTTGGGACTGTGGGAACTGGGCAGGACAGAAACCCCAACAAGCAGCCCAGCCCTCATATTACAATCTATGTTCTTCATTTTATAAGTTTTGTGGAGAGTTTGGATACGTTACATTTCTACAAAAAAAATTATATCATCTTATCACTGCCAGGAAATCTTGATTATGACTTCAATTTTATCAAATCCTCAAATAAGTGGGCAATAATATAAAGTGATGAATCTTATTTTCTCACACCTCATCCATTCTTCTCAGCAGAGTTTCACAAGTATTTCACCTCTTCTGTTAGATATGCCTAAGGTTTTAAATCCCAAATTTAGATACATCTTATGAATGAAAACATGAAATTCTTTCACAAACATTTTCCCCAACTTCTTCCAATTATTTTTTTCTCTCCCACTGGGACTCATTATCCAGATACTCACATTTTTTTCTCCTACTGGGAGGATTCCACAATCATTTTTTCTCATTCTTCTCATAACCCTATAACTATGTATGTCTTCTGAGAGTTTTTATCTACCTTTTAGCTCATTATTGTTTCTACCCATCCAAAATGTTTCAGTTCTATTTTTTTCAAACCTACTTATTTTTATAAGTAAACTCAGTATTCCCAGCATGTGAAATTACACTTCTGCCTCCAGTCTTATCTTATTCAAAAGCTGAGTCTGTCAATTATTAGCATCGAGGAACAGTATGGAGGGCAGAAGTTCAGATGCTCCTGTGATAGCCGATGCTTGGAACACACCCATGTGTCCTCCCCTTCTCTTGAGTATGGACACTCCTGACCTGAGGCTTATTTTGACTTTTTCTGCTGCATGGTCTTATTTTCTTGTAGTCATGCTAAGCCTGAGAATTGACACCACTTAGATTAGCCCAGAGCCTCTGCTGCCTCTCCATATAGCCTACACCCCAAGTGGAGTAAACCCAAAGGGTGGGCTGGGAAAACTCCTCATATCTCAATAAGAGCACGTGTTATGTGTGCAGTGACACACAACCCCAGTACATGTTTCTTCACAGAAGTCTCCTCTGAGCTGTTCCCTGGACAGCAGGCCCAGGTGCATTTACAGTTGGGTACTGATGGGAAGCAGAGGGTGGAGGCTGCTCTGCTAAGTACCATCATCATCCAAGCCTAGAGGACTCAGACCCTTTGCATAAGAGCCCTGTGCACCAAACCTGAAGAAAAGTAGGTTTCAATAGCTTATTTTCTTTGAAGAAAAACCATATTGCTTTGCACAGCTTAGGCTCTAGATTAAAGGATAAGTGCATCAAATCCACAGAAATGATGAATTTCATGGTTTTTCTTGCTTGAAGTGTGTGATGGATGTCTTTGAAGCCCAAGTCTCTTTAACCAGTGACACAATTAATTTCTTCTTTGACAACAGGAAAAAAAATTATCTACACTGATATTAATTTTCCATATGAGTTCATAGCATGACCACAGAGACAACGTTCCAGGTTCAGAGTCAAAATGTCCTAGGATTTATGTGAACTTGAGAAAATTACTAAAATTCTCCCAGCCTCACTCTTCCACCTGGACACAGGGAGTTGATCCTCTTCTTACAGCATATCCTGAGAGATTCCAGAACTAATCTCCTTGAATCTTTGATGTCCACATCTGTGAAAACCAAACCAAACCAAACAAACAAAATCCAGGTAGTAAGAATGGCCGCTGAAGTTCTGCCACCAGTATGGCTGTGATGATCTATGTTCCCAAACAAAGTCAGGCTGGCTTAGTCTCGGTGGAGGAAACCAAAAGAGTGGGATGGGAAAATTCCTCATATCTCAATAGGAACAGGCAGAAAGCCTGCTCTAGATGGCAACTTGAAGCAACCACACGAAAAGCCAATAGGGTATGATAATCCTTAAGACCAGTGCATCCACCATGCTGCAATATCCCATTTCTGAGCCAACGTAGAAGAACAGATGCATGAGTTCTATGCCCAGGAACATGAGGGAGCCTGGAAGTGGAATCTCAAGTGAGATCCTGACAGTGGCCAGACAGGTTGACTTCAGGCTAATACAGATGAGCAAAAAGAAATACTAGATGCCAGCTTTCTCATTTGTGTGTTGGACTCTGGACTGCTGCTGCTACTTTTCAGCTGATTTGTTGCCTCAGGCTCACCCAACAAGGGCCATATGGTATGTGCAGAGTTGAGTGTGAGAATATAGTATGAACAGGGCTGAGCCAGAAAACTCGCTCTGCCTGCTCTGGGTAGCCCTTTCCCATTCTGACATCTGCCCCATCAAACAGAGTCCCGGCCAGCCTCTACTCTGTGTAGGACTCTCCCAGAGTTTCTGTTTTATAAGCTTTGCTAAGATGCAGAAGCTCTAAGTGTGTGAATCTCAGCTCATTTTTAGCTGGTAGAATATCCTCATGCCACTATCACCCCAATCAGGGGAGAAGATAGTGCAATCACCCAAAATAATTCATTTTCATTATGGTATGTTTTTGATTGTGCAAATTACCACACTTTGTTTAGTACTTTGCTGTTCTTGGGTAATTAAGTTCTTTCTAGTTATAGGCAATTATCAACAGAAGTGCTGGATTCGTTGTTATATTCTTGGGCTGACATATGTGCTCATTTGTGCTGGGCATTTTCCTAGCACGGAAACTGCTGGGTCATAGAGTGTAAACATGTTCAGCTTTACATAATGCTGCCAAGCCATTTTCCCAAGTGCTCTCTCCAATTGCTGTCCCTAGCAGAGTGCGATAGCTCTATAATGAACATGTATTAAGTGCACAAGGTAATGAGTGTTCTCATGACAGATTGATGCATGCAATGGCCTTTGATCACCTTCATCCCAGTTATGCCTTCTTGTCCTTCTCCTTCCATATCTCCACACCCTTACTTGCCTGTGTTCCCCACACATAAACACTACCTAAGAGAGAGTCCTGTCTTTCTGGGTTTGGCTTATCACCCTGATCACAATGATCTCCAGTTCAATCCATGTCTCTGTACATGACACTATTTCATCCCTCTTTATGGTTGAATTAAGCTCCATTGTGTGGGTATAGCATACTTTATCCATTCGGCTGTCAATCAACATTCAGACTGATTTTGTGCCTGGGCTAGTGTAAACATTGCAGTAATAAACACTTGTGTGTAGGCACCTCTGTAGTACAATAATTGTGCTTCTTCTTAGTATATACGCAGAGTGGCAAAGCTGGATCATATGGGAGTTCTGGTTGATTTCCATAATGTCTGGACTAATTTTCATTCCCACCAGTACCAAATAAAGAATATGATTACCCCTGACTCTCCAGAGTCAGACTAACACACAGAACTGCCACAATTATCTCTTAAGCCATTTTAGCTACTGACTTATGATTTTGAACCTATGTTCTGCATTTCACCTGTATCCCTCATTTTAACCTGTGGGATCTTGGGAGGATTTCAGGTGAGGATCTAAAAGCCCTATGTTTTAATCAACATTCTCCAAAGAAGCAGAATCAATAAACTCAAGACCCATGTTGGAAATCAAATTGATTTGTGAACATAGTCAAAGGAGAGTTAAGAGCAACACCCCATCTCCACAACAGTCCCTCTTTCACAGGAGATCCAGTTCTTTGTGGGCTTCAGGCCTTCAGCTGAGTGACTGAAGGCTGTCCACAGGGAAGACACCTGTTTTACTGAGTCTCCCAACTCAAATGGTAATCTCATCCTTAACCACTCTTACACACAGACCCAGAGAAATGTCTGAGCAGCTCCCTAGAGACGCAGCAGCCCAGGGGAACCGGCAGACACTGTAGCGTGTTTGTCACCTAGCCTGAAATCGTAGTGTTTCAGTGTGTTTGTGTGCACAGGCTTTATGAAGACACACTCATGCTTTTGCTTAGTGCTGAACTTGTGAGTTTAAACCACAATGTCCACCACTCTCATTGCTGTAGTAGTATTTTATTGGATGACTGGTACCTGTGGGAAGTTTCTACCTTCCAATGTCTCTTTGCTTATGTGAATGTTTAGAATATTGCCAATATGATTAACATTGTTACAGATGGTTCTTTTGAAATGTCCCCTTGCGCATGTGTGCAGGTCTTTTCTTTTTTAAGAAACAGAAAATCAAGCAATGGTCTACTTGAACACACAAGAAAATCCTTCACCATCTCCCTGCTGTCCTTGACAACTGCCATTTTCTCCCCTACCATTCTCATTACTCTATGACCTAGCCAGTTTCTTCCTTCTCTCAGACGTCTCTCATGAAACCTTTTAAAGAAAGTCTTTGGACAACATCCTCATAATTAATTGGACATGCAGAAGTCAAGCCTTCTTCTTGCTGAATATTGTTCATGGTACTAGAAAATTCTTTGCATGCTTCCAGAGGAGAAAATTAAACACCATCACAGCTGCAAACCCTTTGGTCTTCAATTGCACTATGCCTGTAAGACACACTGATAAACTTGTGCCACAAGAGTTGTTGTGGGAGTAGCTAGCCACTATTTGGTTGAATTTGAAGCCTCCCGTAAGAGATGCAACCCATCCCAGATACTGCTTGGGTGGCCAAGAGCCTGAGACTAGATAGGCCATGGGCCTGAGGAAAAGAAATTCTTCTGTTCTGCTAAAGGAACACAGCAGTAAAATGACTCCTAGTGACTTTCTGCTGTACTCATAGATCTGTGTCTCACTCAGCCATCATCAGAGAAGCTTCCTCCTGCACCAGATGGGAACGTATCAGAGACTCAGAGCTGGTCAATGTGCAGAGAAGGAGACCCCGTAGAACACTCAGTCCTAAATAGGATGTCCTCATCAAATCCCTCCCCTCAGCGGTCAGGGAGGTAGAAAGATTGTATGACCCGAAAGGAAAAGGTGCTTTGGTTAAACCAGAGCTTTGGATAAAGCACACATGAACTCAGACACTGGCAGCTTGAGCAGGCTCTGCTGAGCTCTGAGCTGGATGAGGTTCCAGTGCTGAGAGGCCCCATCTCTGACCCAGAAGCTATTGCCAAACGACAAAGGGTCCCAAAGGAAAAAAAAATAATTTTCTCTAACAGAGTCTCACTACATATACAAACCACACGTCAGGGTAGGCCCTACACTCAGCAGTAGACGGCCAACAGAAAAGGAACTCAATGATATTTTAAGGGGTTATTTTTTGTCTCATAATATATAATACTTTGAGCATTTTTTAACCTTACAGGTCTTTTGTTTACACATTATGGTTTTTAAATTTATATTTTCATGAGATTTCTGTGTGTGTGTCATTGTGTCTTTATGTTTCTTTTGCTTTTTTTCTTTGGCTCTTTTTCTCTCCTTCTTTGCTTGTTTTATCTCGTCCTGATTTGTTTGTTATTTTGTTTTTTATTAGATGCATATTTGTTTTCTAATGAGAGAGGGAGGGGGAAAATGGTGTAGATTTGTGGGTAGGGAAGTAGGGAGATGCTGGAAAGAGCTGGGGGAAGGGAAACCATGATTAAATATATTGTATGGAAAAATCTACTTTCCATAAAAGAGGCAACTGAAGTGAAAATTTCCTATAGGAAATTTCCTATAGGAAAATGCATATTTTAAAAGTACAGTGTAATTAACATCCCCAAAGTTAACACATTCAAAAAACTATATAAGAGGAATCATGCATGGGAGCGGAGTATGTGACTCCAACTTCCTGACATTCTTCTCTCTGAAGTAACCATGACAACTGAACTGCATCAGAATGAAAACATATACTTTCTTTATTTCCCTTTGATCTTGTCAACAATCTGGGACTGTCAGTTTTCATTGTGCTTGTGGGTTACAGTTCTGCTTGGCTGCTAACGTGGTTGAGCATCTTCTCCTGTCCGTTTGTCAGGAGGACTTCTTGCAGACGGAGGTTCTTTGTCATTGGGTTGTGGCTTAATTTTGTCCTTTCTCTAAGAATGCACACTTACCCAGCTCTGTCTTGTTGATCCCTTCCCCTGTGGACTTACTGTCTCCCCATCTCCAGTCCACTGACCATGGTGCTGGATAAGTCACCCTAAAGTTTTCCCAGAATATTTCACGAGTCGGGTTCTTCCATGTGATTACCAAGGGGAGAAACCAATGCTGACCTGCCTGAGTCGCAGACTGGTTGTGAGTGTAAGGAATCAGGTAATGGGCTTGTGACTTAGATTTGTGCCTGGCTCGTTACCTTATTTCTATCAGTCTCGTGTCCTATTTGAAAGCAAACGCACATCAGTCTATATCACAGAAAATCACCACCATATAGAAACTCAGGAGATACCACTGCAAACCTTCACCAGCTGTGTGATGGTGGCCAGGTCATCTCTCCCTTTAGGATCAGTCTCTTCTAGGACAAATTAAGAACATAAAGGCCACTTCTCTGCCTACCTCACAGTCATTTATGAAATTAAATGAAAAAACACATAGCTATGTTTTATAAGTTTGTACTGAAGCCATCTCTTTGTTTGCCTAGTCCTCTCACAGTACCAAAGATTCTATTACTATCACGTTTCTACCCTTACCCTGCTCACTCTGGGCGGGCGCCTAGGTGACATCACTGGGGGAGATGAGTTCCTATAGGAAGCCCCTAGTTATATTATGAGAGACTGTGGCTTACTGACAAACAGATACATGCTTCCAAGTGAGTGCTACCTTGAGGAAACCTCAATAGAAGCGTGGGTACTGGGTGCTTGCATTCAGTGAAGTAAAGCATGCATTGCCAAAGGAATGACTGGGAGAGAATTCTAAGTCAGAGAGCAATCGCAGCTGAAAGAAATGCATAACTCTGATTTCAGAAATACAATCATGACCTGAATTAATGGACCAGCTAACCATCCCAATTACTACTTATTGGAAGCTGGAGTAAAGATAAGGGTCTACTGTACAGTCAGGAAAGCTCTCCCAGAGGGGCATAAGCAGGGTCCTGGGGGATGCCCTTGGGATGAGGCCACGCAGGGCAGGTCTGTGGGATGGAAAAGGCTGTGCTGGCTGCTGGATCGTCACTGCAGAGGAGAGAGCAACACGTGGATCTTTCTTGTTGTCAGGCAGAACTCTTCAATGAGATGGGTTCAGGGAGGGCTCCGTGCCTCCGCTCTTGTGAGCAATAGCCGGAAGCCTTGAGAGGCAGAAGAGGTGCTGAGCAATCCATCGGCAGCTGCTGCCCCGGCTCTCAGGAGGCCAACTGGATGCTCTGACCAAGCCGTAGGTGCAGGGACAGTGAGACTCGACCCTGCCTGAGCCATGTCAGCCAACCTCACAGAGGGCAGCTCACCTGCCAGCCAGACCATGCCAGTGCTAGATGCCTCCCCAGTAGCTTGCACTGAAGTTGTAACTTTCACTGAAGTGCTGGCGGCAGAGGAGTGGGGCTCCTTCTACTCCTCCTTCAAGGTAAGTGTCCTGGCTTTAAAGGCTAGAACAGGTGGGACGGAAGAGGACTGTTGGTGTCGTAGTTGCTACTGGGAATAGTCTCCTTTTCTTTCCTTTTCCGTCTTTTTCTTTTCTTTCTTTCTTTGGATTAAGGAAGGGGCAATCCCCCACCTGGATGAGTTTAAATACAGCTTCCTAGTTTTCAAAGCCCAGCACTGTGGCTTCTTAAAAAGGCAGATGTTTTTGCTGTTTCTGTGAAAGCCTGTAACTCGTCGGTAACCTGTCTCAGTGAGATATTTCCCTCTCCTTTTCATGGGCTGAGAGCACTGTAGTTAACCCCAAAGTAGTGTGTAAAAGTCTAAAACTAGCCGTGCTTCCTCAATGTAAACTCATTTAGCCATTAGCATCGACTGGTTTTTGTTTATTTGTTTGGTTGGGTTTTCATCAGAGGATTGGGAAACTACATCCCTAGGGGCAGTGGCCGACAGCAGGAGGGAGAGAGTGGAAGGCAGGAGGGTCGCTCTGTCTTAGCTGTGTCTTCTTAGTGAACATTAGTGAGAAACAAACTGTCTGTTGAGTTAGTGGTGGTGATAATTGCAACAGGTTGTGTCCTAGAATAAATCAAAAGAATCTGAGTTTGACGAGCATCACTGCCGTAATATTAAAAGATAACAGCTCTTTCACTAAGCTGATAATGTTCCCTGTTTTATAAAATGATCTAGTGGACAGGAACAAGACAGGTGTCTGGAAAATGTGAGTTTGCTGCTTCGCACATGCAGACACACTGGGTAGTGGGGCCATTTCACACCCCTCCTGCCTAATGCGACTCACAGTGAGTATCCTTAGTCATCAGCCTAAGTCACTGTGTTCAGCCTGTCCTTCTTGTCAAATATACTCCAGCCATTGCTGTGTTGTTGCTGCTGTTATTGATAATTCTCAGGTGTTCTTGAGATGATTGGGTTTTGCACTTGGATTTACGATTACCATGGCATCCACCCTTCTCTATTCTACAGATTCACTCCCGGTTCCCAACTTTCAGAATAAAATTTTTGTCTGGGAGCTGTCCAGAGAGTCAGTCAGTTTCTTCATCAAGGGCAGAGTCCTGAAGTGAGTTACTGTTGGTTGGCTTCAGGGACCCAGTCCCTTAGACTCGACTCAACACACACACACACACACACACACACACACACACACACACACACACACACACACACACACATGCTCTGAAGCTCCGGTTCATGACTACCGACTAGTGTTTGAGCACTGCCTTTTCTGAAACCAGCCTGCTCTCAAAGTGGACATCAGCAGGCTTTGTGTGCCCAGGAAGCTTGGGCTCAGCAGGGCCATGCCAACTTGCCTTTGATGTTTATGAAACAGGACAACAAGCATACTGAAGAGACCGGCCCTCCTCAGATGAGTAATAATCAACAATGAGGCCATTGTTTTGAGCTCAGGCAATATGTATTCTCTGTTGAAGACTCATTTGCCATCTTGAATCCCACCTGACAGGATGTTTGAATATACACACAAATCCCTGTGCCCCTCCACTAGCATCAGGACCCTCAATCTTAGTGATGTCTTTGTCACTAGACACTGGAAAATTACATCCTCTTTTTCATTCCTGTAGTTAAGCTTGTGGCCAGTGCACAAAGAGAAACAGAAAAGAATTATGTCCTTTGAAACCAGGAGCGTTCAGTATTCTGCTTCATTGTGAGAAATACACGCATTGACCGAAGCAGAAATTTTTAGATACACACAAATCAGGGTGCCATGGACCGGCTCAGTGGAGCCCTTCAGATCGTGGAGGAATCAGGGTCTTGGTTCCAGGAGGGCATGAGTTAGGCGAGTGACAGACAGACCAGCACACAAGAGAGTGGTTTGAATCTGCTGCAACTTTATTGAATTCATGTTCCCAAACATGAATTCAAAACAAAGAACAGAACCAAAAGGTCACATGTTATTAGTTGGCACAGTATGTGAGTTTCTTTGTAGTCATATCCGCGATGAGTAGGTGTTTAGATATAACGCGTCCTTGGAAAGGGAACACTCATCCTAGGGAACATAAACATTAGGTGAGTAGGTACATCTTATCTAGGAATAGAAGGCTTCTATTTCAAAATTGCTATGATGGCCCTTCTTATTTCTTAATTCTTTCTAGCGACTCTCTGCATCTGCTGAAATATACTTGTTTATACTTTCTTATGTGGCAAGCACCATGGTGGTTGGGATCTAGGAAGTCTATCTTAAATAATTCTGCTTTTGTCTTTCATACAAAACAAACTTACGAATGATTGTCATCCTCAGTTCTTCCTGTAAATGAAGTCATTTAGTGACTCAGTTGTACTCTTGGGTGGTTCCCATCATATACCCCCTATCCTTAATTAAACTATTTTATGAGTTGTTAAAATATTTAAACGTGTAAGGGAATTTTTCCCTATTTTCTGTATATTCAGAATGGGGATATTTTAATAATATCTGGATTTTAACTTATGTTTGTCCCTATTACATCAGCCTTTACTTAAGAAAAATTTCTACTGTTGTAACTCATTAAAATTATTCCTTTTATTGATCTCTTATTGTTTACAACCAACATTTGCTCAAGAGCTTGAAACATTGGAGACATCTCGAGTACTGTATTAATATCAAAGTCATAATTATCATTTATAGGAACATCAAAGGGTTCTCTGGTAAGATTATGTGTGTGGCCATGTACAGTAAAATACATTATTAGGAAAGAATAGCAAAGGCAGCTGACCATCTATGATAGCAGTGAGAACAAGATCCTCCATTCAAGATCATGACTTGAGCTAATTACCGCGGAGTGCCAGAGGCATAGCCCGAAAGCACGAACCTCCCCTTACTATCCCGTGTTGTCACACACAGGTGACACCACCATGGGTGTGGCATCAGGGGAGAAGCCTTGGCAACCCAAACTCAGTCTTAGTGGAACTCTGTTCTGTGGTTGCCTTTGAGCACACACAGTTCTGTTGCACAGGCAGAAGCCTGCCTGCGATCCAAACCCTTACGAGCCTTGGTTCCTTTTATGCCACATAATTCTAAGGCAAAATGACAAAACATGTGCCCTATTTACTGCTTCCTAAGTGTGTCCCCTTAATTCAATTACCTTTGCAAAAGGCAGTAAAAGAAACATAACATAGAAAAGGTGACAGCAGTCTAAGTGACAGACATATGCCAAGAGCTGTCTCTGTACATGCCACTTGTTACCTTCATGCCAAGAACCTTGCTGTGTGACTTCAATGAAGCGGCTCTTGTCATTCCCAGACTCACAGTATAAGGACTTGGTTTCTGTCTTCACCTGGGTTTATCTAAATTCTGCCTGTTCTTTAAAGGTCAGCAGGGGTTGCTTCCGCTAGAAAGTCCCCCACCTGCTGAGCTTCCTTGCTCTTGGACTGCACATCATATTGCTTTGGGCAACTGTCTCAGAGTTCTGGAGTGAGTGTGTGTGGGGTCAGACTTCTGCTGGAGTGTTTGTTGGGCCAGACTTCTGCTGGAGTGTTTGTTAGGTCAGACTTCTGGAGTGTTTGTTGGGTCAGACTTCTGGAGTGTTTGTTGGGTCAGACTTCTGTTGGAGTGTTTGTTGGGTCAGATTTCTGCTGGAGTCTTTGTTGGGTCAGATTTTTGTTAGAATATTTGTTGGGTCAGATTTCTGTTGGAGTGTTTCTTGGGTTAGACTTCTGCTGAAGCCTTTGTGGGGTCACACTTCTGCTGGAGTGTTTGTTGGGTCAGCTGAAGTGTTTGTTGGGTCAGACTTCTGCTGGAGTGTTTGTTGGGACAGACTTTTGCTGGAGTGGTTGTTGGGTCAGATTTCTGCTGTAATGTTTGTTGGGTCAGCTGGAGTGGTTGTTGGGTCAGATTTCTGCTGTAATGTTTGTTGGGTCAGCTGGAGTGGTTGTTGGGTCAGATTTCTGCTGTAATGTTTGTTGGGACAGCTGGAGTGGTTGTTGGGTCAGATTTCTGCTGTAATGTTTGTTGGGTGAGTGTATTACAGACTGAACTTTGTATATTGGTTTCACATTCTCTCCTAAACCTAGCACTTTGCTAGGCACATTTGCTAAACAATTAGAGCATGAATGCAGTATGGCATTCTACTTCAATCTTCAACATTCATTGGAATGGGCAACATGATGTTGGGTTTATTCTTGGAAGATGTGGAGGGACCTGATGAGACACCATTCATTTCACAGTTTGTCCTCATCCTACGTGGTCTCTACCAAGTATACTCATCAAGGGAAAGAACACATTTACCCAACGCCTACTCCATTTCAAAGCCAATATGTCTAAAGTCAGTCACTGATTCCCATAAATACAGTCCTGAGATCCTGTTAATATGTCCACACCAGTGTTAGCATAAGTCCTGGTAAATCCCCCCATCTCATTATAGCCTTGGGACAGCATAGCATTCCTATTCTCTGACCCAAAGCTATGTTAGCAGAAGACACAATATCCCTGTGTCTGACTTTCTGGCCTTCTTTTCACAAGCTTATAACTTTTCCTTTCCTCCCGTTTCCAGCCCTCCTGACCCTTGTTTAAACGTCAACTCTCACTGTCCTAAGCATGTCAAATTCCCACAGAACTCAGCATGGCAGCCCAGCATGAGTTTGCCTCCCACCTCCATGCATCTTGGTCCTCCCCAGTAGCTGTGTGTGGACACACAGCTGTAGCCTGAAGGTTTTCAACCAAAGCCTTGGCTTGCTTCAGTTTCCAGTTTCATCTACCCCAGATGTCACATCCAATTCACCTCCCCGTAGTTGAGAAGTCCTAGGATTGAGAAATTATCTGAGCTTTGAGAATGTATAAGTTTTCAAATGCCTAACTCATTAGAATATACATAGGTCTGTCCAAAAACAAAACCAAGGCAAAACACTTTATTCAAATATCTTTCTTCCTACAGGTGAGTTTGTTGGCATTGTTTCTGGAATTTAGTGAGTGATGAGAAATCTAATTTAAAGAAAGTGGGAAGGAGCTATGTCTGAATCAGGAAATTAGCTAAATTATAAAATAATGCAAATGAAGCTCAGTCTTATTATCCATAGGTGAGGGGGGAGGTGTGAACTAAGAATGCTAAGTATTACCTAGTCACGGTCTTCCACCATCCTCCTTCAGTGCATAGCTGCAAATGATATGCAAGTAGTCTAACTATTGTTTGCGTGTGAACCATGGCCTGAGTGTGAGAGGTGAGGAGACACTGAGTGTGCCCACCTTTCCTGCTCTACTTGCTGTCCTACTGCCGGCTTTCTAAACATTATCTTTCTTCCTGTTCTAACAAAGGAAACTTTGACCCAACCTGTCCCAGTGATCTACACTGTATGGCAGGCGACAATGATTTCACTTAAACTTCTTCATATTGCTAGCTCTGTATAGTCAGACAGCTCATTTCTAAGACCCCATCTGCTTGCCCTGTGGCAACATCTGTAACTCTCAGTTCAATATATCCTTTTGTCTCCTTCTCTGACAGCCTCTTTTCACCTACTGTATACACACCTCTGTGGCCTCGTTGCCTGCCCTATGGCCATGTGTATCTTTAAATTCTCTTCTAATTGGTTCCCCTCAGTTTGTTCCCTGGGCTTTTCCAGTTGCGTATTACAGCTGTCCCCAAGGGGAAGTCTTACCACTACTCAGGCAAATGTCTGTTCAAGTTCTCTCCCTTGCTGATTGCTTCTGCTATTCAGACCTAGCACACCAGTGGTGCCACCCTCCCCACTGATGGTGAGCTCCATCATGCATGCATTCAGCCCAACTTTATCTCCTGTAAGACATGGGCATTGCTAATAACTTCATAAGGATGGCTTGCAGTTGACTATCTATTAGTGCATGAAGAGATTGTCTTCTGTTAAATGTCTGTGCATTATTAACAAATTGGATATCAAGAAGCATCACCATATTCAGAATAAACTTAGTCTTCAAGTAAACTTGGAGAGGTTTTCAGTCTAGGAAGGATCTTCTCGGGAACTGGCTTAAGGAAATCATCTAACTCCAAGGATAGTTTCCTTGGTGTGTGGTAAGCATGGCAGTGCTTGGGGCATCTGCCCAGTTAGCAGCATGGCAAGAGGACATTAACTGTTTTGTTGACCCTGCAGGGCACTCATCGTCCTGGGCCCTCAAGTGGCTCCTGCTCTGGAGAAGGGGCAGTGATCCTTTGTGACTGTGCCTTTCCATTCCAGGGTGTTGAACCTCCCCCTTTATCTCTTTGCTTGCTAAATCTCCACAACCTTATAAGGAGACAGTGTCCCCACCTCTGTTCTTGTTTCTCCCAGCATTTCCATCTTAAATGTATATCTCTGCATGACATCTGGGGAATCCAGAGTTTGGTTTCTCCCAGTGCTTTGTCCCTGTGTTCTTTTCACTGTTGGGCACTTTCTCATCTAGTACTCTCTCCAAGGAGGAGAAGCAATGCAATTTTTCTCTCCCCATGTGTCTTTTCTTATACTACATCCCCATCCAACACACCTTCTCTTCAGCCTCTTTTCTGTGATGGGAAAATGACTCCCTGCGTTCTTCAATACTCGTAGCCAAGATTCTCTGAAGTAAATGACCAAAGACACATTGTATGTGTGCATCTTTAAACCTATTTATTGAAAATCATTCTATATCATTTTGTGTATTTCTTATACAATATATTTTGATTATGTTTAACAGCCTCCAACAACTCCAGACATTCTCCTCCTTCTTACCCACCCAACATCAGGTTCCCCCTTCTCTCTCATAAACAAAATCAAAAATTAAAGTGAACAAACAAAATACAACAAAAACAAAATAACAAAATAAAACACCCCCCCTACACACACACAAACAAAAGCATGGGGTCAGTTTTGTGTTGCCGACTATTCTTGGACATTGGGCCTGCCCTGGAGTCCAGTTGATATACCCAGTTGTCCTGGTCAGTGTTCTATTGCTAAGAATAGAGACACCATGACTATGACAACTCTTCTAAAAGTAAGCATTTAATTGGAGCTTTGTCAGATGTTCAGAGGTTGAGTCCATTGTCATCGTGGTGAGGACCATGGGTGTGCAGGCAGACACGGTGCTGGAGAACTAGCTCAGAATTCTACTTTCAGATCCACAGGCAGCAGGAAGAAAGAGACAGTGAGACTGGCTTGGGCTTTTGAAACCCCAAAGCCCACACCCAGTGATACAATTTCCTTTCAAATAATCCTTCTCCCTGATGACCACATATTCAAATCTCTGAGTCTATGGGGGCCATTTCCGTTCCAGCCACTACATCAATGACATTTCATTGTTTCAAATGGATTCCCCCTTTCTCAACAGTAAAAACTTGCAAATAGCTTCTGGGTTAAGATGGGACTTTGCAGACACATCCTTTTACAAAAGAAAAAAATCACTTTCCTTCAAGCTGTTTATAGTCTTCTCCATGAAATATTCAGATGCTTGGTACCAGGTTGCTTCTGGTATATTCTGTGTGGGTACAGTCAAGGTTATAGACAAAGGGAAAGGGATACGTGGGCTGTAGTGAGAAGCACATCAATCGATGCTTCAAAGCATCACCTGGAAATAACTTCCTGTTTACACAGTGGGCGGCAGTGGCCCAGCTACAGACTCAAGGGAATGAGAAGGTCATGTTGTTTTTCTTCAGCGAGATCTAGTCTCTCTGCGTTTCTGTCATCTCACTGCAGAGAGAGGTAACTGACTCATCACCAGGTACAGCTGGGTGCTCAAATTTTCTCCTTTATTTCATTGCTAAGAGCAAAGAAGGGGAGAGTATGGGGCTTTGACTGACCTGCAGGAGGCTTACTTCTCATGTTCTCAGTGGCTTGTAATGGGTCTGCTCATCGCTTTAGCAGATGACCTTTTGGGGGACTGTGGTAAAACTTGAGGGATAAAATGCCTACAATTTTCAGAGCATCAAGTAGCTTAGAACAGTGTTTAATTTTTAGGAATTATAGTCTCAGAATAAAATCCTTTTACTACTTCCTGGTATTACCTATTGATCTAGGATGTGTTGCCATTATACGTGTGGGAAACACTTGGAGACACAGGAAACCTTGGAGCACATTGGGAGAGCTCAGAGCATACCACAGTGCTCGTCAGCAGCACCAAGTGTGTGCCCTCGGATGATGGT
>JAQHUG010000150.1:3789177-3842287 GCA_028555095.1 Dicrostonyx torquatus
TTTTTGTTTTTCGAGACAGGGTTTCTCTGTGGCTTTGGAGCCTGTCCTGGAACTAGCTCTTGTAGACCAGGCTGGTCTCGAACTCACAAAGGTCCTCCTGCCTCTGCCTCCCGAGTGCTGGGATTAAAGGCGTGCACCACCACCGCCCAGCTAAGAGGAGGGATTATAGCACTAAGGGGCACAGAAACTAAGGCAGAGACTTGGGAATTGGATTAAAATGATTCTCAACCTTTTATATTCCTAACACACAAGGCAGCATGCATAAATATGTCTTACTCAATGCAATAGAAAACTTTAAATAAATGTCACATCGAAAATGAAGTTAAAGTGTAACATTGTGAAATCCAATCTTTTGGACTGTGTTTTCTTCCTTCCGGTTTTGGTAAGTACCCTTTCTTCTACTAGGTTAAAAATCAAAGATGTTCTTGGCTGAGTGTTGTGCTAGGCACTGGCAGCGCACAGGCAAATTAAATAGACGCCTGAGCCTCAGGCAGCTCTGTCCGCTGGGGGAGACAGACACGGGTGATGTCACTGTGAAAGAAGATGCAGCCAATAAGGTAAAGCAAAGCAAGGTGCTCAACAGGGTCATAAGTACAAGGTCCATAAGGACTCCAGAGAAAGCCAGTGCCCCACCTAGGAAACTGGGTCTAGGTAGAGGAGAGGGAGGTGAGAACTTGGCTCTTGTGGTCTTTCACACTAATAATCCAGTATTTTTTCTTCCAAACAGGAAGAAATCTTTGCTGTTTTATTAGAAATACCTGTTAACCATTCAGGCTGAATTTTGGAGCATTTAATCAGGATAACACGGAGATCCGGGGAGAATGCTTGCAGGTATGAGAGCTACATGCTCAGCCAGTCACTGGGAGTGTGAGATTGAAGAGGAAGAAGCCACAGGCATCAGGAAGGTGTACAAGAGTGTGAGCCTTGGGGAGTCAGACTGGAAAAGGCAGAGGAGGAGAATGAGGTGCAGACTTAACCAGAAAAACTGATTCTAAAGTTTGCATGGGAAGGAAAAGAAAATTAAAACAGTGGTGACCCTAAAACACAGTAAAAGCTGTTTACAGTCAAAAAATAAACTGTAGTGTAGATTGGGGAAGAGAGCCAGAAACCAACCCACATATGGGTTTGCATTGCATCCTGATCAAGGTGAAAAAAAAAAAAAGACTTCAGTAGAGAACAGGGAAAACCAAATGTGTCTGAGCAGAGACAGCCATATTGAAAAGTGAAACTACCTCGTGTGTACAGCCTGTAAAACCGGTTCCAACTCCATCATCTGCCCAAGTGAGAACCCTAATGCAAAATACAAGGAAGCATAGGGAAGAGTTTGTGGCATTGGATTAGGCAAGGGTTTCTTCCAGCCAGCACCAAAAGCTCAACCACACAGAAGAACTTAGAGAAACTGAAATCAAGGGTTTACACCATTAAAAGAAGGCAAGTCCTAAGGGGTGAGAAAATATTTCCAACTTCGGAAGTCCAATAGAGTGTTTGTATCTAGGACATGTAGAGATTATTTAAAACTTTATTAAAAGAGAATCAATAGTTTAAAATAATGACAAAATATTTGAATAAAGACATCATCAAAGAAAATACAAGAAAAGTACATGAAACAAACAACAAAATGCCATCGTTCACTCAGGAATGGAAGAGGAACGTCATCAAAGGAACGCACTATGCCCTGGCCGGGGTGGCTCATGTTAAAACACCGACAAGACCAAGTACCAGCAAGGAGATGGAGTGTGCTGATGGAATAATAAATGTGAAGATATTTTTGAAAAACTGACAATGTTCTTTATATAAGGTCAATTATGCATTTACTATAGAAGATAAAAACCCTCTTCCTAGCAATTTTCCAAGGAAAATAGAACATATTCATTCCTATAACTGACTTCATTTGATTGCCAAAAACTATGGGAATAAAAACACACAAACATTCTTAAAATGGGAAATGAATAAACCAACTGTGGTAAAGCCCATGATGAAAATGACTCAGCAATGAAAAATGAATCAACTTTCCTCTGCACACAGCATCATGAGTGAATGCTCTGTGTTAGATGAGTCCATATTCAAAAGTGCTATTTGATAATAATTTCATTTATCTTTCATTTTCTTTTGTTCTTTAAATATTTTAATTAATTTTTCCTACAATATATTTAACTCTCCAACTCCTCCTAGGTCCCATCTACCTCCTTACCCACCCAACTTTATGTTATTTAAAAAAGCAATGCCAGGCGGTGGTGGCGCACACCTTTAATCCCAGCACTCGGGAGGCAGAGGCAGGCGGATCTTTGTGAGTTCAAGACCAGCCTGGTCTACAAGAGCTAGTTCCAGCACAGGCTCCAAAGCCACAGAGAAACCCTGTCTCGAAAAACCAAAAAAAAAGCAACAAACAAAAAACTCAGCAATAACACAAAAACTAAAACCAAAACAAATAGGCAAGGCAAAAGACCAATAGGACAAAGAAGTCAAAACAAAGAAAAACAAAATAATAATAATAAAAAAACTCCATTAGATTTCATGGACTTTGGTTTGTATTGACCAACTACTTCTGGAGATGGGGTCTGCCCTGGAGTATGGTTCATAGCCTGAGTGACACTCCATTTGAAAAAAACTGATTTTCCCTCTGTCAGTGGGTACCAATTACAGAAAGCTTCTTGGTTAGGGATGGGAGCCCATGTCTACTTGCCACTGTCAGTGCTGGGATGCCACTTGACTTGAACTTCTTCAGGTCCCCTGTGTGCTCCTACTGTGTCTGTGAGTTCACAGGTGCTTCAGTCTTGTATCTGGAAGACATTGCTCTTTGGCCTCCTCTGTCATCTTTGGCTCTTACAGTCTTTCTTTACCCTCTTCTGCATAGACCCCCGAGACTTGAGGAGAGGAGTTTTGTGAAAACATCCCATTTAGGGCTGAATGCTCCAAAGCCTCTCATTTTCTCCCTACCATCCAGTTTTGGGGCCCGTGTTGATTCCCATCTGCTACAAGAAGTTTCCCTGATGTGTGTTGAGGGAGTTACTGATATGTAAATTACATACAATAAGCTTTCAATAGCAGAAACCATATGATTGTCATGATTGGGGTAAGGGAGAAAAGTGTGCCTTGAAAAGGCACGGGGAAATCTCCCTGGATGAAGGAATTGTTATATATTTTGATTACAGAGATTATACACACATCAAAACTTATAGAGCTATACATTAAGCAGGTGAATTTGCCCTTGCATAAATTAGACCTTAATGCAAATTTTATATAGATTATTATTGCATGTAATTTTCACAAACCATGCTTTATTTAGAGTCACAAATTCTGAGGGAAAGTATAAGGGAAGCACAGTTCAGGCTCCATAAGGACCTGGAAGGATTCTAGATTAACACAGAGCTAATAATAGCGGGAGCTAGCCAGCAGGTATGGCCCAAGGTAACTGCCACAGGGCCATAGGGCATTGCTCAAACCCTGTCTACTTTGTACTTCTTGAACAAGGACTCTTTTAACTGTGTTCCTTGTGGCTCACTGGCTTTCTTCTCCTCATAACACATATGTGATATTGCATATTGTGTGTGTCCTGTGTCACCTCTCAGAACCTTTCAGGTTCTGAAAATGATGCTCCTCAAAGATAGGATTGTCGCCTGTCTCTATGTTCATCATCTGAACAGCTGTGCCTGAGAGTCTTACAGAGTAAGTGAGTCCTCTCATGGCCTTCACTGGACTACAGGTCACTTGACAGAGAGTCCTGGGAGAGTTCTGAGCTTCTCCCAGGGTCCTCTTCGCCACGCTTTACATGGAGACTTTAGTATACACATTTTCTCAGAATCTTCACAGTCCAGTATGCAGTGAGGGTGAAGAATGACACTGGTTCTGTGCATATGTGGGGTACGTGAGTAGGGGGACGGATGCAGGACCTGAGCCTGGAGAAGGAACCTGGAAGGAGCAAGTTTCTGGAAACAGCTGTTAGGATAGCCCTGGAGTCTGCTTTCACTCTCTCCTTGCCAGTCCTGCTGAAGCTCGTCTGAATTTCCTCCACCATTAACAATGTCAGCCATTCTGTGACCAAAAGAGAAAAAGCAAAGACATTTTGGAGATTGGGGGCATTAGCAACCTGCCTCCAGGTTTTTAGTTATGTGAAAAAAAAGACAAAAGCATTTTCGTTTAAGTTATTCTATTTACATAGACATTCTTTCCTTTTAAGTTGAAAGCTCTATTGGTATAAATATCAAATGAAATGGAGATGTTGTATTGTGAACCTAAGGCCCTGCGAGTGGAGTGCAGACCAAGGGGCCACGTCAGGAGGTTCTCATTTTGGCAATACAGAAGCTGGTTGTGTCCAGTTCCTGTTCCTGTATCCAGACTACAAAGGCCTGGCATAATTCATATGACTCTGAGTAACAAGAAAAAGACTCTTTCCCCTGGGGAAAAAGGGCTTTAAAATTTCTTTAGATGATTCTCATTCCAGATGTTAAAAATGCCATTTGCTTAAACAACTTTAGGGAGACAGTGAGCATAACATTGGCTCGCTTTTCCATCAGAGCTCTCTTAAGATTTTTAAAAAACCTCCCAAAAGCACAAGCTGAAATCAACCAAAAAAAAATGTCGCTTTCTGGCTTCTGGGGATACCCAGTCACTTGCTTCTGGGGACAGGCAGTCTCTTGTTGTGCGCTCTTGAGGATTTCAGGGCTGTTCAGCCAGGCTTTACAACCCCGACACAATGTCCTGCACTGGAGAAGGCCTAAGGCCTAAATGTGACAATTCTCCTGGGCCCAGAATTGTTTTCAGAGGAGGAGGAGACCATCACGGAAGAGTCATGAGAACTTGTCTCTGAGATATTCTCAACAAGCCCAGAGCAGGTGGCTGGTGGGGAAGGGAGTGGTCTTTCCTCAAGCAGGGGCTTCTCGGGTCCCACATATCTGCGTACTTAGCTCACCTGCCTTTTGCATCTATCTGTTTCAGCTCACAAGCTGACAGGCTCTCTGCCCTCCCAGCTTCTCCACACACCCATCTTGGTGCTCTCCTTTTCGGGTTCTGTGACCTCTCTGGCTTTTTGCCCACCAATACCACTTATTTGACCACCACAAAAACAAACAGATTCATGGGACTCCTTTCCTCTTCAATTCTGCTTTTGGGAGTTCAGAAACTTCCCCTCTAGAGAGGAATAAGTAGCAGGGGAGGAATAAGAGTTGAGTGGACCCTTCAAGGACTCCCAGGAAGTCAGGAAAAGCCTCCTCCTTTCCCCCTCAAGCCTCTCCTTTGACAGTGTCCCCTGGTAACCTTGCCACTCCACTTGTGACATTCCGCTTACACCCTGCATGCTTGGTTAATCCCTGCCACCGCCTTTGATCTCCATCTCACGTAATTTAAACCCTCTTCCTCAATCAGCCAATTGCCAAGTACTAGCTTTGAAACCTTTTAGAATAAACTGATTTTGTATCCCCTGGGTAATAACCTATACCTTGTTTCCTAAATTTCCAGAATGCATTTCATTTCAGAAGAAGCCTTGGGTTACTGAAGAAAAGCCCCTCCCTGTGAGCTTCCTGGACATTAGTCACTGCTGGTCTATTTTCAGAACTCAGACTGGAGTATAGATCAGTGGTCAGAATGTTCACCTAGCATGTGCAAACCCTGGTTAGATCCTCAGTGCTGTATAAACTGGGTGTGTTGGTGACTACCTACAATCCCAGCATCTGGGAAAGGAGGATTAGAAGTTCAACGTCATCCTCAACTAGCAAGTTAATTAGAAGACTCTAGAAGTTTCTAAGAGAAGCTAGAGCTCTTCTGTTAAGCTGGTGCTTGAGCCACCCGACCTTCTGAAACACACGAGAGTCTGCAGTAGGACTGGGAATTCCAGTCACATACAGGTATTGAAGCAAGTGTTTGCTCAAGAATATTGTTCACCTAATAAACTATAAGCTACAAATTATAGGCTAATAAATAATTGAAAGGTATAGTATGTGTGCTCAAATGCAGCTTCCCTCTGATTATCTACTATTGTAGACTCTAAACCCTGGCAAGGCAAGCATTCCATACAGATGAAGATGCTCTTTGGCCAAGAATAAATTTGGTTCCCTTTCCAACACATTTATCATCTTTTTTTTTTTTTGGAGTTTTTTGATTAAACCGAATAAGCATTCAGAGGAAATTCAATAACATAGAAACTATTAGCCCATACTAAAACTTAAGAATAATTTCTGGAATGCTAGTTCTGTCAAGCATTTTGTCCCTCCCATTGGTTATTTGATTTGTTCCTCCATTGATCGTGTTTAAGTCAGATTAGACTGAGTTAACATGCAAGTCCAAACTGTCATGTTCTAATGTCTGTTTTCTATGTCAGCCCCACACTGTAACATAGTGATAAGATCTCTGATTATTACAGTCTGTTGGGGCCCTCGTAATGAATGTGCCACCCAACACAGACTTCTAGAATTCTACATCAGAAGAGGTGAGGGAGAGGAGGGAGAAGTAATGAGGAAGGCTAAAGAAGAGAAGGTTGGAGGGAGAGAGAAATTGGTTTCTGGTAACAAAAGAATTCAAATGTTATTAAAAGAAATAGACATGCCACGATTCTAGGAAGCACCCTGCCCTCGGGCTCCTTTCAAAAGTCTCCCTGGCTCAGTGGGCTCAGTGTGCCGGAAGGCTGGAGGACCACACACAACAGAGGGGCCTATGGGACAGGGAACACCCAGGGAAAAGGGAGAACTCCATAAGGAAAGCTCAGAGACTGAGCAGGGTTGACAGATGGAGACAGTGACTCTCCACCAGTGACCGGTGAACATCAGTCCTCACTTAACAGTACAGAGTCAGTGCAAGAAGCGTGTGGTCGATAATGAATAGTCGTTTGTGTTGAAAAGGAAATATTGGGGCACATGTGAACTTAATAATACAAATTTTCCAAAATAGAGAAAGGAATGAATATTTGGTCAATAAAAATAGAGGAGTTTGGGCAGGCACGTGATGAATTTACACCCAAGGAATTTCTAAGAAAAACTAACATTTCGGAACTGTAGTTTTACAGAATCGGTAGAATAAATATTGGGTAGAAGCGAAGAATGTCCAAGCCTATACATTTGTTAAAGGAAATAAAAAAGAGAAAATAAACACTAAAAGTACATGCGGAACCTTTGATTCACAGTGTATACGATAGTTATGTGACACATAGAACATGGTGAAGGTCTTAATAAATAAAGTTCTTAGGGGAGAAGACAAAAAATCCTGAGCAAATATATTACATGCAAAGTTTAAAAATATAGGAAAAATGTTACTTGTAGCCTAAGCAATAAAAATTCAGTAATAAACATGAAAAGAATACGTTGACAAGAGTAAGGAAAATTGATAGGTAGTTAACAGCCAATGATCCCTTATTGATAAGTAGTTAACAGCCAATGATCCCTTACTGATAGGTAGTTAACAGCCAAGCATCCCCTTACTGCGTCTCCTACAACACAGGTGTCTTGTGATGACAAAGTCTGTCACATTAGGTGTTAGTCAGGGTTCTCTAAAGGAAAAGGACCGAGAAAATCTCTCTCTCTCTCTCTCTCTCTCTCTCTCTCTCTCACACACACACACACACACACACACACACACACACACACACACACACCGCCTACCAGACATAGACAAACACACGCACATACAGATAATATATATATATGATTTATTAGATTGGCTTTGTATGATTAGTCCAGTAGTCTAACATAGCTAGTTCACACTGGAGAGACCAGGGATATAGTAGCTATTTGGTACTGGAGGCCCGGGGAAGTCCTAGAGAGTTGCTGGATTAAGATTTAATATCATCGGCAGCAATAGAATAAATGAACTTGCCAGTGAGAGTAAGGGCAAGCAGGCAAAACACAAGGTTTCTTCTGTGCAAGTCCTTTGATCTGGGCCACCACCAGAAGGTGCCATCCATATTTAGATTGGTCTTCTTGCTTCAAATGGTCTGTTCAAGAAAACTCCTCACAGGAGTGCCCAGCAGCTTGTGTTTTAGCTGATTCCAGATTCAGTTAAATTGACAGCTGCGATTAGACATCACGCAGGGTGTTCAGATTACAGTCCCCATGACCACACAGAGACAGGTTTGGGGTGTTCTCAGAGCCTCCGTACAAACACTGGGTGGTAGGAGATGGATGTTATCTTAAAATGATGAAGCCATAATTATGGCAGGGGCAAGGCTATGTAGGAGGATGCAGGAACACCATCCAGAATCACAGAGAAGCTAAGCTGTATGAACGCTGCGCTGGGTAGCTCCAGGTGTGCACGAATTAAGCAGGAGTATTTCAATGAACCACACTAGTTTCCCCTTCCCCCAACTTGTTATATTATCACCCTTTAATTTTTCAAGTTCTAATTCCAAGTTAAGTTCTTGGGAGTCATTAGGTATAAGATCTATGGAGTACCTATTCCTTTCCATGTGTGTTTTCTCAAAACAAGCTGATTTTCCAACATTCTGCCACCTTCCCTCATTATTGCTTGATTCTGGGCCTTCTGAAGGAGCTGGAAATACCAGAGTTTGAGGTGGGATGGCCTGTCCATGAGAATTCCTCAGACACTACCTGTCAGACCAGAAAACAAGTTTCTACTATATGCCTCAGTAGGAAGAAGGCTATCTTTTCATTTTTATTTTACAGTAACTACAGTTGGCCCTCCATATCTGTGGATTCTGCATCCACATCCAAACCCCCAAAAATTAATAACAAAAATGTCTGTGCTGAACACATATGGGCCTGGTTTCTTGTCATTATTCTCCAAGAAATATATTGTAACAATCATTTATACAGAATTTGCTTTGACCTGTCTAGGTAATCTAGGGATGAGTTAAGGTACACAGGAGGATGGACAGGGGTTATGGGATAAGACTACTCCATTATATAGCAGATTTGAGCACAGGTGGATTGTGAGATGCAAAAGACAGAAACAATTCCATGTGGGCTATGGAGGGCAGAGTGGTTTGACTTCTTCTAGATTATAGAGATTTGGATCCAATTTATCCAAATGTTAGTTTTTTATTATCTCAAGAGTCTAGAGCTTAAATAGCAATTTAAATGTTAATCCCAGTTCTTGGTACATAGCAGACACTTCGTTTGTTTATTCAGCAAATATTAATTACTCCGTAGACTCAAAACACAATAGGTTTTCAGATGATTTCTAACAGCTGTGACTTGATGCATTGTGGGAATTCAAATGGAACTTCAGAATTTAATTATTTTAAATCTCCCAATCCACCTCATTTGTGGTTAATAAGGACATCCCCTTGTGTGCCAAGAAAGAGTCACAAGGGCCTCTATTGAGGTACCTATGGAACATTGATACTTCTGTTGCGGAATCTAGAGTCTCCTGGCAACCAGGACACTGAATCTCATAGTAATGTGAGCATAGCTCCTTGCTCCAAGTCCTTATTGACATGAGAACAATAAGGGAATGAGAAATTAACACAGCCATGAAAGCCTGGTCTACGGTTCCCAGCACTGCTGATTAAACACCCTAGCCCAGTTGACTGTTCCTGCAGAGACTAGAAATGTCCATGCAGTCAGTGAACAATTAGAGGCTAAACAAAGAAATTATCTGAATCTGTTGAAAAGCTTTCCCACCTGGTGGAGGAAACATGTGTTTAATTCTGCCACCCACGAAGATGGTCTTGCTACTGAAGAAGATCCAAACGTACAGTCGTTCCTCCAAGAATCAATTCTCCTCACCCATGACAAGACCTAGTCCAGACCATACCCCATCCTGAGACTTGGTTCTCAGGTTCATGTCTGATCTTTGTTATCAGTCGTCCTCAGCTCAGTGCCCAACACTCAGGGAACTGGACAGCCAGGGTCGCACCTCCCAATGAACCCTTTCTCGGCCCATCTTCACTCCTGTCCGTGAATTCCTTGCTTGACTCTTTTCCAGGTTTTCAAACTCAGCTCACCTCACTTTTAGAATGAAGGTCTGACCAACCGTGACCACCTCTCCTCAAGTCCTTTATTTATAAGGGCTGCTGGGATGCTAAAATGGCTGGGATGCTACAACAGCTCATTCTTCAATGCTTCTCTGAGAACAATCTCTGCCCTCCCCATCTGACTAAAAACTCTGTGGTTTGGACTCCCATATAACAACCCACCCCCTGCAAGCTGCAAGCTAGCTGAATCATGTCCAAAGCTACACCATTCCTGTTCTAGGCATCATTTCTACACAGCCTTGTATCAGCTAAGTCTACCCTCAAGGTGAATACTTCCCTGGTTCAGTCCTCAAAAGTTCATAGGATGACTCTTAGTCAACAACTACTCCAGATAGCGTGATCCACAGCCCTGCCATACCGTGGAGGCCCAGCCAGCCCTCATTCTTCATGCAGAAGGTCTTTTGGCAACTTGCTTTGCCAGTCCCCATACAGGTCCAGATATCTCAGAGGTGTTCTCTCCATCCCTGTTCTGGATATCTGTGAAAGAATTATGAAAAGCCTTCAATAGAACAGCACTTGAATTAAGTACCCATTTATGCATAGTTTTATAGAATTTTTCTCACACTGTGTGAGTATGAAGATGATATAGCTAGTACAAAACAGAAACCCTCCTCTAGCTCTAGGTGAAACAGCTGGAAAGGTGAATGCAGAAAATCAGCTGGGATGACAATGTTCCAACTGTAATTGCAAAGATATCCCAGCTGGGTTGCTGAAGGGATGTCAGTTATCCAAAACAAGCAAACAAAAAGACGGGCTTTTCAAAACTGTATCATCAGAAGATGGCTTTAGGGAAGAATGAAGGTGGCCCTCTGAGCAAGGGCATTCCTACCTCTGGGCTTCCATGTCAGCCAGGTGGCTACTGACCACTTAGCAGAGTTTTTAAAGCAATACAGGGTGACAGACGATAGGGCAAAGTCCTGAGTGTTAGATTCCTAATAGTTCAGTAACTATCCAGAAGTCCCCAGAGCTTAGCAGAATGGCAAACTATTCATGTCTAATTAAGTGTCTTCAGGGATCAAAGCTTTGCAGTCTCTGTCACTGAAATGACCGTTTGGCATAAGGTCATTTCTGTGCCACTGGAATTAAGAATTCATATTTCTGCTTTTGTTATTTCCAGCCAACCTAAACAAACCACCAGGGTTTACTCGGGGCTCAGTACTTAGGCCATATGAGCAGTAAAAGGCAGACAGGTCTCAGTAGCAGGAAAGTCTTTATAAATTTACCATTGAACCTTTCTCTGCAGTTTCATTTCCTGACTTGGAAAGTAACAGATATTTTACTCCATCCTGTGTTTGAAATATCAGTCTTCAGCATCACACAAATTACAGCATCCACAAAAGAAGCCATGAAAATGTGAGGGTATCACGGTGCTCTAATCCCCTCTCCGAGCAGATGATGTAGCTGAACCCCTTCTGTCACACATTTGATTACTGTCATGTGGAAGCCACACATTGCTCCTGCATCCAAACTGTGTAATCAGCATTGACCTAAAGCTTATTCCAAGCCAGCTCCCTAGCCAAGCTTTGGAGGAGATTTGGATCCAAAAATGAAGATTGGTTTCAATGTGAAGGCATAAAGTAAAGCAATAAGGCAATGTCATCGCTTATGTCAATCTCTACTCAATTTGCAATAGAAATCCAGCATGTCGGCAGGCATAGCCTGAATGTTTCCATGATCAAAGCTGAATCAGGATCCAGGATACAGCATTTATAAGCCAAGGAATCCGCTTGTTTCAACTGCTTTTCCTTACTTGTGAGACTGGATACAGAGAAGCGACAGTGACCAAGTTCTGATGGGTGACTCATTAACATAGAAGGCTTCCCCAGGGATGCTCAGAGCCCAGTGGCGTCAGATAACAGAGAACACATAGCTATGGACCATATTTGACAAGGCAAAGAACTCGTGCACCTTACAACTGGCATAAAACTTTTGTTTTATGCTTTCTAGGCCTTCTGTGAGAAAGAGGATTCCAACTGCATCTGGATAAATTATGACTTCTGCTCCAGACAATCCTGACACATAGAGTCAAGTAGAGCGATTAAATGTTTTAGATTTCCCGAGATACTTTCAATTGCAAATGAGCCTCTCTGGATTTGTTATCTACTATTTAATTATTTAACATGTTTATTAACACTCTTTTTGGGCCACTGTCTTGAGTTTCTATTGCTAGGACCATGACCAAAAAACAATTTGGGGAGAAAAGGGTTGATTTACCTTACACTTCCAGGTAACAGTCCATCAGTAAGGGAAGCCAGGGCAGGAACTCAAGAAGGACAGGAACCTGGAGACAAGAACTGATGGGCTGGCCATGGAGGAGTGCAGCTTGTTGTCTTGATTCCCACGGTTTGCTCATCTTACCTAGGACCACCAGGACCTAGGTTTATCATCCCAGAAGTGGTACAGTCCATGAGCTAGGCCCTCATACATCAAGCATCAATGAAGAAACTGTCCTCCAGTCAATCTGGTAGGGGAAGTCTCTCAGCTGAGGCCCCCTGTTACCAAATTACTCTAGCTTCTGTCAGATTGACTTTAAATCAGCCCGCACAGCCATGCAGACGCCAAGATGTCAGATTGACTTTAAATCAGCCAGCACAGCCATGCAGACGCCAAGATCACCAAGGCGGTTCTGACTCAGCATCATATTCACGAGCATCCCTTTGAAGCTCTCCCACTCCACACCACCCACAAATGCACTGTGTGTCAGTCCTGTGTCAGCTCTGGCTGAGATGATGCCCGCCATGGGATCTTCTGATTCACCTCTTCAAAACTGGGCTGCAGTGTACTGAGGTTCCCACCCAGGCTGACACTGCCACGTCAACCAATAGTCTTGAGTTTCAAGGTCAATCGTCTGTAAGTCAGCAATCATGGCACTGAGAGCACTCTGGCTTTAGGCATCAAAAATTCTAAATTCAGGCCGCAGGTGGACCTTCGTAGGAAACAGTAACTTGTTCCATCCAGGAACTCATATGGTGGTAGAGAACTGACTTCTTTGGTTGTCCTCTTCCCTCTGCGTGCACATCATGAAGGGCACTAGTGTGTGCGCGCACGTGTGCTCATATGTACACAGAGATGCACAAATAGGTAATAAGCAAATCAATGCAAGAATATTATAAAAGAAATATTTTAAATATTTAAAAAGAAAAGATGACAAATTCAAGTATTGTTTCAACCTAGTTGTTAGGCATCTGGCTGGAATTTTGCTTCATCTGACCACTAGGGGGCATTTAGTCCTCAACTATATCCTGTAATGAATGGTCTTGGACACCATCAGAATGGGGTGAAGGAAGGATCACAGGCAGAGATACTGCTAAACTTAGGTGACAGGACAGTAGATTGGTACAGATGACAGAAGGAACAAGGAGAATTTGAGCACCTTGCACCCAACACTAAGCTAAAACCACCGTCACAATCTCAGCCAACCACCAACTTAGTCTCAGATGGATTTTACTTTTACCATTATTCTGAAGAAAAGAAAAACAAAGTCAGAGAGTTTCTTGCCTACCATATGTCTCACCTGTGAACAGACCAAAGCCTTTGGATTCAGTCAGGCTCTGCTTCTCCCTTTACTTGTGTGTGAGGTGCTACTCCTGTGACCCTCTTTCCTCAAGTCCGGACACCATAACTCTCCAAGCCTTCGTGTGTGTGTGTGTGTGTGTGTGTGTGTGTGTGTGTGTGAATACCATGAAAAATTAGCCAGCAGCTCAATGTTTTCATATTTTTATTTGATGAGGCAGGATTAAATGTGAATGCTACACCTGCCTCATGTTTTATTATCCCTTGAGCATCAATGCTTTAGGCTATTTAATCTAGTACACAGTGGATAATTAATAGATGTTGCATAAATACATACATAAATAATAAATAAATGCCAACCCTTAGGAGGAGCCCAGAAATCTATAGTACTGGACTTCCTCCATCTGGGAGTTTCCTTAAGACCACATCTAAAGTCTCAGACACGGAGAGCCTGTGTGGACTGTTTGTACAGGGTCTGCCCATTGAACCCAGAGGAAGAGAAACCTTAATCTGCTTCCAGAGCTCTTTACACCTGCAAATCCAATCTCCAGCTCTAAAGCAAGTCCAGTGCTAGGTCACACCGGCTTCCCAGCACTCCCGACGGATGCTTGCTTTTCACTGACATGGCAAACTGGTCATGGATTATACTACCCCTTCAGTCACTGCGTGCTCCCAGTGGAGCAGATCTGAGCCCCAAGCCTCTTCAGAGCTGGGATTCCTGAATCTGGAATGTACTGCTACTATATACAGAAAGCTGACCACCACTGTAGTTCCAGTAGAGGGAAAATTGACTTCTGTCCATGTGCTTTTTGGTGCCACCACTGTACTTGCTCGCCTGCCATGTAAAGAGGGGACCATTCTTCTACCCGTCACGTCACTGTTGACTTTTCTGGAGCTGGGATCTGACTGCACTCACCACAGGCGGGGTTTTATGTGAGGGGAGGAGATCATGACAGAGATTTAATCTGGAATGATAACATTGACATTCATTACTAGAACTTGAGTTCTCTTGCTAAGTTCTCCTCCTCTTTTGACTTGCCTGTAAAATGCTATCAGAGTAAATATAACTGAAAAACATTCTGTATCAAAAATAGAAAATAGGAAGGGAGGGTGGAAGGCACAGACTTGGAAAGTTCAAGACCCATCTGAGTCCATCCTGGGCAACTCAGTAACTTTCTGCCTCAAAATTAAAAGGAAAACTGAGGCACTAGAATGCTTACTGGCATCATCAAGGCCCTAAATTCACTCCAAACAAATGAAAATAGAGAAGAGGAGGAGAAGATGAAATGAACACCTTCCCTGATGGAGAGGAAACATCACAAGCCATTTAATGCCCTTTCTTCTTCACCTGAGGTTGGAAGAGATCAACAGAGACCAAAGAACTTCTAGGCAGGGGTAAAAATAAGTCATTTTTCTGGCGCTCCATACAATCTGAGAAAAAGTGCTGGGCATGTACAGAATCAAATAATTTTCATGAAAGGAAATTGCTTGAGGTATCAAAATGCTTCACTCTATAAAACTGACTTCCTGAAAAAAATGAAAAAATTCTTAGAAACTCATCTACATTCTCAGCAGACTTGAGTGGACACCACATTAAAAAGAGGGCATGAATGAGTGCAGGAAAATACTCTCTTAACAATGGAAATACTATTGCTTCAGAAATAGAGAGAAAAGATGGCTTGATAGGTAAGATAGAAGAGCACTCGAGAAATTCTCATAAAACTTACAGGAAAGGAAGAAGGCTCAATAGGATGGACACAGGAAGAGAAGAGAGAGAGAACATCTAAGAGGTCCACACAGTCACCTAGCCATGGCAGGAGTGAGAGTAGACAGGAGCAAGAAACCATCATAGAAGTCAGCTTACCTGACTCTTAAAGTCGAACCTTTTAATACAAAAAATGCCACACACTGAGAAGACTCACAGTGAAAGAAGACCCAGCCTAATAACTTTGTGTCTAGGTCTCAAAAACATTGAAGGAGAGAACGAAAGACCAAACATCTAACTAACTACACGAGTTGCTGCAAAAACAAAGAAAGCACCAGAAGCAAGGCAGTTCCACACTTCCACGTTTGCAATGCATGTCTGCAGACTATAAATAGAACACACTGCCATCCCCCAGCATCAGATACTATGCAGGTAGAGAATTCCCTCTACCACAGAAGGTTCAGATCCTGCCCCAAATTTTCTAAGTAAAACCAACAGTGCTGCAGACAGAAATTAAACAAACAGAAGCATGAGCTTGAAAAACCATAATTAATAGCTATATAATTCTTGGTTTATGACACTTTAATATACCTGCCAAAAATGATTGCTTGGAAGATACGTTAAAATTTATTAAGAGTCTTAGGAGTAATGCTCACAAATTACTTCAGCAGAACCCAGAGGCTTAGGAGGGAATAAAAAATCAGTAATTTCCAAGTTGGGACGCTTCAAAGAAATATATAAAATGAGTCACTGTCATATAAATCACCATTTGTTGGTTGGGAAAAAAAATAAATAAAAGATACCATTTCTAAAAGAAATTTTTAGAAACAGCAAGTGATAAAACATTTCAGAAGAATGAGGTTGTACTTTGGTGTCATCTAGTGAAGGATTGGTGTGGTTCCTCATGTCCTGCCATCTCCATACCTATACACACACGCAAGAGACACACAGGGCAGCACTGCCTCTAACAGCTGCAAGCCATGTGTCTATTGAAGTGCACGAAACAGATCAACTGGACATCTGGGGAGATGATTTGGTGGGTAAATCGCTTGCTTGCAAGCATCATAAATCATGTAAAACCCTGCAGAGAGTTAGTAACCTGCAATCCCAGACATTTAGAGGTGGAGACAGAGGACAGGCTGAGAGCTCCTGGTTTAGTGGGTGACTCTGCTTCAGTGTAAAAACTTAAAAGGAGAATGATCAAAGAATGCATCCAACATCAACTTTGGGCCTCCACACATACACACAAGTGCACACACACATACACACACAGAGAGAGAAAGAGAGAGGGAGGGAGAGAGCTGTGCATATATATATGTATATACATATATATGTATATGTATATACATATATATGAATACCCATAGTCATACACAGAAAATAAGAAAATTATTTGAAAATTAAAATATAGTCATAGAGCAATACTGTGCAGCAATAAAACCCTACAACCATTGAACAAAATTGATGACCCTTATTACAAACCAAACAGGGAAGCGTCTACAGTTGAGACATGTCTTGAATGTGTCCCCAAAAAGTTAATATGCAAACTTGGTCTCCAGAGTGGTAATGTTGTAGTGGCTGAACCTTAATGAAGTAGGACAATGTGGCAGACAATTAAGCTATGATAGCTTAATTACAGTGCTGACTGGAAAGAATTGTAGAAGAGAATTGGTCCCCATGGCCTGGCCTATAAATCATCCTTGCTTATTATCTTACCATATGATTCCCCTCCTATCAATGTCCCCACCACAATGGTGTCTGCCAACTTGTAATGCAGCCAGGAGCCTTCACCAAAGTCAAGCAAATGAAGATCATATATCATGCTCCTGAATCAGTTTTGGGTAGGTGAATTACGTCATGTATTACCCAGCGTCAAAAAACAGACAAAGGCATGAAGCATGAAGAATATACAAGGTCTGCCTGGAGAAATGGCTTGGTTGGTAAAGTGCTTACTTCACAAGCACGAGGACCTGAGTTGGGATCTCCAGGATGAAGGAGAATGTAGACAAGCAGACCAAAAACTATAAGTAATTTGTCACTCACCAAACAAGAACACATTGACAAAAGAGAGTTTCTGTCATCGTGAGGACCCTGGAAATGCTCATTCCATCCTCCAGCGATGGGCAGAACTGCCGCACAGTGCCACACAAGTTAATCAGTAGTTCTACAATGTCATTGCATTCTTCTACTCTTTGATTTCAATCTTTCACATTGATTTTGTTGGAATGAAATGCATGTATGCATGTAATAGATGTTTGTAGATCTGTGATTTTTTTAAAGAGTTAAAATTCCATGAACTGTCCCAACAGAGAGTCAGCTTAATAGCTTTAAATGTGTCTGAATATTAAAAGGCAGGTAGCTACTAAACAGATCAGAGGAAGTGGTTTTCTGCTATTATAGTCCAAACAGCAGAGCAAGCTAACTAACTTAGATCAGACTTCATTTGAAAATATGTGTGTTTTTCAGTGCTCTCACCTATGAGCCTGAGAACACAGCTCCCTTATTTGGCTGCTAGAAAGATTAAATAAGGGGATATATGTCAAATGCCGTGCTGTTCCTATTCAATACACTGTGATGTAAGAAAAAGCCACAAGGTTATGTGGCTGTTATAAGGTCAATTCTGACACCACAGTCGGACATGAGTGATTTTAGTGTCTTCTTTCTGTTTGCATATCTGTGGTAATTTGAATGTGTTGGCCCCCATAACCTCATAGGGAGTGGCACTATTAGGCGATGTGGCTTTATTGTAGTAGGTATGGCCTTGTTAGAGAAAGTGTGTCACTGTGGAGACAGGCTTTGAGGTATTTTGCTGTGCTAGGTGTCACAGTCTCCTTCCTGTTGCCTGCAAGATGTAGGACTCTCAGCTACTACCCCAGCACCACAACTGCGTGCATGCCAACATGCTCCCTGTCACGATGGCAATGGACTCAACCTATGAAACTGTAAATGAGCCGCCCCAATTAAATGTTTCCTTTATAAGAATTGTCATGGTCATGGTGTCTCTTCACAGCAATAGAAAATGCAAGTAAGAAATATGTCATCATTTTTATAGCATGTATTGATGGAATTTTTATTATTATGA
The DNA here is from genome assembly GCA_028555095.1 of Dicrostonyx torquatus. Taxonomy (NCBI): domain Eukaryota; kingdom Metazoa; phylum Chordata; class Mammalia; order Rodentia; family Cricetidae; genus Dicrostonyx; species Dicrostonyx torquatus. The sequence continues at coordinate 3,807,397 of JAQHUG010000150.1, forward strand.
GAGATCCCTCAAGATGCTCTCATCAGCTTCTTCAAATCTGATTGCCACAGCAAACATGACACCCTTGCATGGAAGGTTAGTTCAGCCTCACTGCTGGTGCTGCAACCCAGGTCTTTGGATTTTTAGCTCAAGGAGGCCATCTGCACAGCCCCAAACTCCTTCTTGACACTGTATCTTGGATGCATTGCCATCTCCTACAGACTAAAGGTCTGTGCTGTCCCTGAAGTGAGAGGCAGATCTATTTCTCTTTTGTTGGAATGGGAGGTCCAGCCTTTTCTCTACCTCCTCATTCTTGGAGAATAAGATTAGCCTGGCAGGGTTGTATCAGACTGATGCAAAGTTGTGCTCTCCCAGTTAAGATGAGCCCAGGAATAAGCAGGCAGCCTTACTTCTCACATAATTTTAAACATGGTCAACAGCAGCTCACCTTGACCTTGGGTAACCTTTTTGTGGTATGTCAACAATTGTGGGGGATCAAGTTCATGCAAATACAAGGAAGGTGGAAGTGTGCAAAACCTTTCCCCTGTGGGTGAAGAGCAGCAGTGCAGGCAGTCGAGAGTGTCCTTTTCTGGAGTTTTCAACGGTGTCCAAGTACAGTGACCACCCCAAAGAGACAGTAAATCTAGAATCTCTGGAGGAGACAATGGAGAAGGCCATTGGTGACCCACTTCCATCTTACATTAGGGTTTAAATAAATGTGTCCCAATGTCCAGTGAGTACAGTACCTGAGAGATCTCCAGAGGCCTCCTATCATGAGATGTTAAATGACCCAACTCTAGAGTCTTGAGATAGATTAATTGCTACTTTCTAATGCACATTGGGGTATATTATTTATCATTTGAAGCCCACACAATGTCATCCTCAGCCTAGGGTTAGCTTTTATTATTAATAGGGTTATTTTACTATTAATAGGGCTAGTTGACTATTCAAACCATGGCACTTTGAGGACAAAGGTCAATTTACATAACTATTTGGTGAATGCTCATACAAGGATCATCCTAAGCAAACCATGTTATGAAGTTCCTGAAGTTATAACCCAAACTTTGAGAAATACTTTCCAAAGGCCTCCAACACTCACGATTCTTTGTCACCGTGGTCATAGTTCACAGACAAGAATTGTTTATGAGAGACTGTGGGCTTCTCTGACAGCCTAGCAAGTTCAGCGCACACAGGGCAGGGAGATGACTACAGAAAAGCCTTTCAGAAGGACATCCATACCAGAGTCCAGCACTGGATGTATCCATCGACTCCTGTGGCTTCTTCCAGGTGCTCAGCGCGAGCACTCTGTGGCTCCATCTGACTTGCCATGCCTTGCCACCCGCTCAGGGACTCCTTCATCCTTTCCTGACCTGCATGTGCCGCTCTCATCATCCTTCCTGACAGGACAGAACACAGGGACGACATTCAGAACATAGACACTTGGGCCCCTCTCCGGACCTCTGGGGCATCAATCTTAGCCAGCTCCATAAATGCACTTTCCAAGCAAAATCAACAGATCTTACATCATTCTCCAAGTTGATCTACAACGTTTCAAAGATAAGTTCTCTATGATCAAATCTATTGTTCATGTCCCACTACCAGAGCACCATTTGCTGAGTGGGAACTGTCAGTATGAAGCATGGAAGGACCCCTTGCTGTATTAGCTTCTGGCAGGGAGTTGTTTGTCTAGCTCAACACCGCATTTCTCTAACAAAACTGAATTTCCCCATTAGAGTCAAAATGATCCTTTCCAGGCTAATGGCTTTGCCTCCCTGGGGTCTCTTGATGCCGTTCGTAGGAAGATGACTTTTGAAGTAACAGGCCATCTAGACATATAACCTCTCTGGTGAGGAGAAGACAAGAGACAAAGCCTTTGACTTGGCAGTTAGCAAGAAAGTGATCCTCTAAGTGAGAAATGACAAGCACATTGGACTAAGTTATAGGTTGCCTGTAGCCTTCAAAATAACAAAGATCTGCCCTCTGGTTCTCTCACTCAATTCTGCCTCCCTCGTCCCTTCTACTGCCAGTGTCTACCCTCCTTTACTTCCACACTGTGATGGTTCCAAGGCCCTGGTCTAAACAGAATCTTAGGTCTCCATTTGTAAATCCAGGGTGGAGAACTGGAACATTGCCTGATATAGTCTAGGGTTCACAGATGTGCTAGATTTATCCTGGATTTTGACTTGTAGAATATCCTAAGTGTTAGGATTCAGGCATTATGCTGGCCCCTGTCACCTGGCAAGATGTACCCTGGCAATACCCTGGCCAGCTCAGGGTTCTGTGACTGACACATCTCTCCTAAGTACATAGGTGCAAAAGGTCCCATTAAGAGTCAAGCTCTGCCCACTCCTGCTCTCTTTCCTCCTGCTGGTCCTTGCCTCTTCTTCATTTTCCTCTTTGTCATTTGCTGACCAGTGAATTCCATAGATCTCTCTACCCTCTAGAGTAAAGATTATAGACATGTGCCACGGTGTGGTCAGCTTTTACCTGTGTGCTCGGAGTCATAACTCATATTTTCACAAACAGCACTTAACCCACTGAGCCATTTCCCCATCCTCCATTCACCTATTTTGTTACATTAATGAATGTATGTATCTGTGCATGTGTGTAATGTATGTATGTATTGTATGTGTATATTTGTATTCCAGTATGACACAGCACATGGGTGGAGAGTATAATCAATTTGTTGGAGTCTCTTTTTCTACAATGTAGGTCACAGAAATCAAGGTCAGGTTACCAGGCTTGGCAGCAAATGCCTTTACCCACTGGCCCATCTTTCACTTTCCATCAATCCATTTCTAAGTGAAATACTTTATTCTATCGTGTGAACGTATCACTCTTATTTGACTACTTCTCCTGAGTCAAACAAGCAAGTGGTACAATATGTGGACTGTGGTAAATAACAAACTAATACACACACACAATGTAACACGATGTATTTGTTCTTTCATGTATATTTTTATAAAGCATTTTTCAAAGCATTGGCAGGATATACACTATAATCAAAATTATTTTTGCAGAGAATTGTATTTGATATAAAGAAAAATACGTGAGTAAAGTCTAAAAGTTTAGAAAGATATCAAGAAAAGGACACTTAAATCATGAAAGAAAATAAAAAGGTATATTTTTTTCTGGTTTTAATTCTGTTATGGCTTCCACCAGCTGTGGTGGATATGTGAATTCAACTCTCTGTGTATTGAAGTAGCAAGAACCATTTTTGCTCCTCTGAAGTAACCAGCATGTGTTATCCCTTTGATACAGTGGCTGTGAATCTGGGCGTTCTTTTTAATTCCGTGGTCAGTTTCTGTAATGGAACGAGACATGGCTAGTCACTGAGTACATTTCTTGCACTGGCCAACTTAGGAAAAGTAATTTAAAAAATTGTTCTAGGGAGAGGGGGGTTTGTAACCTGAAACAGTTCCCTATTTTCTTCTGTTTAAAACTGCATTAGCATAACCTGGGAATGGTGGGGCGTACCTGTAACCCCCAACACTCCAGTGGTGGAGGCAGGCAGATCTCTGTGAGTCAAGACCAGCATGGTCTACATATTGAATTCCAGACCAGTCATGGATACACAATGAGAACCTTTCTTAAAAGAAAAGAAAGAAAAGAATAACAAAAACAAATCATAAAAGCTTATATTGCAGTGAGCGTGTAAAGTCCCATGGGAAGCCACACGGCTTCAGAACAGCCACTCTCCCTGGACAGAACTTCGTTGAGATGTGTGGATTTTGTATCTGCCTAATTTCAATGTGTAATGTTTTTTTATTTGCAAATTCTTCACAATAAAGTTTTAATTGATTATTAGATAGGCAAAGATGTGAATGTGGGTCTCTGACTAACACCAAAGCATCCTAGTATAGTTTAACATGATATATAAATTGCCTTGCTATACATAAAGTATGGTTTAAAACAAAGTAAAATCATGAAAATTTCAGGACAGCAGGTGAATCTGGAAAGGATTATAGAATGTGAACTGACCCAGACACAAGCAGACACATATCACAGCCTCTTCTCCCCGCTGGGGAGTATGGCCTCTAATAAGATCCAGTTATATGTGCGGGTCTGAATGTGGGCTTTAGCTATGGAAACCATGAAGGAGTCCTCAAAAAAGAAAGAAAAGCTGTCTAGGCAACCAATTGCCAGGAAAGCAATGGGACACATGGACGTGACAGTGGAAGACAAGTGCCTAGGGGAGGAAAGGTTACAGTGGGGTTAAAGAAATGGAGGAGATGGGAAGGGAGGATTCAACAAAATACATTTTGCTTGAAAATGTCATAGTGAAACTAATGCTGTATGTGCTCACTAATACTAAGAAGCATTTTGATGATATTTACCTCGGAATGGGGAGTTGATTAAGATGAAAAAGGAGCCAAAAAGGATGTGATCTGCATTGTTCTGGCTTCTTAAAAAGACTAAATTCTTTTATTATCACACAACTTAGAATTCATTTCTGCGTTAAGTAGAAAATGGTGTTAGTTTTGAGCTAGCATGCACATGGTTCTGCAGTGAATGCGAGTGTATATAAAATTATGGTCTCGGGCTTATTGACGCTTCAGCTCCTCAGTTTGTTACTTTACAGTGAGGTGAAGAACGTACACTCAGCATAATGTGTGTGTGTGTGTCTGTGTGTGTGTGTGTGTCTGTGTGTGTGTGTGTCTCTGTGTGTAGTTGTGTGGTGCTGAAGCTACCATCCATGGCTCTGTCAAGGCTAAGCAAGCATTTGATCACTGAGCCAAACCTCCAGCTGTATAAATGGTGCTTTGAATTTTGAATACGGGTTATTTTTTCTGGGCTAGCCGTGTGCAGTTTGACTTTCTTTTGTCATGCTGGGTGGGAACAGAGAGCATGGTGCCGAGTGAACCACACTGTCATGAAAGAAAACAAGTGTTTGTTATGATTTTTTAAAACATCACATATGATATTTAACACTTTCTCATAAAATCGATTTTATGCTAGGTAATTGTGTCAACCTGCGGCTTATTGTGCGTGTTCAGAACACAGCTAAGGCTGGCATTATAGATGTCAAGCAGATAGAAAGCTTCATTTGAAGCGATCATGGAAAACATCTTCTGAGGGACTTGGCATTTTAAGTGAGTGGCATCCCTGCTCTTCTTTCTTATTAATTATACATTATCCAGCAGAACTTTAATATTACCATCTTATGAAATTTGTCAAAGGAAAGAGAAAGAGAGAGATAACCCATAATCACACTACCTAAAATAACCACGGTTAACATTTTAGTGCATTTTATTTCTTACCCTATGTGTGTAATTTTGCAAAATTGTAATCATACCCAGTATAAATTTTTTCATGTTTTCCCACTTAAATATTATACCGAAAGCATTTTTAATGTCACTACCAAGTCTTCATCACTTCACCTTCGATAGCTGCACAATAGTTCACCAAATCAAAGAGTGTGGTTTACTTAACTATCTTATTATCTTCGAACACTTTCTTTCCCCATCTTTGTGGCTGCAGTATTCTTTTATACACCCTGACCTCTCACATGGAGTTAAAATTACTTGGCCAAAGAAGGAGAATTTTCATTTGCATCAGTTTACTCCACTGCTTATACAAAGGAGTCAAGCTTCCCTGGGCTGGGGAGGAGAAGGGAGTAAAGAAGGGTTCAGAAAAGCACAGTCCACTTCCAAGCAAGGGGCCTGTAGCCGCCTTCCCGGGAAGCACCGGGTCCTTTGCCTCCTTTCTTACCAGCTATTCTGTTTCTTTCAGACGGAACAGCTGATAACCCTGTGGGTCCTGTTTGTCTTCACCGTTGTGGGAAACTCGGTTGTGCTGTTCTCCACATGGAGAAGGAAAAGAAAGTCCAGAATGACCTTCTTTGTGACTCAGTTGGCCATCACGGGTAAGTGACTGTACCAGCCAGAGACAAGAAAGCTGTGTCCAAATTCCTGCAGTGTCAGTCAGTTTGATAGTGATTTCTATAGGAATACAAATGCCTTGTTGGAACCATTGTCTCTATATGTCCATGAACTCCATTATGGCAACAACTTCTTATGTCAGCAACATGAAAATGACACTCCCAGTGTTACCGCAAAGATCTGTAGGGTTTCATCCTTCCTGTACGCGATAGCCTCCCTAGTACCGTATGGTCATTTGATCTTTTCATCCCATTTTAAGAGGACAGGAAATACATCCTTCCTAGAAAAGCAACCACAGTGATCTATATTTACTGATAAAATGTGACATTTCCAGACCTTCGCAGATTAAAGTCTCTGGACATTGCTTTCAAAATACAGGTGATGTGGAACACCTCTGTTGGAAGTAGCATGAAAATAAGTTGATAGCCAGGATTTGAAAGATCAAATATGGGCGTTGGGAACATCCAGCTCAAGAAGGGTGAAGACAGCACATCTGGAAGGGGAAGGGAGAAATATACCAAAGAAGGAACTGCACTCTGGAAGGAAGGTCCCACGCAGAGGGCACAGCGGAAGAGAACCTGTTTAAACGGGAGAAGAAGGAGCAGTGAAGGAGGAGCATTGCTCCACAGGCCAGAGAGAGAAGGGCAAATGAGGCTCACAGGGAGTCCGTGCAAAACCAGGCGTGGAGCCCAGGGGTATGCTAGCAAGAGGGATACCAGAGTAGTTTTATTGGGGTTAGATTATAGGAAAAGTGTAAAAGACAGAAGTGTTGTATGTGCTAACAGGAACGAAGGTAAATCTCCACAGTGGCTGCTAGTGTGTCTCAATAGGTGCTATTTACTGCTTCAGCTGCAATATGGCTACAGGCTTCTTGGGAATTTAGGTTCGAGCCACAACATGAGAAATAAAATACTATCATCTTTCTCTTAAAGAAAATCAGTGCACATTTATTTATTTAATTATATTTCAATTTTTAAGAAATTCAGGCAATGCATTTTGATTATATTCACTCCCTTCCTCCATTTACCCCAACACCTCCCTGCCTACTCAACTTTATGTTCTATCTATCTAACAATATTTCATATATAAATATATATACATATATAGAGATCTATATAGGGAGATAATCATCTCTCTATCTCCATCCATTATCTCTATCTCCATCATCTCTATCTCTATCACCTCTATCTGCATCCATCATCTCTATTTATCTCTATCATCTTTATCTCTGTCATCTCTATCTCCATCATCTCTATCATCTCTATCTGCATCCATTGTCTCTTTCGATCTCTATCATCTTTATCTGTCATCTCTATCTCCATCAAATCTATCTCTATCATATCTATCTGCATCCATTGTCTCTTTCTATCTCTATCATCTTTATCTCTGTCATCTCTATCTCCATCAAATCTATCTCTATCATCTCTATCTGCATCCATTGTCTCTATCTATCTCCATTTCTAACTTTATCATTCCTTTCTCTCTTTTTCTCTTTAAAACTGTAACATGAGGGTCCTGCTCGTTGGGATTTGTGTCCCACCTGGTACCCCACAGCCGGCAAGGCCCAAAGAAAATCACACAGAGAGTCTACATCAGGTTATTAACTGATTGGTCCATTATCTCAGGCCTCTTACTAGCTATTATAACTTATATTAACCCATCTATGTTAGCCACATGGCTCAGTACCTTTTCTCAGCTGGGCAGCTTACATTGTTGCCTCCTTGGTGGTCTGCGCAGAAATGCCAAGGGAGCTTCCTGCTTCCCAGACGGTCTCCTCACCCTGCCTCTACTTCCTGTCTGGTTGACCCTCCTATACTTCCTACCTGGCCAATCAGCATTTATTTAAAACATGATTGACAGAATACAGACACATCTCCTGCACCATAAAACCACTGATTCCAGATTGTGTTAGTCAACTGCTCTTAGGTGTGGCCCTAGAGTATGATTAACCTATCAGGGGTCACATAATTGAAGGAAACTGCCTCTGCCAGCAGCTATCAAATCCTCAGCTAGGGATGGGGCTTTGTACTCACTTTCCATGCTTGGATTACTTTCCTGACCTGCACTGGTACAGGTCTTATGCAGAAGTACAGAAGAAACCTCCTACACCATCCAGCAAATGCTAAAACATGACAGACCCCAAGAGAGGGCAGTGGAGCTGCCTTTGATTGTGCTGCTCTGACTGCAGTGCTATAATCCACATGCTAAAGAATTGTGTATTCCCTTACAGTATGAAAACTTAGAGGTAGAAAGGATATCAACCTGGAATTTATTTCTTTTCTCACAAATGACAGAGGAGTAATTGAAATTTTATCATCTATTACAAAATAGGGAATATATATGTCCTATTTTAATTTGTAGTCTGATTAACCCGGAGTTGATTTATCATGGTGTCGTGAAAATGTTTTTTATATTTTGAAGCTTAAAGGGTCACAGCAGAGGTATTTCAAGTGAAGAGAGATTTTTTAAAAATTTTTTTATTGTTAAAAGAAAAATTTACATTTACTCCCCTTGTTCCCAGCCCTCCCACTCCCCCACTACCCCACGCCCTCCCCCTGCTTCCTTAAGATGAGGCAGGATACCCTGCCCTGTGGGAAGCCCAAGGCCCTCCCCCCTCCATCTCAGTCTAAGAAGATGTGCATCCATATAGAATAAGTTCTCAAAAAGCCAATACATGCAGAAGAGATAGGTCCCAGTGCTATTATCATTGGCTTCTCAGTCAGTCCCCATTGGCAGTCACATTCAGAGAGTCCGGTTAGGTCATATGCTCACTCAGTCCTGGTCCAGCTGGATTTGATGAGCTCCCAATAGATTAAGCACATTGTCTCAGTTGGTGGGCCAGTCCCTCACAGTCCTGACTTCCTTGCTCATCTTCTCCCTCCTTCTGCTCTTCCACTGGACCTTGGTAGCTCAGTCCCTTGCTGTGAAGAGAGATTTTTGAACACATGGAATATTCCAGAAGTCTAAGATTGAGGTTCAGGGTCCAAACGTGATATATTGTGGAAGCCATTGGAAGGACGGCACAAACAAGGGGCCATGATCTCCGTGTTGTTGTCAGCCAAGGGAAGAAGACGTGAATAAGAGTGGAGGAGATAGACACATGCAGCCACCATTAAGGAACCCACTCTTGGAGACGTCTGCTTCTCCCATGTCCCTGGCTGCCTGTCTCCCCTGCTCCTTCCAGGTTTCCTGTGAGCCCTGACTTCCAGTCTCATAGACATCCCATCTTTATCAGATCATGTGATGCAGGCCCTAACTGGGTGCACACCTTTTCTTTTGTCTTCTTTAAGATTACCTGTAGAAACATGAATTTTTGTGCTTAAAAGGTATGTGAACATTTGAAGAAGCGTAATGAGATCATTGAAAAGCAAATACGTTAAAATTGTGTACTTTATGTTCTCACAGCTGTCAGCTGCCACGAGAATTTCTCAGTTCTGTGTTGTTCCAACCCTGGGTCTTAGCTTTATGTTTTAAAAATGTTCTTTTATTTCTAAATGTCTATTATCATATGTCAAAGAGTTCTAACTTTTCTTTGTTTTATTTGTATTTTACTTTTGTCTTCTTTTTTACTCTGCACCAAATCATACCCTTTAGGTTTCAAAGTCAATAGGTGCCTTTTATAGAGAGAAAGTAAGTTCCTATCTAAGGAAATAACAACAGAGCCAGTTACAGTAAGGAACTCACCAGCAAGCACATGGATTCACATGTATGCTTAAAATTCTCATGGCCAAAACGAAACCCTTCTGAATTATTTTAAATTGTGAGGTGCATGGTTTCAACTACTAGCATATAATATGGTCTCATGTCAAACAATTTGAACTTGTCAGTTTATACTCAATAGTATAACCTATAATAATTAGAACAACTTTTAAACTTTTTTATAAAGTAGCCATCAGTACTAAAGCGAGAATAGACTCGAGGACAGACAATATATCCTATAGAAATAATTCTTAATGCAAAAGAGTTATAAAATGCAGGTTTTTTTGTTTTTTGGTTTTTTGTTTTTTTTTTTTTGGTTTTTCGAGACAGGGTTTCTCTGCAGCTTTGGAGTCAGTCCTGGAACTAGCTCTTGTAGACTGGGCTGGTCTCAAACTCACAGAGATCCCCCTGCCTCTGCCTCCTGAGTGTTGGGATTAAAGGTGTGCGCCACCATCGCCCAGCTAAAATGCAGTTCTTAATAAGTACAAAAATATACAATTTTTACATAGTATGCTGTGTTATATACACTTAATCTAAAGGAGGTTAGTTTAAAAAAGAGTTAAAAATATTAGAAGTACTAAACCGGAAGGTAGGCTATACCAACAGTTGCATTTTATACAGACTAAATAATCAAACCAAAATAACGAGTTCATTGTGTATATTTTAACATTACCAGTTATAGTCTGTTAATAAAGGATGTGTCTTAATGTAACACACAAAAAGTTAAAATTTAAAGGAAAGAGTAAAGGATAGTGGGTTAGTATTGGCTAGCTTTCCATTACTGTGACAAAGTAGACAATTATAAAAAGAAAATAAAATGTTTGCTTTGGTTCATAATTTCATAGGCTTCAGTCTATTATGACAGTACTGTGTTTCCTTTGGGACTTTGATGAGACAGAAAATTATGGTGGGAGCATGTGACCAAAGGCTCACACACTTAACTCCCAGTGGCCAGAACAAAAAAAATTATAGGAGGAAACAGTACCAATCTTCCCTTCAAGGGCAAACACCCAATGGTCTAACGTCCTTCTACTAGGCTCTGACTCCTAAAGATTCTGTCACCTCAAAAGAGGACTGCAGGTGAGGGCTCAATCCTTTACCCGCATGTGGGCTTTGTAGGGACATTTAAGGTCCAAGATACAGAAAGTAAGTAAAGTAACTAAAGATAGCTAATCTCCCTGAGGTAGAGACAAAACAGACAGTGCCCACTAGACTAACTCCCAGTGAAGCCATATCTCACAGAAGACCCCAGAACTGTATGTAGGTCTGCTGGTATCCAACCCAGCCTGGCCCCAGATTCCAAGCGTAAGGTCTACAGTACAACTCTGCATATAAGGAGGCAGGTTTGCTGGAGACTGAGACCCTAAACCTAGCTGTAATATGATATGTCCTATTGGGAGTTGTATTTACCTGGGTTTGTTATTCTTTTCTCTTTCCCTTTTTTCCTTAATTTTGAAATTGGAGTATCTACTGATGACTTCCTCATTTTGTTTTGGAAATATGCTACCTATGTTGACTTCACAAATTCGCCGCTGTCAGGGGACCTGTTGCAGGAGGACACACACCTTGTCTTACCCAGTTAGATTAGACTCAGGTTTGGAGGGTGTTTTCAGTGAAATGAGCATTTTTCCCATGAGATAAGGATAGTCAGTTTTGAGAGCGGAGACGATTGATATTTGGGGGTGGGGGATTCATGGTGTTAATTAATGTCCAATGCCATCAGTGTGGAACCTTCTAGAGGTGACTGGGTCACAGTGGCTCCGCCATCACAAATGGGTTAAAGATATTATTGTGGGGTAGAGTTTCTATTAATAGGAGCTAGTGTTTCTCTCTCTCTCTCTCCTTCCCTCCCTCCATCCCTCCCTCTGTGTATCTGTCTGTCTGTCTGTCTGTCTCCTCCCTACCTCTTTCATTCTCTGTCACTCACAATGATACAACAAAACAGCTGTGACCAGATGTTATCCCCTGATCTTTGACTTCCTAGCTTCTCCGCTATGAGGAAATAAGTCTCTATCCTTTACAAGTTATCCAGTCTCAGGCATTTTGTGACAGTAGCATCAACAGACCAAGATAATATACACAGAAAACCAACTGAGAGAAGACTCTGCAGCTACATTAAATGTTTATATATTCACAGTCCTTCTTGTGTTCTTCTGAGATTTTTTTTTGCCCTTATCTTGTCTTGATAGTTGCTTTTGGAGGAACACAAAGACAGCTAAGAGGGATTCTAAGGCTAAGCCTAATCTATTTACCAACAATTTGGCATGCAAATTTGCAACTATATTCCTCTTGAAACAGTGCATCACATATACACTCAGTATTATTCTTGATGTGGTTTATTTGCAAACTATTTCACGCCAAGGCAGAGCAGAGGTTTCAATCTCAGATGCCTTTAGGGGTGCAACAGAAGATGAAAATGAGTGAGACAGGCACAGTGGAGGCCCAGCTGGGTGCAGCGTGCACCCTGCCTAAGGCATTCAGACCCAATTTTTCTCAAAGACTATGCTGATCAAACAAAGTGCACACTACACATGATGGCCATATTTGGCCTGAGGGTACTCTGCTAATAACCACAGACATAAAATTAAAATTAAGAGCTTGAAAAGCTTGTGTTGTTATAAAAGTCTGGCACACCAAGCATAAATAGCATCTACGGGCCATGAGGGTCAGGCTTAAGCTGTTTGGTTAGGTTGTGTGGGATGGAGGACAGAGATGCAGGCATTTAATATCTTCAATGGTTTGCACAGACTTTATTTGAAAAAATTTAAACATCTATTGTCCATATTGACCTTGCCACAATAGGATCTCTCCGGGGTTTTTAATTGTATGTCTTAAAAATAAACCTGAAACCCTCTGTGCTCGGTGACCCTAACAGTAGAACTAAAGATATAAAGAAGAAATTCCTACTGACAATAATGGAAGCCTTGGTGATGGTCACCCCATCCTCTAGGATAAAGAGAAAGACCCAGATCAGCTCATGCATACTGAGCACTGGGATTCTGGTTGGAACTCTGTATATTGCATTTCTCTACGCAGAGGAGAGAACTCGACGACACTGGACCTGGAGCAGAAGCTTCTGGTTTAAGCTCATCAGGGTGAGCTGTTCTTACTTAAAGGTCCTGATGTTAGGATGTGCATGCGAAGAACAAGCCAGCAAAAGCACAGCTATCATTTATAGGTGACTTCCTCCTGGCATCAAGGATATTTTAATTTAAGGGGCTGTATTAGTGACTTTTCCGTTGCTCTGAGAAAACACCGTGAGCAGAGCAACGTACAGGAGGAAGAGTTTACCTGGGCTCCTGGTTCCAGAGGGATCAGAGTCCATCGTGGCTGCAAGTAGTAGATGCAATGGTAGAAGCAGAAAGCTGAAAGCTCTCATTCTCAACTATAACAAAACATGAGTTTGAATAGGAATGGCCCCAAAGACTCAAAGATTTGGATGCTTAGTCAATAGGTGGATGGTACTATTAGGAGGTGCCACCTTGTTGGAGTAGGCATAGCTTTGCTGAAAGAATCATGTTACTGGGGGTAGGTTTGGGGGATTCAAGTGCTCAAGCCAGGTCTAGTCCCTCTCCCTCCCCTCTTCTCTCTCTGTCCCCTGCTAACTGTGGCTCTGAATGTAGAACTGTCAGCTTTTTCTCCAGCATTGCATCTGACAGCATGCCACTATGCTTTCCACCATGATGAAAATGGACCACAACTCTGATGGGTAAGCCAGCCCCAACTAAATGCTGTGGTCATGTTGTCTCTTCGCAATAATAGAAACCCTAACTAAGACAGAAGTTGGTTCCAGAAGTAGGCTAAAGCTGTGATAGGCCAGACTATGCTTTTGTTTGGAGAAATGTGGACTTTGGGATTTAGGATTAGGAAAGCAGTTGAATGCTTTAAGCAGGAATTAATAGGTTATATTGGGAACATGGAGGACAGTGGTGCTTAGGGTGATTTGATGGGGCCTGACTCAAGAGGTTTCAGAGAAGAATAATAGTATGTGGTCTAGAGACTATTCTTTTGACACTTTGGTGAAGAATGTGGCTGATTTCTGTCTTTGTCCAAAAAAAAAATTGAAGACTAAATTGAAGAGTTATGGATTAATAGCTTTGGCAGTGGAGAGTTCCAGACAGCTTAGTATTGACTGTGTTGCTTAGTTATCTGTGGTCAGACATGCTTATTAAATACTTAATGAGAAGGAGCAAGCTAAGCAAGGAAAAAAAAATGTTCATTTGAGGAGAAATGGAGTACCAGGAAGTATAATGGAGTTAAATCCAGTGCCCAAGAAGATAAAAATTTAAAGAAAAGCCAGATTCTGAATGGAATAAAGGGAGTGGTGAGCCCAGAACAAGACCCCACCCAGTTAAGCACCCAGTTTGTGAAAAGGAATTTAAAAAAAGCTTAGGGCAGCGTATGGTGGCACATGCCTTTAATCCCAGATCTAGGGAGGCAAAGCCTAGTCTACACCTTGAGTTCCAGGGCAGCCAAACTTAGGTAGTGAAGGAAACAATCAAACCCAGAAATCTGATGAAAATGCATTTGAATAAGGAGTCTATGCTCCAGCCCAGAAAGCAAGAGAACTTGACTGCTTCAGCAATGTGGTTTTGGTTTTAGAGTCAAGGATACAAGAAAGGGATTGCTTGATCTCCCTCTGTGACTAAGAGAATTCACTGAGGCCAGACCTATCTCATGATTCTCCCTTCTTGGAGACCCAGAGAGTCCTCTGTGTGAATCTGTGAAGGTGAAGCCTAGATTGTCTTGGAGACTGCAAGATGTTGGAAATGCCAGAAGTGTGGGACACCTGCTGAGGATATCTGCTAACAGGGAGAGAAAACAGCCAAGAGAGAGAAGTGTGTTGCAGCCAACAAAGCTGCAAACAGTTGGAGATCTGAAGAGCACTTGGACATCAGGCATGGAGCTGCAGAGTTTGGAGTGTGCCCAGCTGGTTTTCAGCCTTGTTTTGGTTCAATGTTTCCTCACGGCTCCACTTGTTCCCTTTTGGAATGGTAATGCATCACCTGTGCCATTGTATGTTAAAAACATGTGACCTGCTCTTTTTCATTTTGATTTTACAGGAGGTTACAGTTAAGGAGAGTGCCTTGAATTTCCAATGAGACTTTGAACTTTGGACTTTTAACCAGAATTGAAACTGTTAAAGAGTATGGGGAGTTTTGAAATTTTACTGAATGCATTTCTACATTATAATATGGCTATAAATCTATGCTTCCGTAGTTTGGAATGTGGTGGATTGAATAAAAATATCCCCCCCCAAAGACTCATAGATTTGAATGCTTGGTCACCAGGGACTGTCATGATTAGTGCCACCTTGTTGGAGTAGGTGTTACTTTGTTGAAGGAAGTATGTCATTGGAGATAGGCTTGAGGTTTCAGATGCTCAAGCCAGGACAAGTGTGTCTCTCTCTTCCTGCTGCCTATGGATTAAGATGTAGAACTCTCAGCTCCTTCTTCATCACCAGGTCTGACTGCATGCTGCCATGCTTTCTGCCATGATGACAGTGGACTAAACTTCTTTGTAACTGTAAGCAGGCTAAATGTTTTCTCTTATAAGAGTTGCCATGGTCATGGTGTCTCTTCACCTCAATAGAAATCCTCACTGAATGTTTCTTATTAGAAACCTTATAAAGACTCAGATCTTGCCCCCAGTGATACACTTCCTGCAGAAAGCCTCCACCTCCTCAAAGTTCCATAACCTCCCCAAACAGAGCTGCATCTGGACCCAAACTGCTCAAGTGCCTGATCTTATGGAAGCCGTTTCTCATTCTAACCACCACTGACACTGCTTCTCTGCTACTAAGTCAATCAGTCCATCACCAAGTCAGGGCAGGCGCTCAAGCAAGATCTTGATGCAGAAACTATGAGAAATGTCTCTGCTAGCTTGTCTGCTCCTGTGCTCATACTTAGCTGACTTTGTTATATGCCCCAGGACCACCTACCCAGGGACTGTGGAATGGACTCTCCTGCCCCTGTTAATAATCAAGATATATTTCATCCCAATATATGCCCACAGGCCAATCTAGGCAATTCCTCAATCAAGGCTTTCTTCTGAGAGGACTAGTTCACACTGAGTTGACAATAACTACAGTAGGGACTGTCACAGCAAAAGCACTATAGTGTAGTTTAAATAATGTAAGTTTGCTTCTTGTAGTTCTGGCAGCTGGGAACCCAACACCAAGGTCAGGTTTTGATCAGGGCTCTCCTCCAGACTTGCAGATGGCTGTTTCTTGTGTCCTCACATGACCTGTCCTCAATATGAGTGAATACACTGAGAGAAGGAATCACTGTCCTCTTCTGTGGCTTTTCTAGAAGGACCTACCCATGTCACCCTGCTTAACCTTTATTATTTCTGTAAGGATCCTATTCTCAATATAACAGCATCGGGAGGTGGAGCTTCAACGTAATAGTTTGTAGGTGGTTTTGCAGATGCTAATTCTATTAGGAATGGAAAAAGCCAAGTGAATCAGAGAATTACAAATGGCTCAGATGTAATGGAACACAGTTTGAGAGAACAGTGGTCCTAGAAGACAGGTCCTGTAGCAAGAAGGAAGCAAACCTGTACCCTGAGCATGTGTGTTCTGCTGACTCCAGTCAGGGGTTGCTGGAAACCATACAAGTGCAGGAAATGAGGAACCTAATTATCTTATAACCAGGTATGACTGATAGCATAAAACCACGTTAAGGACAGGTGACTAACCGTGTTGTGCAGTGTGATACAGTGTTGGGCTGTGGAGGGCAAGGCTAAACAGTAAGGTGGGAGCCGTGGAAGGCCAGGGAAAGTGCAGCCCCCACGAAGCCGTCAGGTGGGTTTAGTGAGGACAGCCGAGGAGTAGAACTAGACGAAAGGGAGCGGGACTTCCAGATGAGTACTAGAAGGGCTGGGATCCAGCGATACTGTGGACTGGGTGCTGACACAGTGTCACAGGACATGACAGCAGCAAGCAAGGACAAAGCCGTGAAAGCTGGACCTGTGAAGTCCTGTTGCGATAAGGGTCTATTGTCTGTCTCACATCCTTTATGCATAGTGTCCGCTTTAATCCTCATAGTAGTCCTGCGGCCTACCATTGACCTCATCCATTTTTTATCTTTAAATTGAAGTACTGCATCGCTTCTCTTCTCTCTGTTTTTTCTGCCCAACCCCTCCCAGCTACCCTCCTAGGAACCCCTCCTATGCAAGCCTCTCTTTCAAGTTGATAGCCTTGTTTTCCTTAATTATTATTGTTATGTGTGTGTGGGTATCTCTCTCTCTCTCTTTGTGGACATATGCGACCTATTGACTCCATTTTTTATTGGTGATGTCAATATGGTTCAACCACTCTGATTTGCAGACTGAGGGGACTCAACCCTGGGAAAGCTAAATTTGGCTTCACTTAGAAGCCATTAGTTACCTGCAGTTCTTGGTCTAGGGGTGGGACCCTATAAAATTTCCCCCTTCTGCATTAACAAGTCTGTTGATACTGTCATTGTTCCAGTTGTATTTCTAAGAGAGGATTCCCAGCAGACTTCCTAGTATTCTGGCCCTTAACAATCCTTCTCCCCAAGTTCCATGATGTTCCCTGAACCATAGATGCTCAAGCTGTGATGTAGATGTATCATTGAGGCTGGGCTCTTCATAATCTGTTAGTGTTTGTACCGTGTTCGGTGTGATTTTCCACATTGGTCTCCATTGGCCATAAAGAAATGCTTCTTTGATAAGAGGTGGTCGTTACACTTACCTGTGGATATAAGGATGGGCTTTGGCATGAAGTAAGAGATTGCGCTGGTCTACCAAAGTGACAGTAGTAGATTCCTTCCTAAGACCATGACCTCACTAGCCCCAGAAAGATGGTTAGGTTTCCAGGACCAGGCATAGTTTCTCTCCTATTGAGTGGATCTTAAGGCCAATTATGTAGCTTTTAATTGCCACTGACACGTGAGTGCCACTTATTGCACTTTTATGTCTATCTTACCAAGCTGGCGATTTCAGTAGTTCATAGGTGGGTAGGACTGTTTAACTGATTGCCTCCCTTGGTACCTTGCATAGTATTTTCTGGAACTATAGAAGCCAGACTGCTGGAAATCAGCTTCAAGGTCAGAACAAGATGGAATCATTGAGTCCTGTGTTCTAATAGTGTGGTGTCTTCAGCAATAGAAGTGAGGCTGCCCTCAGCCTCTGAAAGGCAACCAAGAGTTGCATGAGTAGTTTATAGTCTTTGGGGAGTTACTTGGACTGCCCTGACCTGCACTTTAAAGGGGATTTCTCATGCCTGAAACTAGAGACTTTGTTGGTCTATGGTTCTTGTAGGGACCATTGTCAGCACTAGTGGCTCAACATTTCTTCACATATATTTCTATATAAAATAATATGATTACTTAAGGTTTTATCAAGCACAATTGGTGTCAACCATTTCTCATCCATTCTTCTCATATATTTATAGTGAGTGACATTAATGTGCAAAGAGCACTTGTCCTAGGTCATACAGTGAGTGGGAGACGAGAAATTCAAACTCCAGAGCTCCTTTTTCTAATTCTGAACTCTCGGTCACTTTACACCGCACCTTCCCAGCATACAGAGGGGTGGGGGGCTGATCCATGAACTACTGTAGAATGATGGAAGTGGATGTTACAAAATTGAGATGCTGGTGCCAACATATTTAACAAATGAGTGGGTTTAGGTAAGATAGAACATAAGAGTAACTAGGGGCAGAGGGATGTAAGAGCTAAGTATAGAAATCTCAAAATTTGAAAGTACGATGACTCAGCTAAATTATCTATAGCTGAGTAGCTGGCTGGATTTCCAGCCTGCAAAGTGAATGTCAGGGTTGCCTGGCAGGAGGAGGGGGTCCTGCTCATGGAGGATAGGACACAGGAAGTTCCTGCACACACCAGTACCTCCCACGCCTGCTCTTCTTGAGTGAAATCTGTGTCACTGGAGACATTTCTCTGCATATCTCCAGTAAGCATGCATGCCAGGTTTTTGTTGTCATCTCCTCCTAGGTGGAGGAGATTTCTGAGAGTCAGTAGAAGGAGAAGTGTGGAAGGGTTATGGATAGCTGGAGTAGAAATGTCCATCTGTCTCGCTCCACCAGGTTCCCAGCTCTGCATTGTGTAACCAGAGTTCCATTATCTCCTGTGCCTATGAATTACTCGTCCCATTAGAGAGGGAGATTTTCTAAGTAGTAAAGACTCAGGATTGGAAAGAACACTGCTTCGGTTTCAGTCTTGTTTACCATCTACTATATGCCTTAGAGAAGGGGGTGGGGAAGTGCCAATGCCACAGAAGACAGGTGGAAATTTCTTAGATAACATATGCTGAATGAGTTCAGGACAAGCCACTTTCAAATGCCTGGCCTGCTTGTATAACTGAAGGCAGTTGAAACCAGAAAACACTGGAGAGATTTTCCCACATACCTCTTACCTACCTAAGGACAGATCCTCCACAAAGAGCCCAATGGGCATAAATTCTTCCCTGGGGAATTTCATTACTCCAAGGAGATGGCCTCTTATCCTGAGAGCAACCTGGAAGGTGCCGCACCATGCCCTGGTGACCTGTCATACCTGCATCTAGTCTGATAGTGGCTCACTGATCTTTAAAATCCTCGCTGCCTTTTAAAGTAATTAGGTATGTATCCCACCCCTCTATGTGCCCTCCTGTATCTAATATTAAAAATAAGTAAATTTGCCTACCTTCCTACCTGCTATTTCTTATTTCAGAAACTTAGTTATTGGATACAGAAGGGAGTCTCCTTTTCCCCTAACATTATCAATTCAGGTGACATCACCAGTGACAGCATATTTGGGAACCTATTTTCAGTGGCATTATTAGTAGCTCTTCTGAGGGAGGACATAGGTGCAGGCAGTCATGTAGGGTAAGGCCAGTTAGCATTCTTCGTCATTGCTCTGCCGGGACCCACATCTACAGACCAGCCTCCTACTCACAGACCAGTAGCGTTGAGTAGCTCTGTGAAGAACAGCCTCATTTCCATTTGCCTTTTATTCATTTAGCTGGCAAATCAGTTGGAGTTAGATTCAGCTGCACATGCATAAAATGTAGATAATGGAGGCTTAAATTTATATGGCTTAATTTTCTTCTCAGATAAGGAAGTTCAGACCTAGGTAATCCAGGGCTCATATTGTGTTTTATTATCACTGGGGACCCAGACATCTTTACATACTTAGTCCTCAAGGTTAGTTCATGGTATGAATGGCCATTAGCTTAAGATAGCTTCTAGAATTCCTATCTTCATGCCCAAATTAAGTCAACAGAAGACAAAAGGAGGAGCAGAGGAATTCATGCAGAGGGATCTCTGCCCCCCTTTTTCTAGAACTCCCTCATATTGACTCTTCCTTGAACTTCACTTACTATGTCCAACTGTGGGAAAGACTAGATGATGCTTTGATTTGTTTCACTTTTAATGTAAGCTGGTTGGCCAGAAGAGTTTTTCCTCCTTAAGAATGAGAAAGAGATAGAGGTGCCTGCTGGGGGCAGAGGAGTCTGTTATGTCTCTGCTCACATATTTCTGTATTTCTGCTTCAGGAACTAAGGCATTCAGGCAATGAGTGTCTGTCTGCTCCCTCCTTCCCCCTTTACAGAGGCTTTTCTCAGTGTGCCATTGTACAGGAAAAACTTGCTTTACTCTTACACAGCAGTGAACACAGAAAGCATATGTGGTTTCAAAAGGCATGATGAATTACCTCCAATGAGAGCAAGCCATTGCTTTGCAGCAGACTTCAGCGGGTGTCCTCTAACCTAATGTAACCTGACAGTACCTGGAGACCAGCTCCTGGGCTGAGGACTCTTCCCCACATCTTCAGATTCCTGTGAAGTCTGTGTGTTTCACTTGAGGTTTTGGGGGAAGATTTACACTCCCAACTTCCCATGTCCCCTTCCCAGATTTCATTATCTTGGAAGCAGCTCACAGGATACAGGGAATTATGTGTTCATTGGATTATTCCGAAGGAAAGTTAAAGAGATGCAAATGAACAGCGAGATGAAAATACATACAGGACAAAGTGTAGGAGGAAGAAGCAGGGCTTCTGTGCCTTCCCCAGAAGGCCACCCTAAGAATCCCGTAGACACAGGTGTCAGGAAGCTCCCCAACACCTATCTGTATGTGGTCTTGAAAAGGTATGATTGATTGAATCACTAGACATTGCTTATTACTTAATCCTCAGCTATTCGTCCCTCTCAGAGACTGAAGGATGGAATGGACAGTTCCAGTCTTCACGAAACCAGCCTTGGGTCTTTCTAGGGAGCAGTTCTGCTTCTGAAACTGTCCGGGGCTGCCCGCCATCACCGAATTCATCCATATTCCAAAAGATATTTATCTCTCCAAACTTTGAAAGGACTTTGGGAGTCACACTCCAGGAATCAAGACTAGAACTCAACTGTACTTCACATCACAACCTTGTTGTATCCTCCTGACCTCTTACGCTCTCAGCTTCACTAGGCATACTCTCTGTAACTATACTGTCCATTAAAGGTGTGCACCGCTACACAGAACCGATCCTGTACTGCCACCTATGCATCGCTTCATCCCAACTGGAGGCTATCAGTCAGTGAACATCCTTCTCATAAAATCCTTGTGGATATTCATTGTAACATATTTAAAGATGATTTATGGAAGAGTACTTATTATACCAAAGAAAGACACTCATCTGGCTTTTAGACTTGCAAATGGCCTTCTAGGCCACCTAGGTCAAAAAGAATCTGTTTGGAATCTTGGCTTGGAAGCTTCAACTTGAACTTTCAGAGAAACAGCTGTTTTTTTGGCACATCGGCACATCGTGCAACGTTAGCACAGCCGTTCTAACCATTTTCTGGATGCATTTAATGACTGTTTTTATTTTATGAGCTAAAGTGCCAATTAAAATTTATTAGTCATTTATCATCTTCAAGAATTACTTGTCTGCTTTATTCAAATGCAGTAAGGAGGAGGACTGATGAGAGGCGCACGCATTGAGTCTGCAACAAAGGAAAGAGGGAGGACGCATTCTTTGGCATGTGCTCAAATCATCTCCTTCTTCTGTGAGGGCCAGACCTTCAAATACCGCGAAGGGAAATTAGCCCAAGAGCAATTTACTAACAGACCTAGGAACTCTCCTGCTTTGTTACTCTGCCAAAGTAGAAGGCAGAGGAAGGGAGGCATTTCCAGGGAGCACCAAGAGCAAGGGGGTGGAAGTGCTGCAGCTCCCCTGGGAGACATCATGAATTTGCATTGTTAATTAAATAACTGTTCATTTATTTATGGACCATCAACACTTTTACCATTAACCATTAACACTTAAAATAGTGGAAACTGAGATTTTCTCCAAACCTATTCACTTGAAATGAAATGCCATTGTTTTAGTTTTCTAAGTGTTCTCCTCCACACAATAACCAGTTCATAGTTTTAATCATTTGCTTTCTATTCATAAGAGATCTTGCTCAATGGTTTGTAATCAAAAGCTACCATCCTTTGAATGGATTGAAAGTATTTTGATGGGGCTGGTGAGATGACTCAGCAGGTAAATATGTCTGTCAGTCAAGCCTGAAAGCCTGAAATTGGTAACTGGGCACCACATAGGGGAAAAAGGGAACTGATTCTTATAAGTTGCTCCTCACCGACACGCACACTAAACCATATATTTAAAAAATGAAACACAGTTTAAACTTGTAATACAAAGTCATATTTTGAACCCCTTTTATTCTTTGACAACTGTGTAATGCATATGATGTATTTTAATAATATCTGATACCCATACCCTTCCTTTTCTGCTCTCTTACCCTCCCTGGAACAATTTCTCACTCCAACTCATTATTTCCTTATTGTCTTTCACAATTCTTTATTATTTTGTTTTATTCATGTGAGTGTTTGTTGCATGTTTGTCTGCTTACAGTGTGAGTACTGAGTGTGCTATAGCACAGATGGAAAGGTGTCCTGGCAGTCAGGGACCAAGGGATGACACACACACACACACACACACACACACACACACCACACAACAAACCTCACACAAAGATTTATTGGAAAGAACAAAAGAAAAGAAAAAGCAGGTAGGTGGCTGCCTCTGCATTGGCAAGAACAACAGAAGACAGGGTTTTATGGCTTTTCCTGGGGATGGGATGGGATGGAGTTTTCCAGGGTGAAGCTATCTAGAATAGGGATTGATGGGATTTCGAGTCCAGAGCTCTGTAGGGTGGGGTCAAGGTCCAATTGTTAGGGCAACTGGAGTGTTCTGTAGGTAGAACCTGGCAGATGGAGCACCTCAGGGGAGGGGCCTGGCCAAGTGTGTGCCTCAAAGGCCTTACAGGTGGCACTGTCAGAAGCCTGAAGAGGATGTTGGATCCCTGGAATCAGAGTTAGAAACAGTTGTGAGCTGCTATGCTCCTTCAGGAATTGGACAGAGGGCCTCTGGAAGAGCAACCAGTGCTCTCAAGCACTGAGCCACCTCTCAACCCCCACACACTTTTAGGTAACCCACCAAGTTATTGGGATCATAGATAATTTACCGGTGCCTACACCCTGGAAGAAAAGTTTTCCTCCTGAATCCAGGAGCCATTAACTGCCAATATCTGCTCAGCAAAGGGTGGACCCTCATGAGCTCCTCCTCCATCCATGCAGGGGTTTTGGTGGGTGTGGCCTTGTGCAACCCTTGTACAGGTGCCACACTTCTGATACCCAGGTGAACAGAACTATTCTCAACCTCGTAATAGAAGGGGTCAGGTACAAAACCCAGGGTGCCCGGAGGATCGGTTGAGCTACAGACGTTGACTATCCTGCTGAGGGCACTCAAACAGGTACATCTTCCAGTGGTACTTTGCTTGGGCAGAATTGCTCGCAGATAACAAGGAAAGGTTAATCTATAATTTTCCACGGTACTGATCACAGCAAGCACAAACCGGCATCAGAAGAATCCCAATGATTTCCTATGTGGACAAGATGCTCACATGCCACGGCTGCTCTCTCCTCTACAGTCATGAGTGAGGGACTGTTTAGAAACTGCTATGGGCCACAGCAGGCAAGCTCTCTTGTACGTATGGTACAGGTGTTCCCAGCACTGTGCAGTAGCAGGAAATGACTGGTGTCTAGAGAGAGCCACTTCAGATTCACTATGTAATGGATTCTGGGACTCTCATCATGTTGACAGCAGTGGATAGGTCTCTCTGTGAGTCTTTGTGTAGACAGGGCTAAGCCGGGGCTATGGCTGAACAGGGTTGAGGATAAGTTAGAGGGCTGTTTGGGGTCCACTGCAGAGAAGAAAGTCAGCAGCAGGCAGCCCTGCATGTCAGTGCGGTGAAGTACCCGACTGCTCTGATCCCTTAAAAGACCTTCAGGCAGCAGACTCAAGATTCAGTGACACTACAGGCAAGTCTGTTGGAAAATACAGTAGTTTCTAGATCTAAACCCATGAGAACCATCACTGGGTCCCCATGTGAATGTGCCTCTGAACTCTTCAAATGCCGCCCCTCTAGGTCATGTGGGATCCATCATCTGCCCTCTAGCTGGAAAAGGCTTGTGTTGATCACGGAAGCTCAAGTGGCTGACCCAACTCTGCCATCTTGTAACATCACTTTGATTTCTCTTGTTTCTTTAGTATTTTAAAAGCTGCCTTGCCCGTGGCAAGTTTCAGAATATTCATTTTTATATTTCCTAGTGTCTTTTTTATTGTCAGTTTCTCGGTAATTCCCTTCTCACAACTTGGTTAATGTCTTATTATCCTGTCAGTTACCTCCTATTCTATAATACCAGAGTACTCCCCACATATAAAAGAATGCAAAACAGACGTTGCTTAAAATTTCAATATGTTTCCTGAACTGAAGATTTTTTGGAATGCATATTTTTTCTGACAAATTTATGCTCTTTTCTACATATTTAATGCTAGAAAATCTATCATAAAATGTTCCAGCAAATGTTTAATTGTCTAATATCTGAATACTTGTGTAAACCTGTCATGTAGACACTCCTGGCAGGGTTTGCACAGTACTCTTACTTTACTTTGGGAGAGGTGGTTATGTTCACAATGAAAAACAATTTTCCTTAAGCAAAAAAAATAAAAAAATAAAAAAATACCATCCTCCTATTCTGGGAATAATTTAACCAAAGGGAACAAATTCTTCTCCCAATAAAACATTTTCTTCTTTAGGAATATTTCACCACTCTTTGTTCCCTGGGTCTGTTTTAGTATTTCCACACTGTGTGGCCCCCTAACAGGCTCCTGAGCCTTCGTCTTCTCCTCTCTAAAACGGAGATGCTAGCTCCACCGTCTTCAGAAGGCCGAGAGCCATCTAGCTAATCTAAGAAACTTAGGCTTCTGACCTGCAAAGATGGAGCTGTGAAAGTTGGAGCGAACTTTTGCATTTTCAGAAGTCTGCTAAAGTAACAACTTTCTGCTGCAGTGAGTGCAGGCCACCTCCATGAAATAATTTTGCATGCGATAATAGGAACACACTATTTCTGGCCCAAGTAGAGGGAATAGGCTGATTTAATATAGCAACGGGTATGACTTCTGTTTTTCTGCTGTTCTGTTGCTTCCCTCCACTTTCCAAGTAACCCTGTAATTCCACAGCTCACCCATCCCTTCCCTCCTGAGTGGGGTCATTTAATAAGTGTCACTGAGCACCAACTGTGATGAGTGTTTGAGGAGCTGAGGGGCCATGCTTGGTGCTGTTCTAGCTCAAAGAATAAAATAGACCATTTTGTTTTCCTCATAGAAAGTTCTGTGCTAGAACGAGCCTTGAGCTTGGTTTGCTGTGGTGATTTTGTTGTGTAAGGAGGCAGAGACGGTCCTCATCCTGAGCTCTGGTCACTCTCCCCTGAAGAGACTCCGGGATGACCGAGCATATGTTGGGGACACTGGGGAGAGTCTGGCAGTCTCCCTTCCACTCTGCAAGTTCTTCAAGTCGCACATCTGGACTGCTCAGCAGAATAACTTAACATGCAGATGCAATTTCATGCTCCGCAGTTGTGCCGTTGGCTTAGCAACTAGTGATTCCACCCCAGTGAATACTGCTAACCACTCGTAGCATAGAGAATTATTCTCTAGTCTTAGCTTTTAATAATGAGCATGTTATAAATGCCAGTGACATTTAAATCAACTGTCTTTGACTTACTGTCGCTGACGGCTGGCCACAGGTGTACAGGCAGGTGCAGGACATGATCGATGATCAGCCTCTCCCTCCACACCAGTCTCACTGGTGCTTCCTTAATCCCTTAGGCTTTACTAAAATTTGGTCATTGTCTCAAACGTTAATGAATCAACAGACATGTTTACAATGTAACATACATTTAAGACAAACAAATTAATAATACTGCAGAGTAATATACCTAACGGTATGTCTAGCATATCCAAAAGTTCTTTTCTGGAAAAATTACTATATTGACTACTGATCTAAACACACACACATATGCAAAAACTCCACACCGTTCTTCATACACAGATTTCCACAACTTAACTGAAACCAACACTTCCCTGTGCAATCTCTGGGAATAAACACAGCGCATAGATACGTCGGCATATAGGACTTTGATCCAAGTCATGCCAATTCTTTCTTAGATGATTTCTATATTACAGGTCTTCCTGTTTCTATACTGTCTTAAAGCCTGTGCCAGGTATAGAAAGCTCTGATCCACGAGCCAATCAAGCTATAACTATGTTTCTATGAATGAGGTTTTGTTGGAACACAATCAGCCTCATTTATATATGTGTTGTCTACAGCTGTTTTTGTATTAACCTGGCAGAGTTCAGTAGATGTGGCATAGTATTTTAACTGGGGTCTGGAATGTCCCCTACAGGCTCACATATTGAACATTTGATGGTGACAAACGATTTAGAAATATTGTAAAAACCTTTGTTGTAGGAGGCACAGCTGGTAGAGGTGAATCAAGCCTGGACCTTTAAGGGTTGGAAAACAGCTGTACCATTCCCCTGAACACTGCAATCCTTCAATATGTGAAGAAGCCAAGCCACAGATTTCTGTTGCCAATGACTGATCTGACCCTCCTTCCACTGCTGTGCTTACACCATTATGATGGAGTGATGTACTCCAATACAGAATCAAAATAAAACCGTTGTTCCTGTAAGCTATTTCTATAAGAGGTTTTGTCTCAGAGAGGAGAAAAGTACCAGAAAATTTGTGCTGAGAAGTTCTTTCATGAAAAGAAAAAAACAAAACTGTCGTTCATGGGTCTTTGGGACTTGTTTATAGGAGGAATGTGAAATACTTGGAGCTGCTGGCTTGAGAAGCCCTAAAATGATGTAAGCCGAGCTTTACGGGTCATTCTGATGGATGTTCAGAGGAGCAGAATTCAGATACAAATGTAAACAGTAAAAGCTGCGCTCGCAGGGTACCAGAAGGGAATGAGACTATTGGGAATGAGTCTACAAGCCTTTTATTATATTTGAGCAAAGAGTCAAGCTATATCATATTCATATTCTGAAATTTTAGGTTGAACTAAGTTACAAAATAATAGTTATTCATTTAACAGAAAAAAAATCCTAACAGCATATCATTGAGGCTTTGACTATTCCCTGCTCCCAGTCAGATTGGCTGTGTCACTTTAAATCAACAAGGAGAATAGGACAGATGTGGAATGGGATACCCTGTACAGTCACAATCACCTAGGGAAATGATTTCCCTGCTTCAGCCACATGGTCGCTCCTATGCCACAGCAGTTGTGGTAACAAGGAGTCCAGATACATTTCAGGATGGACACAGAACTTGGCATCATTCATGCAGTAACTGGTTCAGCAGGCATGAAGAATGCAAACGTTACCAGGCTACAAAGGGTAGTGCCAAGGTTTCTGCAGCATCTGATGAGGCCGTTTAATATGTAGTGGGAACGGCCCTGCAAAGATTCACTAAGGAGCCCTGTGTGAAGCTGGGAAGGTAAAGTCTAGCTCACACTAGAGGTCCAGGATGCTTGGAAATCCCTTGAATATAGAACATCAACCAAGGAAAGCTGCAGACAGTGAACAGAGGAGGCCCATGAGAGAGCCCACGTGTGTCTCAGGCAGTATGGTTGTAGGGTTGGGGCTCCCTAAGCCTACTGGAGCTCATATGATGGTGTGATAATCTCCAGAAGCAAGTTTTCATGTGTGTCCTAGTGGGTTATTGATTTATTTAATGTGAATGGGCATTTTATTTATGTGTATGTCTGTATATCACATGTATTTCTTATTCCTGTTGAAGCCAGAGGGGGTTTTCAAATCCCTTGGAACTGAAATCACACACTCTGGGAGCCACCATCTTCGGAATTGAATATTGGACCTCTGGAAGAGCATAGAATTTAATAGAATGTTGTTGTTTGGCTCCATTATGACCCCCTCAGGCACACATATTTGAACGGTTCATTCCCAGTGATTGATGTCATTTGGGGAGGTAGTAGACTATTTGGTGTGGGAGGTGTTGTCAGCAGGGGTGGGTCACTGAATTGAGAGGTTGAGGATTATAACCCAGCCCCTGTTCTGGCCCAAGCTCTTTGCTTCCTCCTCTGGCAAACTGGGTGCAACCAGCCCATGCTTCTACTGCAACTGACTGCCTGCTGTCACTACACCTTCCTTGCCACAATGAACCCAAAGGCCCTAGCACTGAACCAGAAGAACACTTCCATCCATTAAGATGCCTCTGCCAAATATTTTGTCACATCTTTAAGGAAAGAAACTAACAGAAGGATTTTGCATGATTTGTAGAACCTGAAATATTTACTTTCTGACCCTTTCAGAAAAGGTTTGCTTACCTCTAAACTATTCTCAATTTATCAACCAGAAAGATCCTTTTCAAATGAAAAGCAGAGCAAGTCATGCTTCCACACACATCCCTCCACAACGCTGCATGCTGCACAGAATAAAGCTCGGGAGGCTTCACAAAGCCTTCAAAGCTACACGGTCTGAATCTGCCTTCGCGTCTCTCTCATGTCTATCACTCTCCCCCACTTTGTTCCACTCAAAAGATCCCTTGCTACTTTTCATCAAGCCAGGCATGTTTGTGACTCAGAACTTCTGCATATGTGATTATTTCTGTCCAAAGAAGTCCTTTCCACTAGATACTCTTCTTGGTTTCCTTTCTTCTCTCCTTCAAAGCTTTGCTCAAATATCAGCTCCATGGAACATGTAATAAGCAATCTAATTAGTAAACTCTGTGAATCAAAGACCTGAATATTCCCGACTTTTTTGTGTCTTTCTTTTCTTTCCTCTAATATCCACCAAGTTCTATTCAGCTATAATTAATTTACATATGGAATTTATAGTGTCTATCTTGTGAACAATATTAAAGCAGGGATTTTGTTTTGTTCTACGAATATGGAATAGTGGATATTCAATAAATATCTGTTGATAAAATTAATAAGCAAAAGGAATGGAAATGAAAATAGACTTACTCATAAGTCATATCTACTAAGTACAATGGGAGAATATGTAAAAAATAAAAGTAGGCACATATATTAATAACATTATTATCTATATGCTTAAAAGAATTTTAGAACACTGGGTCAGCATATAATCGATGCTGATATTAATTGCACAACTGAGTGTATAGAGAAAATTGGAATAGGAGAGCAATGTAATGCAGAATTATTTGGGAAGTCTTGAAACAACACAAATCATTTCTAGACAGATGGAGAAAGCAAAAGTGAGCTAAGTGGAAAATTTGATAAGAGCCTATGTGGAAGGCATGGGGTACAGGAAGACTAATTTCTACCACGTCAGAAGCTTAACAAATCACCAGTCATCCCAAATACTGCAGTCCAGTTTGAAGCTGTGGTCTTTCTTTATCAATTACGAATCAATCAACGGAACAATAGGGATCTTGTTCCAATTTTCTCAAAAGGTCTTTGCTGAAAAGGAGAGCTGCAGGAAATCCGATGGAAGCGTCTGGAAACTGCTTAGGAAGATAGTTTTGGAGAATAGCAGGAGAGGGAGGACATAGCTATAGAATATATAGACAAATGTTTTATAATGTATGCATGCATATAAAACATGCTATTAGAGAGATACATACATATATACATACATACATACATGGATGGGTGGATGAGTAAGCCGATGGAAAGATGGGTGGGTGGGTGGATACTATGATAAATAGTCTTGATGAGATTTGGAATAACATGGAATACAAGCCTCTAGGCATATCTGTGTGCATGTCAGGGTTAGGTTACTTGAGGTGAGAACACCTTTCTAAGTTCAGTGGCACCATTCTCTAGGCTATGATTTTGACTGTATAAAGAGGAGAAAATATACCTAGTGTGCAAGCATTCATTCATCCCTTCTGGGTCTTTTTAAAAAAATATTTCTTTTAACTAAGATATAATTACACCCCTTCTATTCTTCCCTTCAAACCCTCCTGTATCCTCTCCCATAATGCATTCTTGATTGTGTGTGTGGTACAGTCAATGTCCTCAAGCTCCTTCTGCTTTGACGGGCTCACCCTGGTAGACTATGCCTTGAACTGTGAGATAAAATATACCTTTTTAAAGTTGCCTCTGCTGGAGTATTTCATTATAGCAATAGAAAGGAAGCCAAGGCTGCCATTTATAGAAAGATATCAATATAGACATCAATGTGTATATCATTGAAAGGGACTAACAATCCATGATGCTTTTTAGGAAGAAAAAAGATAATTGATGGAATTAAATGTCTGCCACAGATCAAGAGAGAGAAGTACATTAAATCAGATGGCTCACATAATATTTTTCCTTCAAACGAATTCTATGTCACCAGTTGTCACAATGACTATACATTTGTTAAATTGACCAAAATACACAGAGCATCTGTTATTGCCAGTCTTGTGCAAAATGCCAGGCCAGTGCACCCACGCTGTGGAATGTGAGCCAGGTAAAGACAACAGAGTTCAATAGGCCTGGATAAGGATGTGATGAGGGGCTCTGAGACCCACAATTTTTCTTCCTCTGAGTCTTTCTTGATGATGAACCACGTCCAGTGATCTCTTGATTATCTTATGCAGATTATTAAAAAACCATGTGAGTTTGTGGGTTGTGATATACACCATACTGATAAATTGTTGGATGTTTAAGTTTACTTAAAAGTTGTCTCTGGAAGCTAGGTAAGTCATTTTGTCCCAGAAGCAAAAGGCCAACGTGTTTGCTTCAAGTGTCTTCCAAAACTCTCTGTCCTGGGGCAGGCTAGCCTCCTTTACACTATGAGAAAGGAACACCACACCCCAAAGCTAGGGTTAGTCATCTCCATCACAGGATGCTTTTCGTTCTTGGTGTATAAATGCTACCAGTGAGTATTATGGAAGCAATGTTTGCACCTGGAGCTCTTCCAGTCAGGGACTCCATCCTGAATGTTCCATCAAGACGCAGCAGTCATTTTCAAGCGATCGTCCAGGTGCTCAAGTTGATGCTGCACTTCCCCATCGGAAGACGCCATCATTTCTGCTGGATGATTTGTATTGCTTGTGTGCTTCAGTCTGATGCTTGCTGGGTTTTTATTTTCCCATTTTCTCACCACATGCCTAATAAACTGACTCATTCAAAGCCAAACTATGGTTATTGTAGGTCATTCTTCACAGAGAACAGGAGTAGGTCTAGATTTGTTGAGAGGGGACCTTCCTTTGTGGTAGAAAAGTCACTCAAGATATTGGGAAGCAGGTGGCACATGTCAGAGTCACTTTTCTTTTTGCACTGGTTCCCAGAAGGCAGCCACCTTCCTGCTACTTCCAAATACCCTTGAACTGTACTGAGACTGCAGATGGTCACCTTCTTTGGTGGTGCATCAGATGAACTGGTGACAGTGGCTGTCACAACTTCAAGTACTTGAGTTTTATGAACTCAGTCAACAGTTCACCAGTCCATGCCTGAGCTCTTCTTGGTCTCCACTTCCCTGTATTCAAAACCTTTCCTGGGGGCTGGAGAGATGGTTCAGTGGTTAAGAGCACTGGCTGCTCTTCCAGAGGTCCTGAGTTCAATTCCCAGCAACCACATGGTGGCTCACAACCACCTGTAATGAGATCTGGAGCCCTCCTCTGGTGTGCAGGCATACATGGAGGAAGAATGTTGTATACATAATAAATAAGTAAATCTTTTTAAAAAAAAAACCTTTCCTGCTCTTTTACAAGAATGTCTATGGAGCTATTTTCCAATTAAATTCAACATGTTCTGTAGGTTTCTAGGGGTGTGTTTGCTGGTTCTTTGTTTGTCATATTCTATTGTCATCTTATGTATATGATTCCATTTCTATATTTCTGTAAGGTATCCTACCTTCCTGGAAGGGAGAGAAAGCAGAGGAAGGAGGGAGGAAAACATTGTCTATATAGTCTGTCTCAAGAGTCCACACTTGGTCACTGAACTTCCCTTTGAAGTTTCTAGGTTGACTTGTAAAGAACGGGGACAAGCAAAGGATTGGAAAAATGTCCTTCACTCAAACAAGAAAGGAGCCTAACTCAAGTAGGGAATTCTAATTTATGGGCTACTGCACATCAAGAGTGCTCCTAGGCACAGCAGAGAAGGGGGATGGTCATGGAAACGACCATGTGCTCAGAGGCATCTATGAAGAGGGGAGAATAAATCAAAGTTGTAAACTGAAATGGCAGAAGAGAAAAGGAAACATCATGAGGAAAAGTCGATAAAATAAGTGCTAAGAGGGTTTCACAGACAGTAAAATTATATTCTGATAAAAGAATTTTCAGAAAGCCTTTTTTTTTTTTTGAAAGAGATGGATCACAAGTGATGGATAATGTTCACAAAAAGTTAGATGGGGATGCCATTCTGGTGTTTTCAGAAAAACGGTTCATAAGTTTTCTTGGGGTTCCAAGGAAAAGTTTATGATTAATACAGTCATACGTCTGTTAATGATGGGCATAGTTCTGAGGGCTACATCATTAGCCATCTCACCTGAGCATCATGGCATGCGCTGCACCAGTGAAGATGGCACCAGGCACTTCCAATGGCCTCACTGTGGTCCACATCCTCACACAAGCACAGATACATACTTAGACACATACATACAGATATGTAAAGACATACTTTCATACAAATACATACACATACAAATGAATACACTCACAAATATGCAAACATACACGCAAATGTACATGCATATGCAAACACAAACACATATATACACATACACGTGCACTAGTATATATACATGCACATACATACAAATGGGCACACACACATACACAGCACATCGATATGTTCAGCAGCAACACCAGAAATTCTAATTTACTTACTAAGACAGCAATATTTCCTCAGCGCTCCCAACGGAACCTTCGTAAGCAGCAGGGTTGATGAACAGGGAGATGATGCATATGAAATACTTAGCACAGGGTCTGCGTGAGAAGGGTTAGGTTTTATGTTTTATTAAGGTTCTTTGAGCTCAGACTTCTTGAGGCCATGTCCTTCCCATGTCCCACAGCCACCTGAAAATAATGACTGAGACCCCATCATGCAGCACTCTACATGCCAACTGCTCAGCAGAATGAGCAGGAAATTAGGCAAGGGCACTGGGATCTAATTGGTCCCGCGGACACAATGCCAATGGCCACCCCTGAGGGCAGATCCTGGACATCAACATCCCCCCACACCCCCCACACAGACTGCTCTCCTTTTCTTCATTTTAGCTCCAGCTGGTGTGATTTCTTCATGCAGTTCAGTTTCCACCATGTCTTTGTTTGCATTTCGTCTATTGAAAAAAGTCCTTTTCGTTGTTTCCTGTCTTTGTTACCATCGCCCTCTGCCCTGTCACAAGGCAGAAGTCCAAATGCATGGGATTGAGTCAAGCGCATTTAATCATCTGGCCACAGATGCTAGACTGAAATCCCCAGAGATCTGCTCAGCTCCAAAGATACGCTGTGCTCCTGTGCTGTTGTTGTCTCTTCCCATCCTTTAATCACACTGTAACCAAAATGATCTTCTCAAAATCCAAGCACATTTAATTAGTGAAGCAGGGGACAGTATAAGAAGTATGCAGTTCTAGTAGCTTTGTTATTTCTGTGTATACACGATGGCGTTGACAGCCTATGAAGTGCTCCGGTGATTGACATAAGTAAGGACATTGTCCATGGAACAGGCTGAGGCAGACTATGAGGCTTCTTTAAACAATGATACAAACAACCTAAGAAGAGACATGGCTAAGCTTAAGAGCCACTGTCCCACGTGTGGATTCTAGGGCTGAAGTCAATTGCTTCTGAGAAAAATCTCCTTATTTGTCTCTCAATAAGCTCATGTAACCACCTCACTGCTGTTTTTGGTTTTCTTCCTTCCGTAATTATTTTTCTTCATTTACTTTTCCTGATAGCCTTATGTTCATCTGAGTATCTGTCATAAGGCTGTATTTCAGTACACTGACTCTCTTGCCAAATGGTAGAGCTCGCGTCCATCTGCTAGTTTTGTTAAAATCCAAACAGGAGAAAAAAAAAAAAACCTCTCTACACATTGTCTGATGATCCATGTAAACCGCCTATCCCCAGAAACTGCTCACTGGGGGAAGTTACGGTCGCGAGTGGTGGGGCTTTGGGAACATAACCATCTCATGATTGGCAAGAAGGATCACAGACAGAGCACTGGTTTAATCATAATCACCATTAGCCCCCCCCATAATGAACAGAACTTCAACTGTCAGAGCCACCTTGTTGCCAACATCAGCCACAACTGTGAATTTAATGGTCTTAGTTTTCTGAATGATTCTGCATCTTTTAAAATCTGCTAACAAATTCATGATTTTGCTAGGATAGTCTTATCACATGGGGGAAATGTCCTCAAAATATCTTAGACAGAAGATGGGGGATTCAAGATGAGATGCCAGACTGAGCAGCCTCCAGAATTCCTCCTTTGTAGCTCGTTTTTAGACCAAGTCTAAATTAGAAATTTAAAAAATAAATAATTTAGCTCATAAGCAGTAAGTTAAATTTCTTCATATCAGAAATGGAAAAACAGGCTTTGAGTGGGTCAGAGACAGCAACTGAAGCTCTGTACAACAAAGTAAGGCTACACACGCAACAGTTAGGGGCAAGGGGGTCCTGCTTTCCCAGAGAATCAAGGTTCTGGTCAGTCGCTGAAACGGGTTCTCGGGTAAGCCCAGTACCCTGTGTGACTAGACAGTAGGAAATCTGCCTACTGTCCAGGAAGCTGGCCATCTTTGTTTCAGGTGTCCCAAGTACTAAGATCAGAATTTCATGGCCCACTAGGTGCAGGTCACTGGAGTGACTCCAAGAGCCACTGCATGCGATCAGGAGATGATAAAGTTCCCTAGTTCCGGTTGTTTCCGGAACAAGGTGTTCCCCATGCTTCTGACTCTTTTTGTTGCCTCTTGTGCTTCTGAGGATCAAAATTTTAAACAAGACCTGGCATAATGGTTCCTCTTTGTCCAGTGATGCTAGGAATTTAGCAGATATGGTCAGATACATCC